>JAMXBD010000985.1:0-537682 GCA_024138025.1 Combretum micranthum | reverse complement strand
GACTTGTACTCTAATTGTTGTAAAAGGTACGCCTTACATCTATATGAGGCTCTCGAAGTACTAAGGCAGTAATTCGGAATCTTATATGGTATGTGGCGTACTGTTACATTTAGAGTATCCTATGGGGCGTGACAAGTTATCTCACTAAGCTAGTTTTGCTTATACCCTTATAGCTTTTTGTTACATACGATTACTTGCGGTTAGAACCAAGAAGCCCTTTTTGTCAGGTATGAGCCAAAGTTACTAGGAGTTTTTGGAAAAAGTTTATATATTTTTAGTTTTGGATGTAGAGTTCTAAGAAAAATCTCTATAGTAGACGTATGATATATTCATGTATATTTTGAAAGTGGCTTAGTTGAACAAGGTTATTAGAATGGGGGAATGCCCCCAAGAAGTTGTAAGAGACTTTTATTCTAATGAATATTACATGTATATCTATATAAGTTCTTGCATGCTTTTATTATCTGTTTAAACATAATATCCCTGTGAGTCTCCTACTATCTTGAAAGTATGCCTTGCATATGATATCGAAACTCCTACGTGACTAAGGTTGTCATTCATTAACTTGAATATTATGTGCGACGAACTGCCATGTTTAGGGTACCCTCTGGGGCGTGACAACTGCAGTATTCATTAATCTGCTAACCTGGAATGGAGGGCGAAATTCCATTCACATATGATTTCCGACTAGTCATATGTTTGTTGATTTCCATATATTTAATGTATATCACTTGCCTGATTAATCACTTGCTTATTCGATGTGTTACGAATGTAATCTTGGAACTTCTCACTCACTAAACTAGTGTAGTGATGAATATTTTACCTTCAAGCATAATTTTCAATTTATAAAGGCCCGTTCTTAATTGGCTACAAAGGTAATAGGCAGTGTACCTATCGTGAAAGTAGTGTAGCTTTTAAAATCGGGATCGTCCTCAGGGAATAAGCAAATACTAGTACTAAATCGTATGCTACTATCTAACTAAAAAATTTTAATGTTTTACTATTTTATCTAATTTTCTTTAAAACAATACTAACACAACTCCAACAAACAAACAAGATTCAATTAAGAATGAATGATCCATGTTTTGTTTTACTTCCAATTTATCATGTGAATCATTGGCAACCCATATTAGATAATTAAGATTTAGTTCTTAAGCTATAGAGTTCCTTGAGCAGATTGTTAATTCTTTCGAATCTAACAATTTATCTAAACCTAGGTTAATCAATTAAGATGTCTCCTAAATCAATAGCAACCCAAATTTGCATTAATAACATGAACTCTTGAAAATAATAGAAGATTCTTGCTATTCTATGTCTAGAATTACAAACAAATCTTTTCAATTGCATAGATCAATTCATAAAAGTAATCTTTCAATTATCTTAAATGAAAATCATACATAAACTTGCATTCCGGATATACAAACTTAAGAAACGGTTAACAAACATGCAATTGAACAAAAGAACTTTAATATTTTATTAAGAACAAAGCCTCAACGCATGATAAAAATGGAATTCAACAAAACCCAGATCTACAAATTTATTCTTCCATAATGACTAATAGTAATATATGAAATTCAAAACAGAAATTCGAGATCATGATACTACCCAAAAAGATTAAAGCTAAAAAATTTTGGATCTTCTATCCGAGATAATCTTGACTTGTTGTTGGAATCTCTAGAACTTCCTTCTCTTGGAAAACTCTCGTTTTGCAAAACTTTCGTGTGTGTTCTTTCTTTCCCTCACAATCTCCTTTTTATAATCATCTTCAATTAAATGGAATTGACTGTTCTTGATGAGGAGAAATGAAAAGTTTCGGAGGTTATGAGTCTCTTGGCTTTTCAAGTAACACTCCTTCAATGCCCAAAATAAACATTTCTTTACTAAGAAGGAGGTTACTGAAGTTAAAAAGTCGTTTTCACATTGAATGACTTTTTGTTAAATTGACAGGGCTAGTGACAGGTCGTTTCTCACAAATGTCTCTTGCAAATTGAATTTCCAGGTTGACATGGCTTGGGACAAGTCGTGTCTCATAAATGTCTTCCAAAAGCTTGATATTTAGCCCTTAATTTTGCTTCTTCCTTGTAATGGTTGAAAGACATGGCTTGTCCTTGTCATGTTGAGTTCTTCTTAATCCAAACTTTACATTTTTGACCCGTCTTTGATTTCTTTGAAAAATATCTCCTTTAAAGACCTAAAAGCTTAACTTCATTAATTCAAGTGCTAAATTCCCAATAAAAATGACCATCAAACATATGTTTTAGCAGTCATAAAATAGGAATAATTTTGGTTCATCATGTAGCTTACGTCCCTACAGTTTCTATTTGTTGCAGCATTCATTTATCTGGCTTAGACAGAGGCACCCTAAGGCTCAGGTATAGGAGCTAGGCGTTTCCTTTAGAAGTTATATTCATTTTTGTTTAGACTTCCGTAGGAAACTGATATGACTAGAATGTGTATATATATAATTTCAGATACTACCAGCAAGTGTACTGGGTCTTGATCAAGTAATATAGAAGCGAGTTGAGTTGAGTATCGTTCCCACAAGGACTAAATTAACTACTAGATTGATATTAGCTTATACTAATATTTAGGCAATCAATGTGTATCAATTAACTAACTAAATTATATCTACTATGAATGTAATGAGATACGAATGCCATGAGATTGTGAGAAGGATATAAGATGAATGTGGGAAGGAACAGAATCCATCCTAATCTTTACTAATCATGCTGAAGTTATATTATATGAATAATTAGGATTATAGATATTTGTAAGAAATTGTCAAAATCTAAAACTATCAGGTTTTAGTAAACTATAAAATAATCTATTAGCTTATGCTATACAAATTATCAATGGAATCTATTTTACAATCATAAATCTTCCAATTCTATGATTATCTAACATCCTAAATTAACTTCTCCTAATTCCTTAGTGAGAAATTAAAATAAAATATTGTATGAAGTACATGGAACAATTTCCAAATTAATATTAAACTTAACTGTTTCCACAATTGTTGTTTAATCTCAATTCATGAATTCCTATGAATCCTAATTCTTTTTCCAAATCATCAGAATTCTTATCAATTTAATTTGAATTAGAAATAAAATAGATAATTAGGATTCAATACAAATATTCCATAATTCTAACAATCCTATAATATAAATTCAATAATCATTTTAGCAAAATTAGGATTTCATCACTTCCCATAAAGAAATGTTTAGCTACTCATGGATGATGATTCAACAATCAAATAAGAATATGTAATTGATAACATTATGAACAAAAATTTCAGATAAATGAATTGCATAAGAAAGAGAATAGATATCACTAATTCAAGTATCACAATCTTCAATTACAATCCTTGAAAGCTCAAATTCTCTCACAAATCTCTATGATATGCTAAGACTATTTTGTATACTGAGGTATTTTACTTTGCTTCTACTTGTTGATGATTGTTGGAGGGGGGAGAACCCCTATTTATAGGAAAAATTTCGTGCAAAGTATTAATTGAAAATTGCCGTTTCACAACGTATGCCAACAGTTTCAAATCCGCCGCCGGCGTATATCCATTTTCTTCTTTGTGCAGGTAGTGCACTGGCAGCTTTCAACTTCGGTTGCAAGAGTAGGCCGCTTCTACGTCGGTGGCTTAGATATAGATCTAACCGACGTATATAATGAGAAATGAATGGTTGGGCCAATTTATAACGAAAGTTGTCTCAAAGCCAACGGCTTTGATGCCGGCTTAGACACTCAGCATATTTGGTCTCTTCAATTTCCTCCAACCATGTGTTGTCTTCACGTCGCTTCAGATTTGTGATCTACACTGCCTCAAAGCCAGTGGCTTAGTAGCCGGCGTAGGTTGTAACTCCTTTTGCGTTGGTGACTTTTCAACTCTGAGCTGTCGGCCTTTTCGTGTACGCTGGGCTATTCATCTTCTACGCCAGCAGCTTTGAGGCGGCGTATAGTTGGTTGAGTCAAAGGCTGGCAAAGCTGACAGTGTAGGCAATGGCATTGAATGTAAGCCGTCGGAATGCCGGCGGCATTGAAGTATGAAATGCCGGCTTATCTTTGAATTTTTCCATTTTTTCACTCCAAAGTTTCTTGTTTTGATTTCTTTGTCCAAATTAGACCTGAAACATGAATTTTAATCAAAACAAGTATCCGTTCTAGCTCTTTTGAACATCAACAAGTTGTATATAATATGATCTTATCAATTCCCCCACACTTGAACTTTTGCTTGTCCTTAAGCAAAATGAAGAACAAAATGAAATCTCTTATAGATAGTACAACTTTTCTAATTTAATCACAATTTCTTTAACTTATTTTTCTTGTATCTATTGCTCTAACCATACCAATTTCTTATAATTACAGTACTATAATTAAAATTTAGGATTTAACCTAAACAAAACAAGTTTTAATCTCAACTTTTAACAAAAGAACATTCTATTCAAAAAGCAAATACTCAGTCCACTAAGGAAAAATACTCATTTAAACTTCATTGGATTTCTAGTTTATATATATATATATATATATATATTCTAAGTAACACTAAATGAAAGCATGTGGTATCTACTTTTTCCTTAGAATTTCTCCTTTTTTATTATAAGTCTCCTTTATCTGCATATTTGCATTCATTTTTCTTTTTTCTTTCAAGTATTTATTTTCTTTTTGGGAGGTTTTTGCCTCCATCTTTTTGCTTTTCAAAGCTCATGAATTGAACTTTTGCCTTTCTTTCCTTCTCGTTATAGTGAGTTTATTGAGTCGGCACATCCCAGGCTCATCACCTAAGTGACGAGGTTTCAAAATGCCCCTAAGAACTCTTCCTCACTTTAACATTCAAGTTCAGATACTCATAACTCAAAATTTCAAGTCAGAGAAGTAATGGCTATGCTTGTTTCTTTCTTTTTGAATACAATAACAAATCAAAGACTTATTTTTATAAAGGATCACTAAGTTTAAAAGTTTCTTCTACCTCTTTCACTAAGTGTTATAATTCAAAGAATATATGCAAACTAAAATTTCCTAGAAGTAAACCTATTTATTTTTCACAAAAGGACTCGACAGCTCTTAAATTTCCAATTCCAAAGTTAAAAATAAAGTAAACTTATTTCTTAAGGATTTTACAACTTAATTTTAACTTAGTAAACCAATCACAACAGTAGGTGAGTCAGATACTTTTACAAGTTAATTTCATTGCTTTCAGTCTATACTTTTGTACCATCTCCAATTCTTAAGAGATTTTGAAAAAATTTTGGCAGAATTTCCCCATAATTTGCTTTCAAACCAAAAATACAAGGTGGGAATTTTCAAATATAAATAACAACAGACAACAGATCATATTCACAACTTTAATTCAGCACTTCATTCAATTTATCCCTTCCCCCATACTTCAACTAAACAGTGTCCTCATTGTTTTGCAACAATTTAAATTATAGGAAAGGAATAAGAAAAATAATTTGATACTTCCCTAAATTCAGTTGTTTCACAGACATCGAAATTTGCATTGCAAGAGAGAATTTTTGCTTTGCTGGCTTTCCTGTAATCACTACAAAAGAAAAACAGAAACGAAAACAAAAAATAAAAGTAGAAAAATAAAGGAGTCTACCCACAAGAACTTGGGTGCTCAATATATATACAGGCCAAGATAAAAAAAAAAAAAAAAAAAAAACCAATAAAGATTAAATGAGAGCTAGCAGGATCTCTAGCTCTCTGGCCCTAGACTGGCTCTGCTGCTATGCTCAGGACTATGTCTCTGAGTGTCTCCTAGCTAGCTGTGTGTGTATGCTCCGAACTGAGTCTATCTGTGTGATGTGAACTATGCCTAGACTTAGTGGAAGTCTCATATGTCATCCCAGCCCCTATCTCTGGGCTCAAGTAGCAGATGACCGTCTTTAATGCCTCAAAGATAGACTTTCTAAATTTCTTATTTTTCTTCCTCTTCTTTTCCTGTCTATCTCGGAGCTCCTAACTTTGGTGCTTCAATTCTTGAACATCCAGCCTAAGTTGGTCCATATCGTATGCCGAAGAAGCACCTGCAGGGGGAGGAGGAGCAGATGTAGATGGGATCCTGGAACTCGATCTCCAAGAAAGATATCCTGGAACTCGATCTCCTCCAGAACTAATGGGTGAGCTCCTCTGGGTTTTTCAGCAGTCCCCAGCCTCGAAATGGTGCTGATGAGATTTTCCTACTCTCAAATATCTCATCTTCTTATGGAGGCTCAAAAATACCCATCCCCTTCAGCAATTTGGTGATGTAGCCACCACAACACAGGACTCGAGTCCTGGTATCATCTACCTATCTGTATATGAAGTTCGCTATCTCCACACTCAGATCAATCCTGTAGCCTCTGATAAGGCTGTACAAATAAAACATGTCAAAACTAGTCACCTTGCTATGACTAGTCTTCTTGCAGCTCAGGGTGTGTGCAAGAATATGGTATAGTAGCTTGTACTCAACAGCATCAAAAGAAGTAGCCAATGATTTGGAGGGGACGAAAGGCTCATTTGCTCTATTAGGAGCAACCAACTAAAACCAGTAAGCCTCCTGAGTCATGTGATCATCTCCCTCAGGCCAATTGTTAGGCAGATTCAAATTCTCCTCTTCCTCATCATATAATCCTAGTAGGTGGCCCATCTGTTTCAGTTTAACTTTCCTGATCTCTCCAAATGCCTAGAGCTAAAATGTGGACTCATCTCTGTCTGGGATATTCTTCAATGTAGGTAAGAACTCGATAGTCAAGTTCTTATAAACTGGCTCCCTAAAATCAAACAATCTGATCCAAGATGGGTCTTGGATTGCGTTTCTGATCCTGTCAGAAATCCCAAACTCATCTAATAAGCTCCAGTCCAAATACTGGGTGTTCAGGAAGTCCATCTTCACTAGCCTCTTTTTCCTATCTTTAGCATATTGCTGACTAGACAGCAGATTTCTGGTCTGAGAACCAGATGTAGAGGCATTTGTAGTTTTTTGTCTTTTTTATCTAGGAACCATTCCTGCAAATAAATTGAACTTAATAGAAACAAGGAATGCACAATTTTGATGAAATTCGTGATGACTACAATCCTAATTTATGCATAATTCATTTCATATCATGATTTTAAACAAATTGGAGATCATAGGCATTGAAGCTCTTATCATGAAATTAACTTGAAAGTGTATACTTGCAAAACTAATGCAAAGCTGGCAGCTTAGATTAGCCAGCTTAGAATTGAACGTTGGAATTTCAAACTTTTCAAACAAAAATGAGTCTCAAAAATTTTTCATTAAAAGTCCCAAAAACATTTTTATACCAAATTCATCTTAAAATTCGAAATTCCAACTTCAATTGAAGCACAATTGACCACAATTCATCAATTGGAGCTACTAACTAGTATGAAAATTCACAAATCCAGTAGTCACAACATCAATTCCACAAAGCCCCAAATTCGAAATTTAACATCCTACACAAGCTCAGGAACCCTAATTTTTCAATTGAACACGGATCATGGTTCAAGTCAGCACAGATAGGAATGAAACAAGATTTGAACCAAATCCATCATCAAAATATTAACAATAACACTCGAGCTATCTATTCAATCATGATCCTAAAACAATGTCGTGTTCACTAATGACATGAATCCATTTAAGCTAACCGATGGATTGAAATGCAATGGAATGGATTCAAAAGCTAAGAAATTAAGAGTAAAAGCTTAGAAACTTACTTGGCCAGATGAACTACACTCAATGGATGAAGAAATGGGCAGTAGGAAATGTCGAGTGAGAATGAGAGAGAGTGAATATTGAGAGATTATGCGAGAGGGAGTGAGAAACGTACCCGTTAAATGCAGTTTTGCAGAACGTACGCCGGCATTTCTATTGAATAAGCCGGCAGCTTACCTGCCGATGTAACCAAAATAAATTCATGCCGAGAGCAAATGGCTGGCAGCTTACTCATTTACACTGCCGGTGTATAGGTTACATCGGCTCGAAGCTGGCGGCTTTCAATCCTAGGTGCTGGCTTTGATCGGGATTTTTCAAAACCCAAGAAATCTTGAACATACACTGCCTTGAACACCGGCAGCTTAGGACCCGGTGTAATTGTTGTTCCAAACACTGGCAGATAAGGCGGCGGCCTTCACCTTCCTTTTGCCGGCTTCTTGTGCGGTGCTTACCTACTCTCTTTTGACTTTTACGCCGGCTTAAAGCTGGCGGCTTAGGTCCGGTTTCCCTGATTTTTCAAAGCTGGCAAGGCTGGCAGCCTTGAGCCGGCTTTCAGCTTTTTCAATTTTTTTTTTTTTTACATAACCTATCCACACTAAAAACAAAGTTAGTAAAAACAAAAATAAAACTACTCTAAAATTAAACATGGGTTGCCTCCCAAGAAGCGCTTAGTTTAGAGTCGCTTAGCCCGACTTTTCCAATTCTTTCATGGTTCCTTCAGATTCATGACAGTGGAAGCACTATCATGGTTTTCCCTTTCATAAAAATGTTTGAGCAAATGCCCATTCACCTTGAAAGTCCGATTATCATCAGTTTTCAACTTACTGCACCATAGGGAAAAACTTTGGCAATTCAAACGGTCCTGACCATCTTGATCTCAACTTTCCTGGAAACAACTTCAAACGGGTTATAAAGTAAAACTTTTTGTCCAGGTAAAAACTCCCTTGATAATGTTTCTATCATGCCATTTCTTTGCTCGTTCCTTGTAGATACGAGAATTTCATAAGCTTCATTCCTCCATTCATCCAATTGATTCAATTGAAGCAATCTTTTCTCACCTGCAGCTTTTTCATCAAAATTAAGGAATTTAATGGCCCAATATGCCTTGTGCTCAAGTTCTACAGGAAGATGACATGATTTACCAAAAACAATCATAAATGGGGACATTCCAATAGGGGTTTTAAAAGCAGTTCTATAAGCCCATAATGCATCATCTAATTTTAAAGACCAATCTTTTCTAGATGCATTAACAGTTTTTTCTAAAATTCTTTTGATCTCCCTATTGGATACCTCAACTTGTCCACTTGTTTGTGGATGATAGGGGTAGCAATTTTGTGTGTAACACCATATTTTGATAAAAGTTTTCAAATTGCTTGTTACAAAAATGTGATCCCCCATCACTAATGATAGCTCTAGGCACCCAAATCTGGTAAAAATATTCTTTTTCAAAAATTTCAAAACTACTCGGGCATCATTTGTTTGTAAAGCAACAGCTTCCACCCATTTTGAAACATAATCAACTGCCACAAGTATATATTTATTTGAAAAAGATGAGGGAAAGGACCCATGAAGTCAATTCCCCACACATCAAAAAGCTCAATTACCAAGATATTGTTTTGTGGTAATTCATGTTTCTTGGAAATATTACCAGTTCTTTGACATTGAGCACAAGACAATAAATATTTCCTGCAATCACGAAACAAATTAGGCCAATAAAATCCAGATGATAAGACCTTAGCTACAGTCCTTTGAAGACCAAAATGACCTCCAGCTTCTTTTGAATGACAATGCTCAATAATGTTAAGCTGTTCAGATTCAGGCACACAACGTCTAATTACTTGGTCAGCACATTTTTTGAACAAATACGGTTCGTCCCAAAAATAGCTTTTCACATCATGCAAAAACTTTTTCTTTTGTTGATGACAAACCATATGGAATGATTTTGCTAACCAAGTAATTGACATAATCAGCATACCAAGGCAAATTTAGGATCTCTACTGCATGCAATTGTTCATCAGGAAACTTTTCATTGATAGGAATATCTAAACTATCAGATTCTAGTCTAGATAAATGATCAGCAATCACATTCTCAGTTCCCTTCTTATCCTTAATCTCAAGATCAAATTCTTGCAGCAACAATATCCATCTAATCAACCTTGGCTTTGCATCAGCTTTAGCAAACAAGTATTTCAAAGCAGCATGATCAGTATATACTATGACTTTAGATCCTATCAGATAAGGCCTAAACTTGTCACAAGCAAATATAACAGCAAGAAGCTCCTTCTTAGTTGTGGCATAGTTTCTTTGAGCCTCATTTAAAGTCCGACTAGCATAGTATATAACATGAAACAACTTACCTCTTCTCTGACCCAATACTGCTCCTACAGCAAAGTCGCTGGCATCACACATAAGTTCAAAAGGCAGCTCCCAATCAGGTGCAATAATCACTGGGTAGATGTGAGCTTTCCTTTAATAAGTTAAATGCCTGCAAACAATTGTCATCAAAATCAAACACTGTCTTTCTCAAGAAGATTGCAAAGGGGTTTAGAAATTTTAGAGAAATCTTTAATAAATCTTCTATAAAAACCTGCATGTCCTAAAAAACTTCTAACTCCCTTAACAGTGGTGGGTGGTGGTAATTTTCTATGATCTCAATTTTGGCCTTATCAACTTCAATTCCTCTACTGAAACTTTATGACCCAAAACAATCCCTTCTCTTACCATGAAATGACATTTTTCCCAGTTTAAAATCAAATTTGTGTCTTTGCATCTTTGAAGAACACAAGCTAAGTTTTCTAAACATGCTTCAAAAGACTTTCCAAAAACAGAAAAATCATCCATAAAAATTTCAATAAAATTCTCAAGCATGTCAGAAAAAATAGCCATCATACACCTTTGAAAAGTAGCAGGTGCATTGCAAAGACCAAAGGGCATCCTCCTAAAAGCAAAAGTGCCATAGGGACAAGTAAAAGTGGTTTTTTCTTGGTCATCAGGAGATATAGAAATTTGATTTAACCAGAATAACCATCTAAAAAGCAATAATATCATGCCCTGCAAGTTTTTCTAACATTGATCAATGAAAGGGAGGGGAAAGTGATCTTTTCTGGTGGCATCATTTAATTTTCTATAATCAATGCAAACTCTCCACCCAGTTACAGTACGAGTAGGAATCAAGTGATTTTCTTCATTTTTCACTACAGTCATACCACCTTTCTTTGGTACAACTTGAACTGGACTTACCCACTTACTATCAGAGATAGGATAGATAATACCTGCATCAAGGAGTTTCAACTTCCTTTTTTACTACCTCCTTAAGTGTTGGGTTAAGTCTCCTCTGTGGTTGAACTGTAGGTTTGTACTCAGCTTCCATCAAGATCTTGTGAGTACAAATGATAGGGCTAATTCCCTTGATATCAGCAATAGTCCAACCAATTGCTTCTTTATGCTTCCTTAGAACTCCAAGCAGCTGCTGCTCTTGTTCACCTGTCAAATAAGATGAAACAATTATTGGCAAAGTATCTCCAGTTCCTAGAAAAGCATATTTTAAATGTGAAGGAAGGGGTTTAAGCTCAAGATTTGGTGGCTGTATCAATGATGGTACTGGCTTGCTTTCACTAGTGCCTAGCTCCTCATAATATCTTCCTTTGATTTGGTGCACTTTCTCAACTTCTTCTTCTTGCTCATCATCACTCCATTCATCAAGATTTCTAAAACAGATCCATAGTCTCTAACCTACATTCTCTTCAACAGACTCAGAAATAAACTCATCAATAATATCAATAGTATAACAGGAACCTTTATCAAATCTTTTCATTGCATCATAAACATTAAAGGTTACCTGATCATTTTCTACCCTTAAAGTGAGTTTACCTTGTTCCACATCAATTAATGCTTTACCGGTTGCAAGGAATGGTCTGCCAAGAATCATTGGGACTTCACGATCCTCATCCATTTCCAAGACTATAAAGTCTACAGGAAATATGAACTTGTCAACTTTCACCAAAACGTTTTCAACAATACCACGTGGGTATTTGACACTTCTATCTGCAAGTTGCAAGGTGACATGAGTCTCCTTGCATTCTTCAAGTCCTAATTTCCTGAAAATGGATAAAGCATAAGATTAATACTTGCACCAGAATCAATAAGTACTTTATCAAAATGAAATTTTCCTATAGTGCAAGGAACAGTAAAACTCCCCTGATCTCTTTGTTTGGTAGGCAAGTGAGGTAGACTTTTCTGCAAAATCATGGAGCATTCTCCTGTGAGCATCACTGGTTCATTTCCATCAATCCTTCTCTTCTTAGTAAGCAATTCCTTGATAAATTTTGCATATGAAGGCATTTCTTGAATCACTTCTAAGAATGGAATATTGATTTGCAACTTCTTGAAAACATCCAGAAATTTTGAAAATTGCTCATCCAATTTTTGTTGCTTCAATCTTCCCGGAAAAGGAATAGGTGGAACATAAGATCGTACTTCAGGTGATTTTTGCACAGGTTCCTCCATCTTTTGTTTTCCTTTGTCTTTGACTGGAATCTCCTCAGTTTCTTGAATTTTGACTCAGCGGTCTCAACTTCTTTGCCACTTCTCAAAACAATTGCATTCACGATTTTAGGATTTTCCTCAGTGTTGCTTGGTAGAGAACCAGATGGTCTATTACCAATTTGTGAGCAAGTTGATGGAATTTTCCTTGAAGATCTTGAATAATTGCATGCTGATTGTTGAGTGTGGTCTGAGTAGTTTGAATGAAAGTCTTCAACAATTCATCAGTTGAAATTTGATTTTGCTGAGGTGGAGGTGGAGGCTGAGTATTTCTTATGGGACCTTGTCTTTGAAATCCAGGTGGGGGCTTGAAAACATTTGCATCATTCTTGTAGAAAGATTTGGATGATTACGCCATTCTGGATTATAAGTATTTGAATATGGTCCATAATTAACCTTCCAAAATTTCCAACATAGTTGAGTTGCTCTCCACTTGATGATGGTGTATTGCCATGAGGACAATCATAAACTGGATGTGGTCCTGAGCACAACTCACAAGTAGCAACTTGATTAGAATTTAAAGAACTAGATGCTACAAGTTTACTCACTTGTGTAGTTAAAGCTGAGACTTGAGCAGTGAGTTGTTGCATGGATTCACTATCTTGAACAGATTCTACCTTTGATCTTATCCTTTCACAGCTCTAGTTGTGAGCACTAGAAGCTAATTCTTCAATTAATGCACTAGCTTCATCATATGTTTTTTCCATGGGTGATCCTCCGGATGTAGCATCCACCAATGATCTCAAAGTCTCATCTGGACTAGGATAGAAATTTTCAATCAAGAGATTATCCGGAAGTCCATGATGTGGGCATTTCCTTACTGCTTCTTTGAATCTTTCCCAAGCTTCATATAATGATTCTCCATGAAACTTTGTAAAGTTGATGATTTCATTTCTCAATCTGGTAGTTCTAGCAGGAGGGAAAAATCTCTTCAAACTTTATTGTCAAGTCTGCCATGAAGTAATTTACTCGGGTGGATTGAGACTTGAACCATGCCAATGCTTTATCCTTAGAGAGGAAACTCAGCATTCTAATGGCCTCATCAGTAACACCATGAGTTTGATGGTGTGCAGTATTGGAGGAATTTGGCAATGTGTTCATCTGGTGTTTCATTTGGATATCCCCAATTGACGTGATTCAACCATCTGAATCAATGCTGGTTTAAGCTCAAAATTGTTGGCTTGAACTGCAGGTCTTCTCACAGCAGGACCTTGGACAGTTGGTACAGTGTAATCCCGAAGTGCTCTAATAAGTGCAGCTTGAATTTTATTGTTGTTGTGATCATTGTTGCCCTCATTATTTCTTGGATTTTTTTCTGCCATTTCTTCTTGTCTTCTGCGGTTTTCTCTCCTCTGTTGACGCAAAGTTCTTTCAATTTCAGGATCTATTGGTAGAAGATCAGCACTTCTACTTCTTTGCATATAACTTATAAAGAGGAAAGAAAAGAATCAATTCTTTGGAAAACACCTAAACTACTAGCAAAACTAAAAGTAATCTAATATTAATTTTGGTCCCCGGCAACGGCGCCAAAAACTTGATCTGATTAGAATGTGTACATATATAATTTCATATACTACCAGCAAGTGTATTGGGTCTGGATCAAGTAATATAGAAAAGAGTTGAGTTGAGTATCGTTCCCACAAGGACTAAATTAACTAATAGATTGATATTAGCTTATACTAATATTTAGGCAATCAAAGTGTATCAATTAACTAACTAAATTATATCTACTATGAATGTAATGAGATACGAATGCAATGAGATTGTGAGAAGGATATAAGATGAATGTGGGAAGGAATAGAATCCATCCTAATCTTTACTAATCATGCTGAAGTTATATTATATGAATAATTAGGATTATAGATATTTGTAAGAAATTGTCAAAATCTAAAACTATCAAGTTTTAGTAAACCATAAAATAATCTATTAGCTTCCACTATACAAATTATCAATGGAATCTATTTTATAATCATAAATCTTTCGACTCTATGATTATCTAACATCCTAAATTAACTTCTCCTAATTCCTTAGTGAGAAATTAAAATAAAATATTGTATGAAGTACATGGAACAATTTCCAAATTAATATTAAACTTAATTGTTTCCACAATTGTTGTTTAATCTCAATTCATGAATTCCTATGAATCCTAATTCTTTTTCCAAATCATCAAAATTCTTATCAATTTAATTTCAATTAGAAATAAAATAGATAATTAGGATTCAATACAAATATTCCATAATTCTAACAATCCTATAATATAAATTCAATAATCATTTTAGCAAAATTAGGATTTCATCACTTCCCACAAAGAAATGTTTAGCTACTCATGGATGATGATTCAACAATCAAATAAGAATATGTAATTGATAACATTATGAACAAAAATTTCAGATAAATGAATTGCATAAGAAAGAGAATAGATATCACCAATTCAAGTATCACAATCTTCAATTACAATCCTTGAAAGCTCAAATTCTCTCACAAATCTCTATGATATGCTAAGACTATTTTGTATACTGAGGTATTCTACTTGCTTCTGCTTGTTGATGATTGTTGGAGGGGGGAGAACCCTTATTCATAGGAAAAATTTCGTGCAAAGCATTAAATGAAAATTGCAGTTTCACAACGTACACCGGCAGTTTCAGATCCTATGCCAGCGGTTTATAGACGGCGTATATCCATTTTCTTCTTTGCGCAGGCAGTACACTGGGAGCTTTCAACTTCGGTTGCAAGAGTAGGCCGCTTCTACGCCGGCGGCTTAGATATAGATCTAGCCGACGTATATGATGAGAAATGAACGGTTGGGCCAATTTATAACAAAAGCTGTCTCAAAGCCGACGGCTTTGATGTCGGCTTAGACACTCAGCATATTTGGTATCTTCAATTTCCTCCAAGCATGTGTTGTCTTCATGTCACTTCAGATCTGTGATCTACACTGCCTCAAAGCCGGCTGCTTAGTAGCCGGCGTAGGTTGTAACTCCTTTTGCGTTGGTGACTTTTCAACTCTGAGCTGTCGGCCTTTCGTGTACGCTAGCCTATTCATCTTCTACGTCGGCAGCTTTGAGGTGGCGTATAGTTGGTTGAGTTAAAGGCTGGCAAAGCTGATAGTGTAGGCAACGGCATTGAATGTAAGCCGTCGGAACGCCAGCGGCTTTGAAGTATGAAATGCCGGCTTATCTTTGAATTTTTCCATTTTTTTACTCCAAAGTTTCTTATTTTGATTTCTTTGTCTAAATTAGACTTGAAACATGAATTTTAACCAAAAAAAGTATCCATTCTAGCTCTTTTGAATATCAACAAATTGTATATAATATGATCTTATCAGAAATCGAAAGACTCTAGATGACTGTAATAAACCTCTTAACAATTTTCTTTTGTGGGGGAATGCCCTTTAGTCTTTGTAACTATTTATATGTGTTTTGATTTATATTCTAATGCTATTGAATGTCAATTTAAACTCTTTATCTCCATCATTCGAGTATTCTATTGTCATAAAGGGACGCTTACATCTGTACAAAACTCCCGAAGGACTAAGGTAGTAAT
Organism: Combretum micranthum; assembly: GCA_024138025.1. NCBI lineage: Eukaryota > Viridiplantae > Streptophyta > Magnoliopsida > Myrtales > Combretaceae > Combretum > Combretum micranthum. Next base: position 521,898 of record JAMXBD010000985.1, on the reverse strand, counting down.
TCATGGGTCTTATATGGCATGTGGTGGACTGTTATGTTTAGGTTACCCTATGCAGCGTGACAGTACTACTCCGATTAGATTTCTTTGATGTGTTGTACGCCTTGTGCATAATATGAAAGCCTTTGTGTGACAAAGAAAGTCATTCATAGGTTTTAATATTGTGTACGATAGATTGCCACATTTATGATACCCCTCGGAGCGTAACATCTAGTGTATATGATTTTAAATTAAGATAGGGAAATTTCTCAGAATTATAGAAGTGGCACCCTCAGACTGGGTTGCAAGCCTGATTGCAATTTTGGAAAGATGTGGTAGATCTGAGCTCGTAAACCCGCATGGTATGCATAGTAAGGTTAGGTGGGTACTCTATAAGGGATATTCTAAAACCAAATGATCAATTAAGAGCTGGAATGAAGTTATAAGGAGTTATGATAGATAGGCCATTGCATAAAATGTTGTAATAAATAGTGCTCGTTGATGGCTGTTTATGTGGAGTTGATCTGTACATGACTACTTCTCTCTCTCTCTCTCTTAAATTATGGGGACTTATTAAACCTCCATCTTTAGTGCTTGATTCGCTAAGGAAACCTTACCCTTTTTTTGTTTAAAAGGAGTCATGAGCACTCTCATACGAGTTGGTATTTGTGGAACGTTGGGAATAATTTTTTACTAGTTTAAAAATTTAATGAAACTCAACTTGTGCCTGTTGCATTATCCTAGGCATGTATGATATGTATGTATGTTATTGATTACTGTGCATTAGGCTTCATTACTTATGTTTTACTATTTTAGATATGAGTGGTAATTTGTATATGGACCTCCACTATGACTCCATAGCTTTTGAGACTAATTAATATCGAGTGTGATTTAATTGAGGAGGGATTTCTTTGTCCTGAAAAACTAAAAGAATGATTATGCTAATGCTATCTTTTCTTAATTAAATTTGGAATAACTATAAAACCTACTATCACTTTTCGTACTTTTGGGCATTGGCCGAACATATGTGTTTGGGAGGAGTCTAACTCGCTTGTTCTTGATTTACCTTCCTAGAATGTTTTAAACTCCAATGTCGTTCCTCTTTTCTTATAATACCCACTCCTTTTTTTTGCAAAAATGGATTCCTAATAATTGATTGTCCAACTAATAGGGCCTCATTATTTTACCATGGAACTTTATTATGTTTTTATAATTAAAACTTGATTAGAAACTTAGCTAGCTAATGGAAGCCTAACACATGTTAATTGGAGGTGACATTGTGGAGAAATAGTCATGCCCCATAATGCCTTAGGGACGGGGCTGTTTCACATGCCAAAAGGGATGTAAGTCTTAACATGTGAATGCGCCTTATTGGGCAAGGTAAGCATGCTTTGAAAATTAACTTATTGGTAGACTTTGATATGTATCCTTAGCTTTCGCTAATAAGTCACCTTGATTCTATTTATGTATGGTATAATGGACATGGAAGCATAGACCACTTGTGAAGTTGCAAGCATCTAATAATTTAATTATCTATAAATTATATAGCATGATAAATTAAGTGTATATGAATGTTCTTATGTGTACCTAAAAAGTGCATGGGTATGTTAATAATAGAGGTGAGGTGATTATATTTCATGGTTACTCCTCAATGAATCATGACTTTGTTAATAAAGGAGTGGTATTCATCGATAGTGATCGGACGGTCCATTGTATAGGTAAATTGCACTAGAAGGTCATAACGCTTGGATATAAGTTTATTTTAGGTCATAATATTTCAAAAAGTTCAAAAAAGGCCACAATGTTTAGTGAGTAAATACATTTTATGCCACAATATTTGAGGGTGAGTTCATTTTATGCCACAATATTTAGAGAAGTGGGTTAATTAAGCTCACTATTTGTAAACCTCTAAAATTTCGATTAATGTTAAGCTTAATCTTAGAATTAAAAGTTAATTGGAAACCCTAAACGTCAATAAAAGACTAGTACAAACTCTAATATTTTGATCTGGCATTCTCGTATTCTTTAGCCTCAGAAAACGAAGTTGAGATATTTAGTAATAATAGTTTGTATTAAAATTAAGGAAGCATAAAAATATCAAATCAGCGAATTTTGAATGTCCTTTGAACCCAAACGATCAGTTCTCGAAAAATGTCTGGAGCTCGAAATAGTAAAAATATTCTGATAATACCGTTAGGACTGATTTAATACAAAGATTTCAAAAATATTAGTTTTGTAATTTTTTGGTAACTAAAAATAACAGATATCGCAATTATATGCGTATTTTCTTACTACTGGTATTTTACTAGTTACATCTACTTTATATTGCACTATTCATTACTATTCATTTATCTCTACTTTTTCTAATACCTACTTTTACAACTTCATACACCTATTATCTTTACTTTTTATATTTCCCATAACTTTATATCATATCTACTTTACACATTATTATTTTTATCATCTCTCCCTCTCTCTCACTAAGTGGCCGGCAAACCACACAGCCCCTCTACCCCCCTCAGTACTATTTTTTTTTTCAATTTTTTCTTTAATTAAAACACTCAAAATTCACTCCCCATTTTCCTATAAATACTCTCCCTCCTCTTTCACCCCATAAATTCACTACACTACAAATCTCTCCAAAATTCTCATCTTAAAACTCTCTCCACATACACTCCCAAAACTTTCTCAAAATTTCCTCTCAAAACCCTCTCCTTCTACAACCACTATCACCATTTTTACTTTAGGTAATAATTTTCTTTAAATCTCTCTTACCATATCATGTAAATTTACATGACTATGGTGTGAGTTTCTTAAACTTAATGTTATAGAAGCTACACTATGTTCATGTATTATTCATGTTCATGAACATGTATTTATGTATTTCCATGTTGTTATTTTGCTCATATTATTATTGATATTATGTTAATCTCTTATATATATCTAACTAAATATAATTATGTACTTATATATAATCTTTAGAGCATATAAGCTCATTGTTATTTGTTTACTTTCAAGTTATACAATTTATTTACTTATTTCATGTTGTTTTAAGACTAGTCTCTAGTCTTAGACCTGTCCTCATCAAGTCAAAAAAATATTTTCTTTCTTTTCCTTATTTCTTTTGAAACTAGTCCATTCTTACTTTCGGATACCTTGATGAAGCTAAGGTTCCCAATACTTGATATATTTCTTTACTTGCTTCTTTTATTTCTTATTATGTCCTTCTTGTGCTTTCATAATTTCATTTTCATAATCATGCATGAACATATTGATTTTGTCTCAACAAGATAAAGAAGGAAAAAGTTTCCTTAAATAGAAGTTCTTTTCAAATTAAATGTTATCGTGAAAGAAATGATTTTCTATAAAAACTTAAGAATCTATTAGTAGTATCTTTTCTAAGAAATCTAATGGATCTCATAACAGAATTTCGAAACCGAAGAATATAGAAATTTTTAGATAATACACACTTACACCTTACAAAATTGTAAAGGGGAAAAGTATTCTTCAAAATTAACAATTTCAAGTTCTTGTTTAAACAAAAGTTTTACTAAATTTCACTTTTCCATCAATACTTTGAATATCAAATAGACTAGTTTGACAAACACTAAGAAATTTTCTTTCATAAAAATAGAATGATCTTAAGAAATAAAATTAATGAACAACTTAGGAAATCATTTCTTTAAATGTAAGAAAATATAGAATTAATAGATTTTTACTACTTAAAAAAAAGTATTAGAAACTAAGCTATAAGGAATTTAGAAAAACGAAAATTATTCCTTTGAAATTTAAAAGACTAAGGAAATGGAATTAAGAAAAAAAAAATACTCATTTAAAATAACTTAAGAAATTTTCTAGCAAGCTAAGTAGAAATTTTCAAAAGTTTTACTTTTCCAAAATTTTTAGAGGACTTTACTTTTACAAAAATTTATGGTTGAGACAACTTCATTATTTTATGCATTTGATATGAGTCAATGAATATATAAATATATATATATATATGTATATATATATATACATTTTAAAGGTCTTTCCAACCATTATAATATCTATATCTTTGATACAAGTTTTTTAAAAAAAAAGAAAAGGTAAGTTTTGCAAAATTCATGGTGAATCAATCACACAATTTTGGAGCACAAACAACTAAGTTTGATGAAAAAGCTTTAGAAATGGATAGATCTTTTCGAATAGGTAGAAAACAATATATTATATGCGCAATTCCGAGTTAAAATGACCAAGTTATGGCCGTGTTGAGTTGGAATTGCCTTCTATAGGAATTTTGATGATCTTATGACATAGTTTTTGATAAGTATCATAGAATCAACAAGAAATACTCATTATGGGTATTCTTCTTGATTAGGTGATCCCGAGGAGGAGTGTTTGTACCCGGAGGATTATTTTGATTAGTGGATTAACCAATCGACTCATCTAATAAGAAAGAAGTACCATCATGGCCGAGTGAGTCTATTTCCCTTATTTTTCATGCTTATGTTTGTGTTTGTAAATTTAGTTGGATTAGACTTAAGGAAGATAAAATGGTCGATGAATGATAATGTGTTGAAAGAATATTAAGTATATCGAAACATAAAATGCTTGTAAACAATTGTATGACTATTTTGCATGTTGAAGTGTTTGAAATTGGTTGATCACATGTAATAAATTAAAATATAATGGCTAGGTTTTAAATAAAAGTTGATGCATACACTTCATATGTTGAGTCAAATTGCATTCTCTATTATACAATTGGTGGGACAAGTATATGATAGTAGTGATAGGCATAACCGGTATATCATTTATGTGGCGAGTAGCAGTCGGTAAAAACTACATAAATTGATGACTAGTAAGAGCCAGTAATAACTATATGTTTTTTATGGCGTATAGGAGCCGGTAAGAGCTATAAAAAATGGTTTTAAAAACAAGTAGTGGTCGTAATGGGCCGAAATACCTAACCCTGAATGAATGGCGTAATTCATTCAACATATGATTCCTGGAAAATCATATCTGTGTCTGTTGCATGCTCATGTGTCTGTTGCATCCCATTTGCTTGTTTAATAAACTTGGTTGATATGTTGTTTCAAGTATGAATTTTGGGATTTACTCACTAACCCTTAAGCTTACGCTCCTATAGATATTTGCATTCATAGGAACATCTGTTTTTGTACCCGAGATCCCCTCTTATTCGCGTAAATTTTCTTTTGGGAGCTTTTGAAGGAAATCTACTTGAAGGATTAGATTAGAATTCCTTTAAAATATTTTGATGTAGTATTAAATTATTGTAAAGAATATTAGTTATTTTGATCTTTAGAATTTAACGGGGGTATGCCCCTAAGAATCATGTAATAGACCTTTGATTATTAATACTATAATCTATTTCATTTATGGATTCTTGTATGTTCATTTTTACTTGTTTAGACCACACTTCCCAAAAGCATCTCCTATTACCGTGCTAGACGCCTTACATGTAATACCGAGACTTTCGCATGACTCAGGTAGTCATTCTTGAGTCTTGATACTATATGTGGTGGGTTGTCACGTTTAGGGTACCATTCGGGGCATGACACTATTAGCATGTATGAATAAGAAAAATATTTAAGTAAAACTCAAGAAACATTTCTTTTAAGGCCCCATTGATATGTATCGGTAGGAGAAAATACTTAATTAAATCTTAGAAGATACTTTTTCAAATGTTGTGACCTAAAAATAAACGTACTCCGAACGTTGTGACTTTATGGTATAATTTACCCTTAATTGCATCAGTGTAAATGAGTACTTAGTGAATATATAGTTAAACAATTGAATATGTACCCTTATAGGGCTTTGATTGATTGGTCGAAGTGGGTTTATGCCTGACGTACTTCAATCGTATGCTTAGTTGCTTGATATTGACTATGTATTGTTGCTCGGTAGCATGGGATGAACCCATCGATTTGATTGCATAAAATGTGGATTTGTAAAGCTTAGTTTATTATTCCTCTTCTGGAAATAATAATAATAATATGGCTAATGTCACGAACATTACATAAACTTTACGCAAATATTGAATTAACCATCTAAACTTCACTTTAGTCAATTTACTTTTCGTGTTCAAAACACTACCTTTATTAAATCCATCAAACTCCGTCTACACAGTTGGCACTAACAACCTATGACAAATTGGCACGTGTGCATAGCCACCCAAACCATATGCCACATAGATTATTCATTTATAAATGAAAAAAAAAATCTCATTAAAAAAAAAAACTCTATCTTCTTCCCTTCTTCTCCCATTAACAGAATCTACAATCATAATAATAAATGAAAGGAAAAACAACCATAAATCAGACATTCATTAAAACCAATATTTTAGACTTCAAAACTAATAAATTTCTTACTTTTAATTAGTCATATTGACAAGAATTTAAAATGAACACAAAACTTCAAAATTTTCCCAAAAAAAAAAATAATAATACCCACAAAAATCCATCTAACACCTATGATAGATCTACACTAATATAAACAAATTCACCATAAAAGTTTCTAGCTTGTTCACTCCAAAGTCACAAATTCATTAGATATCTTATCTTAAAAAAAAAAAAAAAGAAAAAACAAAGTGAAAGAACTAAACTTATGGTACTTAAAGACCACGTAAATTCCGATGATTCTAAGGATAAGAGGGATTAGATGCAGCGTCAAGTGAAATGATTTTTGTGCCTTCATCTTTGCCGGAACCATCCATATACCATAATAGTTGGCCCATTAGTTAGTGTTTTAATCAACTTGGCAGAAAAGATGAGATGTTTTGGTATAGATTTGGACTCGAGATGCAATCTAGTCTATACATGTCAACTCCTTGATGCTCATTGAAAAAGAAACGATTCCTATTAGTCTCATTTGCATAGGTCAATTCCTAACTGTCAAATGAAAAAAGAAAGAAAAGATTTTCATTTTTTCGATGCTGCGTTTGAAACTAATTTTAAGATCTAGGGTTTTGAAGAGAGTGTGTGTTTCTTTTAATTCAACAACCGGTAAAAGATGGTTTTCTTTTTTAACTATGGGCAAAAGCTTTAATTTTTCTTGATGGGTAATTTCCATGTGGAAAATATTTTTGGTGGGTCTCTAACATGTGTCAGCATGCGGTAGGTCAATAATGCCAACCAAGCAAACTCAGTTAAGAGATTTAATGGAGGTAGTTTTTCAAACAGGCAAAGTTTACACTGATATTAAATTAAACAAATAAAAATTTGCATAGTTAATTGAATATTTAAGAAAAAAATTTTGTGACATTGTCCCATAATAATAATAATAATAATAATAATAATAATAATAGCTCAGTTTACTACATATGGAATGCATTACACGGAATTGGAAGTCCAATTGCGAGACCATACTTCAGTTGCTAGGTTTTGGATCTTCAAATTGGCTGGACTGTTGGCTCTTATAATTCCCTGTTTTGAATTCCTATTTGTGATTCTGCTGTTTTGAACTGCCAATTGCCATTTGCTCGTAGTCGTAGTAGTAGTGGTGTGGTCACATTTATAAGCATGACGTGCACGTTGGGCATAGACTTCATGAGTTTGGTGTTGACTTACTCTTAACATTATATTTATCGTATATGTTACGTGCATTTGCATTATATGCTGAGAGATCAGTTTGTCCGGATAAAGATTTACTATTCCGAGCTTGCTGCTCTTTATGTTCTTGCAAATAAATATCTAACAAATATCATGAAGTGTGTCCCCCATTTTAGAGGTTTTTATTTTTTTTAATTTATTTAACATATATCAAATATTTATTTGTAAGGATACAAAAAGGATAACATTTCGGGGACAACAAAAATATCATCGGTTTGCCCAACCTCGTGTGAGAGAGAGGGGGGTGGGGGTGGAGTGGGGAAACGAGAGAGAGAGAGAGAGAGGAGTGTGATGCAAGACTGGATGTTTAGAAAGTGAATTTGAGAGCAAATAGGATTTTTTTTTTTTTTAATAGTACAATATTGCAACTCTTGTGATGGCCACGTGAAGGAGTTTGATTGTGTCTTGAGAGGACGTGAGGAGGTACACGAAAGTTTGATTAAGATCAATATTTTATAGAATTAGTAACATGGTTGGATATAAGAAAGGCCTCATCCTCAAGTTGAGGATGATATAGTTGCTCTGTCTCCTAGCATCAAGTGGTCCGAATCAGTAAATGGTAGCCAAGAAAGGCAGGGCTCTATAGTTTTCCTTAGACAAATAAAACTGTAAGTAAAATACAATTCATCATAGAGGTAGAGGCAGAGGTAGTCTATCCAAATAGAACCCGTGTACAAACATTGTACAAGTGAAAGAGGGAAAAATTAAAAAAATTACTTTTGTTCCTTACATACGGTTTTCAGTATAGTATATAATGAAGTATATCCCCAGTTCTTAGTGGCTTGGGAGGAAAAAATGCACATGAAGTCACTACACCTTTCAATGAAGTTGAAGCCCTTAACCATGAAGGTTTCGAGAGAAGAAACAGGAAAAGGTGAAGAACACGGAAATAAAAGCTCTTTCTCCAGTTGGCAGACCAGATGGACAATTTATGCAGTACATTCATACATGCAAATGACAATCAATCATTTCAATGAGGCTGTTGCATGTTATTTGCCACATATATCCAATTCATTTTCAAAGTTCTGTTGCTTGGTGGTGTGCACGCATCATTTGCCTTGTAGATCCGGTCTACACAGGCTCACATGTCCCGTCGACTATTCAAGATAAGAACAATAAGCATGCCAAATGCTTAAGATCTTGTGAAAGATCAAACAATGTGCATCAGAGTTTGTTCTCGGCAGCATACAGGGGTTTGTGATGCCACCATGAAGTTTTCAACCTCAAGTGAAGTGCATGATTTCAGTTTCTTTAAATGATAACTACAAGCAAGGAAAGTGATCATGTAGGCAAGCTTTTCCACATTAAGGACATGCAAACCATGTAGATTTCTATGAAGGTAATTCAGGATTTCTCATATTATACAGTAAAGTAATCCGGCGGAAATACCACAAATGCTGACACGTATAAACAAGATCGTGTCAAATATACCTCCCCCACACCACCACCACCAACAATAAAAAAAAAATAAACAAAAAATAAAGAATGACATACTGGATCTACTATATAACTACACGATAAAGCATACCTGCACCTGCACATCTCTACGTCGCCCGTTTAATCTTTGGACGCTAGCCTTTTCGTAATGGGTCGGCCTAAAACCATCAGAATAAGATGATCTGTCTAAAAAGGACCTAAATTGATCCCTTCCTTGGCGTCTTACAATTCAAGCTATCTTGCACATAACAGATTGAGCAAGACATGAGCCAACATGAGATCCACAAAATACTGGTGCCCAATTTCACCATCCTTCCACTTCATCTTTGCTGGAGCTCGGCCATAATGGACACCGTCATTGCACCGGTTATCATAATGCCAAGGGAAGGTCAAATCAAAATTGTCTACCACCCCAGAAATCAGTCCAGCTTGCCTAAATTTATCAATGACCACGCTGTTCATCACCTCCATCTTGTTAGGATTGAATGCAAGTGACCGTGCATATCCACCAGTAGCTATGGTGGTCCGGTAAAATATCTTTGGCAACTGCAAACCCCTATTTTTCACTGTATCCATCAACTCTGCCCAAAAGGATGCTGCATAGGATGCCCCTTTGATGAAATGTCTTATGTTAGTCCATTTAACGCCATCATGCAAGCCAGAGTTCATGATTATACTATCTGGAACATTGTCTTCAGAGAAGTATTTCTTCAACAAATTCCGGAATCTCTCATCTTGAAGAGAATTCAAACCTTCATAATTTTTTGTTTCATTCCAATGACCATTAAAGATGCTTGTGATCCGAACTGACTGTGATGGATCTTTTGGGTTTGAAAAGTTCCAATCAAACCTTCGAGGAACTGCTGGTATTTCAGGCAAATCAAGGATAAAATTTAGCATATTCCTTATAGTATCAACATGATTTGAATCACCCCAGAAGAAAATCCACCTATTCTTCAAGCAATTCCATGCGACCTCAGAGGAGAATATCCTAAAGGAACAATGTGTAGAGTATACCCAACCATTGCTCTCCAACACTCCCAAAGAACCATCGCACCAAGGTCTTTGGCACTGAAAACTTGGGTTAAGGCATCGGTACCTCCCATCGTTGCTAATTACACAAGAATCATTCCTTCCATGCCGGGTCCATCTTCCAAACCAAACATCTTTGGAGAAATCAGAAAACTGACAATAATGCAGCTCAGGCAGACGAGCGTTGGTCTTATAAAACCTAACTGACAAGTTCCTGAGCTCCCGGTCAAACACAAACCGCCATGGTGTGAATTTGAGACCTTCATAATGTCTGTAAAGCAGTATGATTGTAAATTTGTAGACGCCCACAAAATTAGGATGAACTTGAAGCGAAACTGAATACGTCCCATTACCAAAATCTCTCACTGGGGGCCTAGATTTCCATGAATCTCCCGAAAGGTCAGTCTCAAAGTAATCCCCACCGAAACATCGAGGATTCCCCAAACCATCCAAGGCAGTGAAACTAAATTCATGGATATCCCCAGCAGACAATTCAATCGAATGCTGACCATCCAATCCCTGAATCACAATCTCTTCGGTCCTAGAATCTTTACATGGCTCACCTCCAGGAGCGGACCACTTAACCAAAAGATTGTCTGAAAAGTGGGGCTCTATTTCAGAGGAAACCCAATTTAAAACCCCATTACTGGCAACCTTCTTAATCACAACTTCTGGTTCCATTTTTCGTGGAGAAGATTCATTAACAACACCAGTTGAATTAAAGCTACCATCTCCAGTCACATTACTTGACAAATCAATAACACTAATATTGGAGGTTATGGAGGTGAACTCATGATAGTTATGGGTTTTGTTTGGAATGAGAAATTCCGAATTAAGCACCAAAGTTGAAACCTTGACGCCTGTGTAACCTTCGTCAGATCTCCAAGTATTTAAAAATGTCACAATCGTACAACCATCTAAGCTCCAAACAACCACCATCATAGCAAAAACTAATGCCGTTAAAAACCCAAACCTCCATTGAAGTAAAGATGAAGATGACCTGAAAAACCATTGATATCCCAGAACTTTTTCCGGCATTTTCAATCCAAACCCACCAAGAACTACAAGCACCCAACAAAAAGAAAAAAAAAATCTTCTCAATACAGCACACGACAAGTTGAAAACATTAAAACAACATGCAATAGAACAAAAGGTGGAAATTTATACTTACTGGGTGTTTGTGTATAATCCAAAAAGTTTTGTTAGTTAGAGGTTGTTGGAATGGAGCTTAATAGGTCCAGGAAAGTGGGAAAAAGCAGGAGAGGAGAGAAGAGGAGAGGAGAAACAGAGAGATGATATTGTTATGATGATGATAATGTGTTTACGTACAATAGTCTCTACGGGCTTTTACCATTGTGGGTGGAGATGGAAAGTGGTTTGTTTCTAATTCAGTATTGTGCTTATGCTGTCTTCTTCTTCCTCTTTCTATCCTTTTCCTTTCTCTTTCTACCTCAATTCTCCATCCAGTCTTATGCAAGCTGTCTCCTTGTTTTTCTCACCCCCATGGACCTACCTAAATATGTACAATTTTAGACCTAGAATAGCAAAAATTGAATTTAAAGTCTTTTACCAACGGATAAAAAAAATAGCAAAAATTAAATTTAGCATTTATCTCTTTATCTACCTATATATTAACCTATACCAATTCCAATTATTATGTATATATTATTATTAGAAAATATACCAAAATGCATTTGGTTTGCTGGAAAGTTTTTTATTTTTACTAAGATCAAAATAAATAAACTAATAAAATTTACGTAAATAATTCAAAAATCATCTTAATTTGTGACATAACTAAAATTTACAGGAGGTAGATTTTATTTGGGGGGAACAAAGTTCATATGCAATATGTTTTTCTCGGACTTTTAAAATTATATTTTATTCCTCTGGATTGCGGAATTTTTTTTAGTTTAATAAATAAAGTATAAATATGGTATTTGATTTTGGCATATGATTTTTATTTGCTACTGTAAAAAACTATTTGAAATTTAATAATTATACCTTAATTTTATCTAATTTTACAATTAACTGCTAAATTTCACTAATCATTGTACAATTGACAACCTTATATGTTTTTATTCAAAAACCATAAAATGACATCGAAATTATTGATATTTTTTAACCTAACATAATTAATTATAGAAATATATTAAATTTAGGTACAAAACATGGTATTTATCATTAAATAAAAATAAATAAATCAAATTTTATAGAAAATTATTGGGTATTAAATTTGATAAGTTGTATAGCATATACTTAGATCTTTGTATTTTTGCTATCTTAATTTAGCAAGTAAAAAAAAAAAATCGTAAAAACGAAAGGGAAAAACAATTTTTACTTGAAATTTGATCTATGAAAATTATCTAATCCTTATATAATCTTATTCCATTTCCAACCTATCTGTTTAGATCAATGCTTATCTCTATGTTGGCCTATGAATTATTTCCATCTTTACTTTGGTTTTTATTCCCTTTCCAACCTATCTGTTTAGATCAATGCTTATCTCTATGTTGGCCTATGAATTATTTCCATCTTTACTTTGGTTTTAAGCAGCCAGGCGCCGCTTCTATTGGCATATGTGGTAGAGTAGAGTGTCATTAATATTTTTCACTCCTCATAAATGAATGAGTTATATATGTGGATTCACCTATACTGCTGTTTTAAGTATTATTTAAAGTAATGAATACTTCAATTTATAAAACAGGTGAAAACGTGTCGTCGTGTTCAATTTTTTTTTTTTTTTTTTTTAAAAGAAGGAAAATCATGTAACAATAACCCTTCTTCTGGGGCAATCTAGGATCACAACACATTCCCTCTGCCTTTCATTCCGCTAACAAGTCATCAGGAACAAATATCAAATGGGTGAACGGTTGGTAATATGCATCCGTGATATCAATTTTTCTTTAATGCAAAAACTGTATTAGATTCTTTTCTTTTTTCCTTGTTTGACTTTATTTTGATTTATGGATCATATACCTTAATAATTAGTTACTTATATAATTTAAGTGATTTTTTTTTTGTTATTTATCAGTGCCATAAAAGCATAAATACATATTAATGAATAAATATATAAAAGAGGATAAAATATGTGTAAAGCATTACTTTTGTTATGTATCTACGCATGGTAGGGTATCCTCTAGCTTTTGCCTATTACAATCAGCAAAATACTTTTTCATCTAGTAATAATAAACATAAAAAAAATATATAAATATTTATTAACTATTGACTCTACTGAATGAATAACATCATAATAAAATTATTATTTATAAGTAATGAAATAGTTTTATTTGTTAATTTTTTATTTAAATGAATATTTGGGAATAAAATATATTTTAATATTAAAATACTAATAATAAGTTTGAGTAATGAACATCTATTCAATATTTTTATAATAAAATAATTAACGGAATTACTATTTTAGTTAACTAAACATTATTAATTGTTATAACCTATTATAAGAAATGAGACTAGTAAAATTGCTATCTCCTTAAGTAAACAAGTACTTGGTCTTCAATATTTATTTATTATTTATATATAACTATTTAATTTGTTATACTAAGTTTTAAGTAAACCGTACTCCTCGTCCCCTCATGACATTTTGATGTGAATGAACGAAGTTTATTCTTATAAAGCTTTAACATCATTAAGATTTAAATAGAGTTAAAACGTTAATGATTTATATATAAATATAGGTAATAATAAAGCCCTGTGCATTTATTCAAGAAGAAACAAAAGAAAATGAAGTGGTTGATAGATATAGGTAAAAAGAGGGGGGAAAAATGTACAGACGAGTAAAGCTGTCGATCGACAAATGATTAATTCCAACGAGAATGAGGAAACGAGGAGGACGGTGGCAGATGGACAAAATCTGTCGGCAGGCTAAAATGACCTTGGAGTTCATATATAATTACATCTCAAAAAAGCAACCGACCGCAAAACAAAGGAAATATCACCTCTCCAGTCTCCAACGATTTAAAAAGATACAATCTCTTTTTTCTTTTCCATTTTTACCATTACACGATGATGAGGATCTTGAATCCCTATTTTAAAAGTTCAGAAATAATACAGTTAGTTTCCGGATCTGCCCGGATGTTTGGGTTTTTTATATGTATGCGTATCAAATTTGATATATATATATATATATAAAATATATATAATTTATATTTATATTTAATCTAATTGATTTTTCATAAGAAGTGTCAATTTTTTTTATATACTTCTATTTATTGATAAATAATTTGCTAAAAAAGATTTGAAAAATATATATGTATCTGTCAGAAAAAAGTTAATCAAATAGACCCTACAAGTATATGAGCAGATATGATTTATTTAAAATAGAGATATATTGTATATGTAAAAAAACAAAATTACATATTAAACATATGATATTTATAAAAATATAAAAGCATATTATAAATATACAATATATATATTCAAAATAAAAATGTATGAAGAAGGCATTTACAATAATATTTAAATAATTATTTTTATATAATTAATATTTATATAAATAAATTTGCAAGGAATGAATAGATAAATATTTGGGTGCGTGGGATCAACGTCATCTGGATTTTATATTAATGAATGGCTGGCAGCATATCGTAGGTGTATTGGCTGTGCCACATGGCTTTCATGTGAATGTGTTGAATCTGTCGCGAATTGTGATCGCGATGTGGTTAGATTGCCTAATAAATCCTAATCATCATGTTAAGGTTTCCTTTATTAATTAGTTGAAGTGATAGGTTCATTTAGATTTAGTTAGACTAGACATAATATAAGGAACATCTTAAATGCATTCTCGTATTTAATTTCAATCAGAATCATTTCAGATGGTAGATTTTCAGTTATGATAATTGTCTCCGGAAGTCGTATTTTTCCGTTGGCATCTAGTCTTACAATATATGTGCAGAATTACAGTATACTTAGAAAATGCTAACAAGTGTTGCCACGTCCAGAGCCTTTAGTAGCAATGAGATATATACACACACACGCATTATATATAAATTGACAGATATGGTTAGCATAATTAAGTAAAAACTTTTTATATATGAACTTGCTACCTATTTATACTATATTTTTACATCGTAAATATGATTATGTTAGCTGGAAAAAAAAAAATATATATATATATATATCTGTGTGTGTGTATGTGTGTGCGTTGATAGACATATCTCAGCAAAAGGTTGAGCAGGCTCATACTACATTAAAATAAATAGCAATTATATCTAAAATTTCACCCAAAATCCTAACAATTTTACCAATGAACCAAAAGTTACACCTAACAACCCTAACCTAACTTGACCGAATCAATCAATAAATGTATACATAACCTAAGTATGGTTTTTTTTTTTTTTTCTATCTTTATCTAATCATGAACTCCTCAACGTAGTGGGGAGGATTTGATCGTAATGATCATGTACGTGCTGTGTACAGCGTGCATCTCGTGCTAGAAGCGGCCTTAGAGGATTGATGTGGAAGCACCTGCAAAGAATGACTAAAAATGAGATGGCAGGGAGGAGAAGTAGGCAATCTCAAGAAGCTCGAATACACTAGTGATAGGCACATGAGCTATATAGCATCAAAACCACTATTGTAGAGAAGAGACTGTGTATTCTTTACTTTAATCTTTGTTTGATCTCTTGTGAGAGTATTCCGGTAGCACAACGACATTTCTGTCAAATTCTCGATCTATAAATTGAGGAGAAGCTCTAGGTATTTATAGAGCTTGGCTCTTAATAATGTCCATTAGATGGTATTGACATCAATAGGCAAGATGAATCCTCTTAATGATGGATTTTTTCCATGAAGCCTCTTTAAATACATGAGTCCTACAGAATGGTGGAGAGTGGACAGATCGGTTCGGTCCAATGGTCCCTACTCCAAGTGTCGCCCGAAGGGTACCCTAAACGTGGCAGTCTGCCGTAACAATACAAAGTAGGAATGACTACCTCAGTCATGCAAAGGCTTCCATATCATGTACAAGGCGTACATCACAATCCAGGGAACGCATCGAAGTAACACAATTTATATTGATAATAAATAATTAACAAGGCAAAGAGAATACTTATCATAAAACTTATACATATTACATTTCAATTCTTAGGGCATATCTCTTATTATCTTCAAATAAATATACATCACTAATCATATAGGTCATTACATATAAAGAACCTTACAAAATTACTTCTCTTATGATTCCATTTTTCATAGAAGCTTAACATCCTTCCATGACTCCTCAATATCATGATCCTCAATTTAAGCACGGGTATACCTGTTTAAAAAATTTATAGGGGTATAAGCTACAACTAGTTTAGTGAGATATTCCTTATCATTCGCACCATATTTTAAACAAGTTTATTTAGATTTTTCACGCATGCTATGCAAACAAATGCAACAACATGATTAGCAAATATATATAGTTATCCGGAAAACCTATATAGAAGGATTTACCCTTCCGTATCAAAGGTTAGGAATCGAGGTTGAAGGTCTCGTTTGCTGCTAGCAGGTCCTTACAACGTTCGGTTGGCTCGGCTGAACCTAGAGTCGCTTTCCCAAGCGATTTGGACTCTCAGGAAGGAACATGGCCCGTGGCACGTGTTACAGCCAATCCAACTCTAGCATAGGAGTAGCAGCCTTCCGAAAAAGATGTGACTCGATGAATGCTATGCGTGAGCGTTTATTTTTTTAAGCCAAATCTTATTAAGGTTTATTAAGGGGTGATCAATCAATTTGTCAATAAACAAGCAATCATACAAGTAAGTAAACAAAGTTATTTAAACAAGCAATTTGCAGTTGCGATATTCTTAATTCTCATTTCACGCATAAACATAGAATCACATATATATACACATAATCCCAAATTCCCCAAATATATATCCACTTTTATCTTTTCTTAGTATACTAATGCTACTACTTTACAAGCATAAGCAAGGTAACGAATTTAGGAGGAATAACTCACTCGTCCATTTCGCTATCTTCTTAGTCGTAGTAATCCTCGGGTAGGGTATTCCCGTATCCTTCGTCACCTAGACAAAAGAAATACCCGGGATAAGTCTTTCATGAAATTCCTATTTTTAAATATTCTAAACGTTTCTTAAAATCGCGGCAAAATCATCTAAGAGGGAATTCCAACTTAAAATGGCCATAACTTGCTCATTTTAACTCAAATTCCACATATAATATACCGTTTTCTACCTATTCAAAAAAATTTCCATTTCTAAACTTATCTTTGTCATAAAAGGTCATCTGGTTCCGAAAACTTAGGTACATAATTAAAACGAAAATTACCAAACTTTTGCAAATCCGTTTTCTAACTCAACTTTATTTTAAGGAAAATCCTTTTTAACAATATATATATATATATATAAATATATATATGAACATATATTTGATAAATACTTTGAGTATATAGATAAGCTCACTTTATATGCAAAATTTCAAATGGTAGTGTCTCAATAATTTATTTCATAAAACAATTCTTTCTAAAGTGTTAAAACTTATCTTGATAAATTCCTTTTCAAGTATTTGGAAGAAACTTTATATTTTCATTATAAATGAGTATATTCTTATTTTATTTCTTTCATTCCTTTTTTCAAAACAAGTAAATTTTTCTTTAACCTTAGTCTTTCATAAATTTCACTTCTAGTGATAAAATATCAATTTTATCAAAAAGTATATTAGGTTGTTGAAAACCTTTTTATAATTTTGTATTTATGATGGTTTTAGAAAACGAATCTTGTCTTCTTATATTTATTTCTAAAATATAAGTTTTTGCTTTCTAAAACTTGTTCTTTTATTTCTTTTGAACAGAATCATCTTTATTGATAAAATCCATTATTGTTAATCTTACTTTATTTATATTCTTTTGAAAACGAGTTCCTTCTTTTTAGAGATTTGAAAATCATTATTTTTCCTAAGTGGATTCATAACTTTATGAGTTGATTTTTTTTATCTTAATTTTGAAAACTAGTTTGTTTTCTTAGTTTTATTATGAAGTTTAAAAGAGTTTAAATCTTAAGCTTTTTGTAAAAACTTTTAATATTAATAAATTATATTACTAAAGCTTAGGTTAATATATGCAAAGAAAATATTTATTTCTTATATTTCCTTGGTAATCTATCTTTGTTATTTAAGAAAACGTTGAGAAAACTCTATTTCTATATTGTTGATAATAACTTTGCGATTTTGTGATAAATCATATAATCGAAAATCTAGCTTTGAGTTCATTTAGTAAAGTAAAATTCTAATTTTAGATTAGTTGAGATATTAACATTATGTAGATGCAAGTATCATGAGCATATAAAGTAATAAGAACATAAGAAAATACTAGAAATAAATAATGAGCAATAAAATAAAATATCAAGTATTGGGAACCTTAGCTTCATCAAGATATCCCGGTCAAGTATTGGAGCCTTAGCTTCATCAAGGCATCCCGGGACTAAGAATGGACTAGTTCCAAAAGATTAAAGAAAATAAACAAAAGGTTGTTTTGACTTGATATAGACAAGTCTAAAACTAGAAAGACTAGTCTTAATAACAACATGAAATAAATAAATTGCATAACTTGAAAGTAAATAAATAACAAATGAGCTTATATGCTCTAAATAAATAAATATATATATACATAATATACATAATACTATATATATAAGTTAGATTAGAAGCAAAAAATAACAATAATAATAACAACATAATAAAATAGAAAGCTTATGTACAAGAACAAAACATAAACATGTTGTTGCTTTTACTACTCATATGAGTTTCAAAACAATACCATAGTCATGCTAAATTATATGACATGGATAATTAAATGGTTGAAAGAATTTTTTTTTTTACCTAAGGTATCTTTGTGTTATAAAGATGGTAGTGATTGTATGGTTATGTGGTTATGGAAAATGGTAGTTGTATTGTATAAGGGAAATTCTTGTGAGTATTTGGTGAAAGAGAGTTTTTGGTAGAGAAAAAGTTTATGGAGAGAGTTTGTGTAGTGAATTTGAGAGAGTTTTGGTGGTAGAATGAATTGTGTAAAAGAATGAAAGAGGAAGAGGGTATTTATAGAATTTTTGAAGTGAATTTTAGATGTAATAAAATAATTGAAAAATAAAATAAATGAGAGGGAAATGGGGAAGGAGTGGCGCCGGTTTTGCTTCAAGAGAGAGGGGGAAATTGTTTTATTTTATTTTTTGTGTAATAAAAGAAGTAATGTGAAAAGTTGATGTGAATAAAGTTGTGTTGGAAATATAAAAAGTAAGAAAATAGATATGTAGGTGTAAGAAATAGGTGCAAGAAAAAGTAGAGATAGTAAAATAGTAATTAATAGTAGAAAAATACTATGAATAGTAGACTAGATAATTAAAGTACTGGTAGTAATAAAAATACTCATAATAATGCGATATCTGTAATTTTTAGCTACCGAAAAATTCTAAAACTGATATTTTTGGAATCCTTGTATTTTTACGAGTCTATTGATATAAACGGAATGTTTTTAATATTCCGAGTTCCGGGACACGTTTTTCGAGCACTGATCCCGTTTGAGTCGAAGAACACTCGAAATTCACGAATCTGATATTTTTATGTTACCTATATTATTACGAACTATTTTAGGTCATTAACTTAATTTCGTTTTCTAAGGTTCGAGAATGCGCGATTGCCGGATCTTAAACATCAGGGTTTGTTATAGGCTTCGTTGACTTTAGGGTTCCGGTTTGACTTCTGCTTTCATTGAGATATTCGTAAGATCGTATAATTTTCGAGTTTTGATCGTTTTATATTTTTAGCTTGACATCTATGGTTTATATTATTTTATTTGTGATTATTTAATAGTTTTTAGTTTTCTGGATCGTTTAACCGAGTCTAGGGTTATGAGTTGACTTAGTTTAACTTTTGGTGAAAATTGAAAATTGTGATTCTAAAATTTTACGAAGGATTTAAGATTTTATCAATTCATTGTTAAGCAGTATTTGGATTTATTGTTTTGATTTGCGTTTTAGGAATTGGGTAGATGATTTGATTGGCGTACGTACATTGATTAGACCGTAGTTGGACTTTATATTTTGTTTAAGGGTTCTCGTTTTCTCATGATTGAGAAAACTCGTTTTTGATCTTATTTGGAATTTAAGTTTTAACTTGATTGATTCTTTAGGGTTTCGTTTCGGTGTTTTCACTCGGTCTAGAATTTGGTTTTTATCTTGAGTCGATTTTCGGGATTTAAATTTTTGATATTAGACTTCTAGGATTATTTTTAAGAATTATGAAATTTTCGGGGGTTTACACCAAGCCCACTATATCAAATCTCCCTTAATCATCCTAGATTTCATGGACTTGACTCTCTGGGCCCTGTCACTTAGCCCAAAGAGTTGAGATCCAAAATTAGCCTTCTGTATTTTGGCCCACAATCAAAATTCTTGGATGAAGTTCAAGTATTTTGGATACTGGCTGCTGTATACTTTGGTCAATACTCAATGCATGATACTGTTAAGTGCTTTCTTAGAGTCGAAGACTTTACTTGTTGTGGATAAGCCATTGAATAAAAGCCAAGTGTTAGCATTACAACTAAGACCATTGCATGTAATGGTATTATAGTGCACAAACTCGGAACACCGCTCTAGTTGCATATGTCGCATTATGTTTCTATGAATGATCTGTTGCTCTATGTAGTCTTGCCTTCAGGGTAACATATATTGAATAAAACTTCTCCGATGAACAAACATCTTCATGTACTATAATTTTATTCACATGAATGACCCATGTTTTGGTCTGTTGGATTATGTCGAAAGTGAATTTACTACGACAATTAATCGAAGAGAAATTCCTGCTCCATTCTTTAAGAATAAATCATCACAAAACATTTGATTCCCTTCACAGGTCTCCTGCATCTTCATCTCATTTCTTGAAAAACAAATACTCCGCATCCTTGTTAAAATAGATATGTGTGATGTATTTTCGGAATTTTCCACGTCTAGTTTATGCCCCAAATATGTCAGCAAACAAGATGTCATTCTCAAATAATTCACCGTAGTCCCATTCAATTTCTTGACCCCTATCTACAAGATAGAAATTGATATATATATATATAGAGAGAGAGAGAGAGAGGAAAGTCCTTTCCTTATTTAGATCATAATAACCCATTGTCTTTTTAATATGGTCACACATATACCATGATGAAGAATGGAAATATGGTATTCCCCGCAAGTATCGAACTTGAATATAATATATGTATATGTTGAAGAAATCCTCAAAAGAATAAATCTTGTTCAAAAGATACTCAATGAAGTATCATATCTCAAATCATATCTTCTTCAGATTCAAATCAATACATAAATGTAAATCTCCACACCAAGCCAATATAAAAATCTTATATAATATTCACTAACCGTGAATCTTTAATCTATAATCCTCATCCTTTATTTCCTTCCTTTTATAATATCAAATTTTCCATTTCTTAATATAATATTCAAAAGGTCATAATCTTATCTCCACATCAAAAAGCAAACGGATGAATCATATAATATCAAAACTCAAGTTTATATCCTTCGTATCTTTTATGACTTGAACTCCACATGAAATTGGAGGTAACATCTTGACTTCAACTCCGATCCTAATCTCCTTAGCCTTTTCATTTTTTTTTCCTTTGTTTTTATTTTACCTATTGACCAATTGAAAATGGCTTGAGGCGTGTCATGCAAATCCTTGACGTGGTTGGAATACCTAATTGTTGACATTGCATAATTTTTAATTCAACCTCAGACTCCTTAAAAGAAAAAAAAAAAATTCTTTGAGACCCCTATACGAATTACATGAAGAAATCCTTCTCCCTTTCATAGTCTTCTATACATGAACTTTTGGCACCCATTCACTCTTTTACATTGTGGGCCAGATTCCCATCTCCAATAGTGATTTCTTTCTGATTCTTTATATGATGTATATTTATTATTTTACATCGAGCACATTGAATATGCGCATATTAATGAATGTGTCAGAACCGGACCGAAGTTTGATCCGGACAAGCTGGGGGGTTAGGAGTCGGACCGGGTTCAATAGGAGATCGAATTGGGATCATGAAAAAATAAAAATATAAGGAATAATTTAATTATAAAAGATCAATATATGTGTCATAAATCTATATTTGGATCAAATTCATTAATTAATTATTAATTAAATATGATTTAATGATTATATTTTATAAATTTATAATAAAGTATGAGTAAATATTTAAATTTTTATTTTTTAATTTTATTTTTTTCGATCCATATCAACTTGTTCAACTCGGTTTGGGTCGACCGGTTCAACCGCTTGGGTTGACCAGGTCAACTGGATCTCGTCAATTTGTTACAAAAATGAGTTCTAGGTGAGACCCGACCCGTCGATTCGTTACAAAAACGAGTCTTAGGTGAGACCCGACCCGATATTAGTGTCAGTTCCGATTGAACCAGGTTGAATTGACTGATTCAGACCGGTTTTGAAAACCATGATTAATGGCTATACGTGCTCAAGACTATTCATACTATCAACCTAACCTAGGAGAGGACAATTTACGATAGTGCGCCATCGATAACTCTTCGTCACAAGAGGTGATGTCACTATTTATCTATTTAATTAAACTCCAAAAATTGAAGTAGCCGTACTGCCACGGTATCATCTATTAAATGCCAAGGAGTCAACAACACAATAATCCTTTCATTGCCCAACAGCGTAATCTTGATCATATATAAGGTTTTTAGTTTCTTTCCTTTTATTTATTCCTTTTCCTTAAAAAAAAAAACTTACTAGATTGATGAAAAATAATGATGACGATATCACTTTTAATCTTGCCATTTGTGTTTGCTTTATGATCCTTGCACCAAGTTGTAGTTGTATATAGTATATTCTTGATAGAGCTAGAACAATCCTCCTTTTATTTTCTATAAAATCTTGATAATTTTGAACTTCAATGGCAATTTTTAAGCTCTTGGTAACACTGGTAATCTTGATAATATCAATAATCTTAATGACAGTGATATTCTTAATCATCTTTGTGTTCTTGATATTTTTTTTCATAATATTAAATTCACTTGCCATGTATGCTTGCAACTCCTTTTTTATAAATTAATAGATGACAAGCTGTATAAGGACAAGCATGATGTGATAAATAAGTATCTACGATAGTTGTCTAGCTATTATTCCCGTGGTGGTTGTCTAGCTGCTGCAATCGCTATTCAATGATAGTTGTCTAGCTATTACAAATGAATAGTAGTGATAGTTGTCGAGCTATCACAAAAAACTGTTGGTTATCTAGCCACGCCAAATACACTTATTACCACAATTAAGTTTGATAATAATATTAATAATAGTTGTCTAGTTATTACAAAAAGGTGTTAGTTGTCTTGCCACGCCGAATACACTTGTTGCCACAATTGAGTTTGATAATAATATCCTTGTGATTTGTTGCTTACCAGCACAAATTCCAATAACTTGTGTCACGACCTATGTAACATCCTAAAAAAGGACATTACGATCCGCTATCACTCCCCGAAGGGTACCCTAAATATGGTAATCCACCACATATGATATCAAGACTTAAGAATGACTACTTTAGCCATGGAAAGTCTTGGTATTATATGTAAGGTGTCTAACAGTAATAGGAAACGCTTTTGGAAAGTGTGGTCTAAGTAAGTAAAAATGAACATACAAGAATCCAGAAATAAAATAGATCATAATATTAATAATTAAAGGTTTATTACATGATTCTTAGGGGCATACCCCCACTAAAATCCAAGGATCGAAATAACTAATAGTCTTTACAATAATTCAATATTGCATCAAAAGATTTCAAAGGAATTCTAATCTAATCCTTCAAGTAGATTTCCTTCTAAAACTCCCAAAAGATAACTTACGCAGATAAGAGGAGACTTCGGGTACAAAAACAGGTGCTCTTGTGAATACAAATATCTATAGGGGCATATTAGGGCTAGCTAGGGCTTTGAGTTTAGTCCCAAAATTCATACTTGATATAAAATATCAATCAAATTTAAAAACAAGCAAATGGGATGCAACAAACACGTGAGCATACAAGACATATGATTTTCCGGGAATCATATGTTGAATGAATTATGTTCTTCATTCGGGGTTAGCTATT
This sequence comes from Combretum micranthum, assembly GCA_024138025.1. Taxonomy (NCBI): domain Eukaryota; kingdom Viridiplantae; phylum Streptophyta; class Magnoliopsida; order Myrtales; family Combretaceae; genus Combretum; species Combretum micranthum. The sequence goes on along the minus strand of JAMXBD010000985.1, from coordinate 497,730 downwards.
CCGGCCCATTACGGCCACTACTTCTTTTTAAAAACAATTTTTATAGATATTATCAGCTCCTATACGCCATAAAAAATGTAGTTATTACCGGCTCCTACTAGCCACCAATTTATGTAGTTTTTACCGGCTCCCACTCGCCACATACATGATATATCGGTTATGCCTACCACCACTATCATACAGTTGTCCCACTAATTGTATAATAGTGAATGCAATGTGACTCAACATATGAAATGCATGCATCAATTTTTAATTAGAGCTAGCCGTTGTATTCTAATTTCTTACAAGTGATTAATCAATTTCAAATACTTTAATGTGATAATAAGTATACAGTTTATTACAAGCAATTCATGCTTCGATATACTTAATATTCTTTCAACACATCATCATACATCTTCAATTTTATCTTTCCTTAAGTCTAATGCAAGTAAATTTACAACCACAAACATAAGCATGAAAAATAAGGGGAGTAGACTCACTCGGCCGTGATGATACTTTTCTCTTATGGATGAGTTGATTGGTAATTCCACTAATCGAAATAATCCTCCGAGTACGAACACTCCTCCTTTGGATCACCTAATCATAAGGAGTATTTCTTGTTGATTCTATGATATTTATCAAAACCTATGTCATAAGATCGTCAAAATTCGTATAGAAGATAATTCCAACTCAAAACAGCCATAACTTGGCTATTTTAACTCGGAATTGCACATATAATATATCGTTTTCTACTTATTCGAAAAGATCTATCCATTTCTAAAACTATTTTCATCATACTAAGTCATTTGGGCTCCGAAACAGTGGCGATCAGAATCACCACGAATTTTTCAAAGCTTAATTTTGTAAACTTTTCTTTATCTTACAAATACTTGTAAAAATATAGATACTATAATGGTTGAAAAGACCTTTAATATATATATATATATATATATATATTGAATCATATCAAATGCATGAATTTAATGAAGTTGTCTCAACCATGAATTTTTTTATAAAAGCAAAGTCTTTTAAAAATTTGGAAAAGCAAAACTTTTGAAGATTTCTACTTAGCTTGCTAGAAAGTTTCTTAAGTTGTTTTAAATGAGTATTTTTTCTCCTTAATTCTATTTCCTTAGTCTTTTAAATTTCAAATGAATGATTTTCGTTTTTCTAAATTCCTTATAGCTTAGTTTTTAATACTTTTTTTAAAGTAGTAAAAATCTATTAATTCTATACTTTCTTAATCTTTCTTAAAAAGAAAATTTCCTAAGTTTGTTTATTAATTTATTCTTTAAGATTATTCTATTCTTATGAAAGAAATTTTCTTGGTGTTTATCAAACTAGTTTATTTTATATTCTAAAGTATTGATGGAAAAACAATGAGAATTAGTAAAACTTTTGTTAAACAAGAATTTGAACTTTTAATTTTAAAGAATACTTTTCCACTTTACAACTTTGTAAGGTGTATGTGTGTATCATATAAGAATTCGTATATTCTTTAGTTTTTAAGATCTATTATGAGTTCCATTAGATTTCTTAGAAAGGATTTACTAAGATAGGTTCTTAAGTTTTTTTATAGAAAATTATTTCTTTCATGACAACATTCCTTTTGGAAAAGAACTTCTATTTAAGAAAACCTTTTTCCTTCTTTATCTTGTTGAGATAAAATCAATATGTTCATGCATGATCATGAATATGAAATTATGAAAGCATAAGAAAGACATAATAAGTAATAAAATGAGCAAGTGAAGAAATATATCAAGTATTGGAAACCTTATCTTCATCAAGGTATCCCAGGACTAAGAATAGACTAATCCCAAAAGAAAGAAAATATTATTTTGACTTGATGAGGACAATTCTAAGACTAGAGACTAGTCTTAAAACAACATGAAATAGGTAAATAAATTGCATAACTTAGAAGTAAATAAATAACAATGAGCTTATATGCTCTAAAGATTATATATAAATACATAAGTATATGTATTAAGAGGTTAACATAATATCAACAATAATATGAGCAAAATAAAATAACAACATAAAAATATATAAATACATATTTATGAATAAAAACAATAAATGAACATAGTGTAGCTTCCTTAACATTAAGTTTAGGAAACTTACACCATGGTCATGTAAAGTTACATGACATGGTAAGAGAGATTTTAAGAAATTTCTCACCTAGAGTAGTGTTTGTAGAAGAAGAGGGTTTTGAGGAGAAAATTTTAGAGAGTTTTGGAAGAGTGTTTGAGAGGAGATTTGGAGAGAATTTTGGAGAGTAATTTTGTGGGTGGTAGATGTATGAATGAAGTGAAAGAGGAGGGGGTATTTATAAGAAAATGGGGAAGTGAATTTTGAGTGATTTAATTAAAGAGAAAAATAAAAAATTAAGAGAGAAAGAATGTGTTTGGGGGGGGGGGGGGGGGGGGGGGGGGGGGGGGGGGGTTGGAGGGAGGGGGTGGGGGTGGCGAAGGCACCAACCACTTAGTAAGAGAGAGGGAGAGATGATATTTTTTTTTATTTTGTATATTAAAAGTAATAATGTGTAAGATATATATGATATAAAGTTATGAGAAACGTAAAAAGTGAAGATAATAAGTATATAGAGGTGTAAGAGTACGTGTTAGAAAAAGTAAAGATAAATGAATAGTATAGAATAATAATGAATAGTATAATGTAAAGTAGATGAGACTAGTAAAATAGCGGTAATAAGAAAATACGTGTATAATAGCGATATTTGTATTTTTCTTATTACCGAAAAATTACGAAACTGACATTTTTGAAATCCTTGTATTAAATCGATCCTAATGGTGTCATCAGAATACTTTCACTATTTCGAGCTCCAGGACACGTTTTTCGAAAACTGATCCCGTTTGAGTCCAAAGGACACTCGAAATTCACGAATCTGATATTTTTACGTTTCCTCATATTATTACAAACTATTATCACTAATTATCTCAACTTTGTTTTCTGGGGCTAAAGAATACAGGAATGCCAGATCTAAATTCTAAGGTTTATACTAGATTTTTGTTGACCTTTAGGGTTTCCGATTGACTTTTAATTCTAAGATTAAACTTAAAAATTAACCGAAATTTTAGGGGTTTACACTCGCTACGTGTCATTCTCTTTATAAGAGCATGCCAAGGCTAAACAATACTATACCACAAGTAAACATTGATAATAAACTCCAATACTCACACAAAAGGGGTACATGTTTATAAACATCTCAAAGAAGTAAATCTCCTAATCAATTTAATCAGTGTAAACGAAAGCTAACTTTAAATCATAAACTTTAAAACATAAAGGAGTTCTTGTAACTTGGTTTTAATTCATAAAACCAGAAATCTCTTAAAAGATAGAAGACTCCATAAGCTTTCAACTCAATCTCAAAACTATCGAGGTAGTCTAAATATTAGTAGGAATATCCAGTATGCTATCGTCATCCCCATCATCCACAAATATGCCAAAATTGGATGGATAATAATAAAATGTATTTGCACCTGTTCCTGAAAAATGAAAGGAATGAGCTAAAAGCCCAATATGCCAAACTTGTAAGCCCCGAAAAATTTCAGTAAATAATTTCAAGATGAACTTCGAAAATAAACCCTAAAAATCACTCCAAATTAAAACCGAATTTCAACTAGTCCAAAATCATGAACGAATTCAGAAACTTCTTAATCTTGAGAAAATGAAAATTTTTAAAAATAAAATAAGAACTCAGTGGTCTTCAAATTCAAAACCACAACATACGAAAAATTCCATATTTAACTTCGACTTATAAAATCGGGTAATATAAAGCCCAAAAACAAATTATTAAAAAGTAAATAATGATTAACCTTCGGAAATAAAACTCAATTCAAGAATTCCGAAAACGTTAAAAGATATTAAATACTTACAAAAATCAAATTTAAAATAGACTTCTCAAAGTGAATACGTTGTATAAATATAAAATATCAGTTTCCAAATTACCAAGGATCTAAACCGGAAAAATCACCTGGAAAAAACCCTAACCGGAATACAATAGCTTGAGTCCGGCAATCTAGCGCCCCTAACCCTAGAGGCCGAGATGTAGTTTAAATATGTAGAATAGCTCATAGTAATATAAGTTTTCTTAAAAGTGTCAGATTGGTAAATTTTTGACCTATTTCGAACCCGTTCCGATAGAGACTTCGAAAAGCGTGTCCTGGGGTTCGAGATATAAAAAATATACCAATAGTACCGTTAGACTCGTAATTTCATAAGATTTCCAAATATATCAGTTATGAAATTTTTCGGGTTATAAAAATTACAGTTATAACATTTTTATCGTATTTCCATTATTACCAGTAATTGATTAATCTTTGTCACTATTCATTTTTATTTCTTTACAAAATTTTATTATTCTTATAAAGCTTTATATTTTTAGATAAATATTTTATATGTTATAGAAAATTTTGTTTTTCTAAAATTTAGTTCGTTTCGGGTCTTTACGGGATCAGATTCTCTTTAAGACCCGATACTAAAAATAAAATAAATTAATTTAATAATTGAAAAATATTTTAAAAATATTTTTATTTTGATAAAATAATTTTTTAGAATTTTTGGGTTATAAAAATATTATTTATAGCCCATATTCGTGTATTTTGTTCATACCGATAACATAATTGTTAAAATACTAAAATAATAAATAATTATTTAATTTTAATTATGAAAAATCTGCTACAAATATTTGAAATAAATTTTCTAATTTTATTTTATTTTTTTTATTTTATTAAAGAAGTACCTTTACAACTCATACCTTCAAGTACACCTTACACATATTACTTTCTTTTCACTTCAATCTTTCTATACATTATCCCACAATTCATGGCAGATTTTGGACTCATTCATGGCTGCCATTGTCCTTTAATTTACTCCTATTTTGACTAAAATTAAATATTTCAATCCTTCTTCAAAAAGTTACATTACACATTAATTATACAATTCAAATTTAAGTCAAATTTCAACAAAATTCACTCTCTCTCCTCCTTGCCTTTCACGTGCAGCATGGGGCTTCTTTGGCTGCCCTTGTTTATTTTTTTCTCTCATTTATTCAATTAAAACATTCATTTTCTCTCTCTCCTTCATTTATTCACTTCCCTCTTTCATTCTTTAGTCTTTCTTTCTCATTTTTCCTCTCTTTCTTTTTCATTTCCTCTTGTTCCTCCATGAAAAATAAGCTGCCCCCTTCTTTTTCCATGGCTTCCATACCTATTTCTTAAAGATTTCTAAGCAAATTTTCTTCCCAAAGCTCCATAGGTGATATAGGTAAAGTGTAATGAAGGTTTCATGCATCAAATGACCTTCCATAAGCTTAAAAGCTTAGGATGATGATGCCAATAATGAAACACTCCTTTTCTCTACTTTTATTATCTTGTATTTCAATTATTTTCTTGTTTAAAGTTGATATGTTTTGTAGATCTAAATTTTGTAGCTTTGATTTTCGTTTATGCCATGGATCTTGTTATTTAAGTTGTTATCTTTGTTATTTCTTATGATTTATGTATAGATGTCACGCCCCAAAGGGTACCATAACGTGACAGTCCGCCACACTCAATACTAAAGCTTAAGTATGACAACCTTAGCCATTCCTAAAAGCTTATATTAAGTGTAAGGCGTACCTTCACAACTTTAGAGGACCATATATGGAATTATGAAGTTTAAGAAGATATGAATAACACATTTCAAAAAGAAGGATTCATAATAATCATTTATTCATATCAATGGTTTTGCAAACTTAGGGACATTTTCCTCCGATCTCTAATCTATTACATGAATATTTGTACATCATTACTAATACTACACTTTATCTAAATTTCTATTACCCAAAAAAAGATTACCTGCCCGCAGGGTCCTCGTGGCCTTAACCATAAGTAGGGAAACTGCAAAAGTATCTATCGGGGTATAAGCTAATAGGCTTAGTAAGAACTATTTCCATAAATATCTTCTTGTAACAAGATTTCAAACAAGTTGATTATACAAACAAATGTAATGCAACAAACACGTGGGCAAACAAGCATATAGTTTTCCGGGAACTATATGTTGAATGGATTTGCGCCCTCCATTCGGGGTTTGATGATACATAACCTCAATTCAAGTAGTTTTAATTAAAAAATTTTCATGCTCGCGAGCACTCATCACCAAGCATTATGAATCTACTTGATTGACCTTGCTTTCGGATCTTCCACCAAGCATTTTCCATTAAACCACCAAGCAATCGCTTTCGAATCTCTCGCCAAGTGTTGCTTTCGACATGAGCTTACTATCCTTCTCACCCAAGGATAATAACCCAAAATGCAATGTGACTCACTTCATGGTATGCATGAAGTCATTTATTTATAAAGTCATAGCATAATTATTTTTAAATTTAAGGCGATCAAGGAATCTCATAAAAATCAATACTATACTAAAACAATCATTTAAAACAATTCCGGCTTCGATATTCTTAATAATTCTTTCAAGGAATTATCTTACATACTCATCGGTTTATCTTTTTCTAACTCTAATGCAACTAATTTACAATCACAATAAGTATAGCATTAATGGAAATAAACTCACGATGCCATGTCGTTTATTCCTCTAAGCGGATGAGTCGTTCACACACTCCACTTAATCGTAATAATCCTCGGGGTTACCTAGCCAAAGAAAATACCCACAATGAGTATTTCTTGATGATTTTCTTGAAATTTGACAAAACAATGTCAAAAGAACGTTAAAGTTCGTATAAAGAAATGTTCCAACTTAAAATGGCCATAACTTGATCATTTTAACTCGGAATCACGCATATAATATATCGATTTCTACCTACTCGAAAAGATCTATCCATTTCTAAAATTACTTTTAACAAACAAGGTCATATAGGCCTCGAGACAGTGGCGACAAAATTCACCATGGATTTTCCAAATAAAAGCAACCTTGGTTCAAGAAATCAAAATTTGTTTGATAAATACTTAGTTATCTATATATTGAAAAATTCTCTTTTTATAACTATATAACTCATATTTAAGCATGCTCAGTGTTTTGTTCCAATTATTTTTCTTAAATAAAACAAGGTTGAAAGACTATAGTTTTTAAAATTGTTTTTGCAATTTCCTTGAAATGAAATACCTTGTTTCCTTTTGTTTTCTAAAAAGGCTTTACGTTGGTTTTATTATTTTTTTTCCTAAGTAACTTTTTGAAAATAAATTTTCTATTTTCTAAATTTTTACTATTTTTAGAAAACACACTATTCTTCCTATTTATTTTTCTTGTACAAATTTCTTTTGTCTATTAGTTTACGAAAAATCTTCATTTGAAAATCTCTCATTCTTTCCTCATGTCCTATGTAAAAAAAAAAAAAAAAATCATCCATGCATAGAAATTTATTTTCTTGATAAAAACAAAGTGGATCAATATGTGGTTTAAGAAATCTTTTTCTAAAATTTTTGTGGGTTCTTCTTGTAACTTGAAAAGAAATGACTTTATTTTTGTTTTCAAACCACAGAGTTTCTTTGCCTATTTGTTTGTAAAGGTCTTTGCTTAAAAATTCCTTAGCCATTCATCTCGTTTATCCTTTTATAAAAAGAACTATTTTTGTATCAAGAAATATTTTCTTTTGAAAAATAAAGTGGAATAATGAAGGTTTAAGTAGCTTTTTAAAGTAAAAATAGTTTCTAAAATTATAGTGAGTTCTTTTTGTAACTTGAAAATGAATGAGTTTATTTTTGTTATCTTATAGATTTGATACTTTACATAAACTTATTTCTAAATGACAAAATTCTTCTTTTGTTTAATTATTTTTATAAATTAAAATTTTTGGACAACAATCTAAATGAACATGATTATGAGAATAATAGTAAACAAAATAACATAAAACATAAATAATAAAGTCAAGTATTGGAGTCTTAGCTTTTTCAAGGCTCCCGGGACTAAGAAGTAGACTAGTCCCAAAACAAAATAAACTGTAAGAAAGAAAAACTTGTTTTGACTTGATGAGGACAAGTCTAAGACTAGAGGCTAGGCTTAATTCAACAAGGAATAAATAAATTGCTTTGCATGAAATAAATAAATTGCAAGTGAGCTTATATGCTCTAAAGATTATGTATATACATACATATATATAGATAATAATATATTAACAATAATAAACAACATAAACATAAATGGATTGGCATAAACAAGAACATTAATGAACATAATGTAGTTTCCATAACTTGTAGTCTTTGGAAACTCATACTATGGTCATGTAAAGTTACATGACATGAAGAAGAATAGAAATGTGAAGTGGTTACCTAAAGAAGACTTTGGTATGGTTATGTGATTATGGTTTTGGTTTGTTGGTAGAAGTGGTTTGTAGAATTATTTTGAGAGAGTTTTGGAATGATATTTTTGAGAGAGTTTTGAAATGAGATTTTGGGAGAGTTTTTAAGAATTTGTGGGTAGTGAGATGTGAAAGAAGTGAAGGTATGAGAGGGTATTTATAGGAAAATGTGGAGGGATTTTTGTGTGATTAAAATAAATAAAAATTGAAACAAATTGAGGGCACATGGGGGGGGGGAGGGTTGTCACGCCCCAATGGGTACCCTAAACATGACAGCCCCGCGTACTCAATATTAAAGCTCAAGAATGACTACCTTAGTCACTCGAAAGCTTCCATATCGGTATAAGGCGTATATTCACAATAAAGGGAGACCGTTGAAGTAATGCATTTTAAGATATTGGTAGCGAGACATACAAAATAACACTTAAATTATATTTCATTGAAATAAAAGTCTTACAGTTTCTAAGGGGCATTCCCCCAATAATTTCATGATAACATGGTTCTAAATAAACATAAACTAAGCTAGAAGATTTTAGAAGAAATCTACTCTATAACTTCAAAATAGATTCCTCCAAAAGCTTCTCAAATAAAGATTCTACCGGGTGGATCAAGGTGGTCTCGGGTACCAAAGATAGTCCTGCAATATCAAAAGTTTATAGGAGTATAAGCATGACTTGCTTAGTGAGATATTCCTTACGCAAAAGTACTCATAACAAGAAATCAACTAAGTTTATTAAACAAGCATATGAATGCAACAATCATATGAACAAACAGTACATACGACTATCCGATTTCGTATGTGTGATGGATTTACCCCTCTATCGGTGGTTAGGGAATGCTTTGAACTGGTCCCGAACGACTCCTTAAAGTTTGCACGCGTCTTGGGTTCCACGAACCGTACTCTAGTTCCCGGGCTTTCCTTACCCAAAGCGATCGATCCGGCTAGGCACCTTGAGGCTGTATTCCCCAAACGTCCTAACCCTCAAGATGTAGCTAGGTAGCTTACCTTTCCGGTCCACATTGAGGAGTAGTAGCAAAAACTTCGAAATGATATTCTAAGTGATATGCATGAGCAATTTATTATATGGGGATTTCAATATAACATTAAATCATTTTAAAGCGATCAAACAATATTTGCACACCATAACAATTCATACATAGAAACATTTATATCAATCATAATTTGGATTCCGATATACTTATTGTTTATTGATCGCACATAACAATTCACACTCATAGTTCCATAATATCCCACATGCATATCAATTTTATCTTTTCCTAACATCTAGTACTCTATTCTACAAGCATATGCGCGAATACGTAAACGTAAATGAAACTCACTCGTCCATAGCTTTCTTCTAGGAGTCGAAGTAATCCTCGGGAAAGATAAGATCGTGATCCTCGACAACTAAACAAAAGAAATACCAACATGAGTATTTCATCCAAGATCTATTCAAATTCTATAATTTCTATCTTAGGGAGTTCGTAAAAATCGTATGAAATAGAAATTTCAACTTAAAATGGCCATAACTTGCTCATTTTAACTCGGAATTTCGCATATTATATATCTATTTCTACCTACTCGAAAAGATCTATCTATTTTTAAGGTTATTTTTATCAAAAGAAGTTATTTTGGTCTCATAATAGTAACGGACAGAATTGATACGAATTTCAAAACTGGAGTTTTCAAACTTTCTTCATTCAAAAACTTTTGTACAAAATATAGGTATATTTGTTTGGTTCAAAAATCCCTTGAATACATATATATTATATATATATATTATACCCAAACCATATGCATGAACTTATTGGTGTTGTCTCAACAATATTCTTGTAGTACAATAAGTTTTGAAAATGAGATAAGCTTAAGTTTTGTAAAGAAATTAGTTTTGTTCAGAGAATTTCTTATTTTACTAAAAGTAAGCATCCTTCTTTTAATCTATTTCTTAAATAAAGTAGTTTTTAATCTCTTTTAAATTTCTACTACCTTATTTCTAATGTTTTGGAAAACATAATCTTTCTAAATACTTCATGGTTATATGTCCCATAGCTTTTCTAAAGTTAGATCCATTTTAAAAGAAATGATCTTTATAAGTTAATTTTTGAAAACTTATCTAGACTTTAGTATTTTAAGATGTTGATAGAGAACTTTGACAATTGGTTTAAAGAAATCATTTGTTTAAACAAGGAACTAAGTTTAAAGAATCTTTTTTATTCTATTGGTTTGAAAGAGAATTTGTGATAACTTTACTTTATGTATTTCTTGGTAAAACCACATATTATTACCAAAACTTGAGTTAACTTATCTATCTTTAGAAAAATATTTGTTTAAGATAAAGCTTCAAGTCTTTTAGGAAAATAATTTCTTATGTGACAAAATTTTATTTTAAAGAGAGTTCATTTTTACTACTTAAGGAAATTCATTCTCATTATGGTTGAGACAATAACAACATATTCATGTATGAATGAGAACATATAACTGTGAGAAATATAAAAACAACATAAATAAAATAAGAGCATAAAAAAAAAGTCAAGTATTGGGAACCTTAGCTTCATCAAGGTATCCCGGGACTAAGAATAGACTAGTCCTCAAAAGAAAAGAAAAGAAAAGCAAAGAAATAAAATTGTTTTGACTTGATATGGACAAGTTTAAGACTAGAGAGACTAGTCTTAAGAACAACTTGAAAATAAATTGCAATGAAGTAAATAAATTGCATGGAAGATAAATAAATTGCAAGACATTGAGCTTATATGCTCTAAATATTATATATATAGCTATATAGATATTTAGATAGTTATGAACATAAAGGAACATAAAGAAACATAAAGGAACATAAAGGAACATAAAGAAACATAAAGGAATATAAAGGAATTGATATTATGAACAAAAACAAAGTATGAACCTATTGTTGCTTTCTTAACCTTCATGGTTTTGGAAAACACACATCAAGTTCATACTAAGTAGATGAAAATAGGAATTTCTTGAAGAATTTTTACCTAAGAGAGATGAACTAAAGAGAGCTTCTAAGAAGAACTTTCTTGAAGAGATTTGGAGAGAAATTTGAGTATATTAACTTTAGTAAAGAAGTGGTGTGAAAGAAGTGAAGGTATGAGGGGGTATTTATAGATTTTTCGAGTGAAAATTAGATGTAATTAAATAAAATGGAAAAGAAAATAAAATTGGATGAGAGAGGAGAGATGGGGCGCCGGTTTTGCATAGATTAGGGGGAAGAATTGATTTGTTTTGTATTAAAAGAAGTAATATGTAAGGTATGATGTGATTAAAGTTGTATGGGGAAGGTAAATTGTAAGATATAGGTATGGTAGTGTGTAAGAATAGAGTGCAAGAAAAAGTAGAGATAGGTGAATAGTAATGAATAGTAGAAAATTACTATGAATAGTATACTAGACAATTAAAATACCGGTAGTAACGAAAATACGCGTAATTAAGCTATATCTAATATTTTAGTTACCGAAAAATTCTATAACTGATAGTTTTGAAAACCTTATATTTTTACGAATCTATTGGTGTTGTTGGAATATTTTACTATCCTGTGCTCCGGGGCACGGCTTTCGAAAACTGATCCCGATCGGATCCGAAGAACACTAGAAAATTACGAAACTGATATTTTTAGGCTTCCCTATATAATTACGAACCATATTCCACAATTTTTCAATTTCGTTTTCTAGGGTTTAAGAACACGGGATTGCCGGATCTAGATTCACTAGACTAAATATAGAACTAAGTTAATTTTAGGGTTTTGTTTCAACTTCCGGTTCTTAGGGTTTGATAATATTATTGAAAAATCTAGGGGCTTACAAGGGTAGCGTCGGCCATTGCTTGTAGTAGAGGGGGAGTGATTTTTTTTTTTTTTTGACTTTTGATAAATGAAGATGTAATGTGTAAGGTAGATGTGAAATAAAGTTATGGGAAAGGGTAAAAAGTTAAGGTTATAGGTTATGTAATGTGTAAGAATAGGTGTAAGAAAAAGTAGAGATAAAAGAATAGTGTAGGATAGTAATAAATAGTGTAATGTAAAGTAAATATGCCTAATAAAGTACCGGTAGTAAGAAAATATGCGTATAATAGCTATATCTGTTATTTTTACTTACCGGAAAATTACGAAACTGATATTTTTGGAAAACTTATATTTTTACGAGTCTAACGGTGAATTAGGAATATTTTATTTATTCCGGGCTCCCGGACAAGCTTTTTCGAGAACCGTGTCTGATCGAGTTCAAAGGACACCCGTAATTCGCAAAATTGATATTTTTATAAAACCTATAGTCATTACGAACTATTCTAGCTAATTATTCCAACTTCGTTTTTCAAGGCCAAAGAAAACGGCAATGCCGGATTTAATTTGATACGGTAAACTAGGGTTTTGTTGACTTTTAGGGTTCCATTTGACTTCTGGTTTAGGGTTTTTATGCTAAACCGATTCCGAAAATTTGGGGGTTTACAACCTGCCCCTCTTAAAGAAAGTTTTGTCCTCAAAACTTGGATATTCCTAATTGTTGTTTCAACCAAACTCGAATACTTAGGTGGTGCTTCTTTCATGTCCCCTTAAGTTACTTTGAAAAAGGGTTCTCCTTAATTGATTCCCTCATTTCTTATCCTCTGAACTCTTACGGATCAATATCTGTATTGGTTATATCCTCATAAGAAAAGTTCTCCTTAGAAAACATTAACTTTTATCTCTATAATTTGATTCCTAGACCATTTGTTAAATGGGGATTTGTCACATGTCTCCAATAATCCAGACTTCTTTCTTGCCTTATTACTCCTTAAAGGTCATATGGTAATTACTTCCTATCTTAGGCGCACATGATTTCCATTTCGGAACTCCTAGGATCCTTCTTTTTCGACCAGTCTTATTTCTTTCGCCTATCTCGTGCCTTTCTCATTTTATGAGTCACTCTTAATTGTTTTTCCAAGACCTTGAATTTTTCTTCTTGATCGTTGGTTACGTAACATCAGATGTCTCTTTTTCTCCAAAACTCGTTATTAGTTCCTCTTCATTCCTCCATTCTCTTGTCCTAGTTTGTTATGACTCTTTGACTAGAACTCCTTTGCTTTTATATCATCTTCCTTTTGTGGAGAACTTTATATTGACTAACTATGAAACATCTTTCCAGTTGATTAGCTTATACTATAATCGTTCTTGCCTTCTTGCTAATAATGTGAGAAATCAAAATTTTGAGGAGGTTAATTTTGTTTTCATCCCGTCATTACTGAGTCCTTATAGGTCCTTCCGTCCTTTGGTGTTCTTTTATCCATATTTCATTTCTTCTAATGTCCCTTGAATTTTGGCATATCGGAGTTCTTCTTGAATACGCTGTTGCTCTTAAATTATGAACCGTATTCATGATTCTTTCTTACTGACTTCTTTGTCCTTAGTTATACTAAATCGTTCTTTAACTTCCTTTAATACACCTTTCTTCCTATATTTCTTCTTTATCCTTCGTATCTTCTCATCTAGGCTCTTTTATTCTGTTTACACAGTTGACTTAATATCTTATAGATTGTTTTCTCCTTGTTTTAAAATTTTGATGTTTAACTTCTTAATTATTATCTCCTTATACTTAAGATTACATCCCTTGATTATCTTTTTCTCCTTCAGGCTATACCACGATTTTCGTCCATGCTTCTTTTACAGGGTCTTATATTCTTGGTTTAAGTCTAAAAAGCGTTACTAGAACTTATGGGGTCTATAGGGAATCCGAGGGTCATTCCTTCTCAATTTGTTCCTTTGTTGGTAGTATCGTGATCTTAATCTTGAGAAAACGTGTTTGCTCCTTAATTGGTCAAAAGATTTTCACTTTGCTCCTTTCCGAAAGTTAGCACGTTGGCTTAGGGGTTTATCCTTTTTCTTCCATTATAAGCTGAACGGGTATATTTCGTGGTGGTATGCTTCATTGCATCAGGTCTTGGTCTAGAGTTTCTTGTTGTTGTTGTTTCCTCGACTTCTTTATTAGTCTAGTTACCAAGTTAGTCTTTCTCTTTGGATGTAATCTGGATCATTTATTCAGAGTTCTTCTTAAAACTTCTATTGAGAATCCTGAATGTCTCCAAAGGTTGGTTTCCTCTTTGTTTCTTTTGAGATAGTTATTCATTCTTCTTTATCAACCTGAAAGAATGTGTCTCTCTCTTTCTTGTGATAGCAAGTCTTTTACCAATATTATCTTTTCGTCTTACTGGTTTATGAGTCCTATGTTCTCTTCGTGACTTTTTATTTGGATCCTACTTGAGAGGTATACATCTTATCCCAAGGATTTCCTAACTCCATTAGCCATGAACAACTGTATGCCCTTACGTCATTATTGAATGATCAATCAACATTTTCTTGGGTTTCATCTTCCTTTTGTGTGGCGATTTTGGATCTTAAAACTAGGTTGATTGCTTGTCATCGGTAGTCTAGACTAGATATATTGAAAGAATGTATCACTTTGAATTCCAAGAGAGTAAAACATTCTGATTACTAACTAAAAGCTTCTTATGTACACATTAGGGATTATTACTCCAATTCATCCATATAAAGAAAAATTTTAAACTTCTGTGTTGCTTGAAATAAAGGAACAACAACAAAAGAAGGTTGGAGCCTTATCAGTTCCCACGTCGCTGTTATAGCCTCTAATGTACTCCAATGCAACTAAGTTTCCATTTTCTTTGTTTACTTTTTCACTTATCCATCGTCCTTCCAAGTTGTAGATTCAAATTCCCGAAGCAGTAGATCTTGGACTGCTTTCACTTCCACTTCCATTTCCTTTCTCGATCCTTATAGGAACAACTCCTTCTGACGATCTTGACGAAATATTCCTTCCTTGTGGACAGTTGTTGGCAAAATGCCCTTTCTGATTGCATACATGGCAAGTATTGACTCCTTTGTTTGGACATCTTGATATCTTATGGTCTGCATTTCCACAGAAGAAAACACTTTCCAAATAACTGGGGCATTTCTTTGGGTAATGTGCTTCATTGCACTTCCAACACCGAACGTCTTTTGGTGTGGACTTTCCACTATTATTATTGTTTCTGTAGTTGTTGGAGATCTTGAATCTCTTTGGTGGAGGCATGGAATTAGGTTCTACATAAAACTTCTTCTCAACAATCAGGGTTCCCTCCTCTTCTTTTCTTTCTCTCCTTTTCCTTGCTCCTTCCACGATCCGAGCTCTTTCCACCAATTCTCGAAAATTCCTTATGTCAAATTCTTCAAACCTCATTCTCAGGTCTTCGTCTAATCCCCCCATAAAAACTTGTCTTTTTAACTCCTCACTGTACTTATAGGAATCAGGGGCATATTGCAATAATCTACTGAACTCAGTCTCGTATTGCTCGATCGTTCTTCCCTTTTAAGCAATTTGCAGGAAGTCTGCACTATATCTTACTCGTAAACTTCCTGGGAAATAATTCTCCAAAAACTCATGTCTAAACATTTCCCAAGTGATTGGAGTCCTTAGATCTCTTTTCCTTGACTCCCACCATATCCTAGCGTTTAGACGAAGCATGAATGTTCCATGCTTGATTTGCAGATGGAGCGGAACTTCATATGCATCAAAAGACATCTCAACTCGAGACAGCCAATCTTCGGCCTCCTCTGGCTTATCATAAGCTCCTTCAAAGTAGCGGTTGCTTTTGATGAAATCAGGCAACATGCTTTTATATGGCCTTGGCGGTGGAGGTGGAGGTAGGGATGAACGTTGGCTATGCATGTTCCTATGCACAGATGCCTCTGTTGAAGCTTGTCGTGGTGGTGGGGTTGGTATAGGCGCCAGGGCCGTTGCTGGTGCTATCTCTGGTACAGGTGCTTGTGCTGGCACGTTTTGCCTAATTTCTTCTAACACATGAGTTAGGTGTCCCAACGTGGCGTGCAAGTCCATCTGAGGTGCGGTGGCTCCTGGAACTGCAGGTTGATCCGCTTCCACGTCCGGTTGATTAGAGGCGCTTTGTTCCTCTCTTCGTCTACTTCTATTTCGGCTGTTTAAACTTTTCTAAGTTAGGTTTTATAAGGTTTTGATAACTTAGTTAAATTTTTGTCGGAAATTGGTGGGTATAACGAAAACTTAAATTTGCATACTAGCTAATAAAATTTAAATCAAGAAAAATTCCTGAAATCAAACTTAAAGCTTCATCATAGAAATAAAGTTCGTATATGAAATTAGAAATAAGATAAATCACGAAATAGAAAATAACAAGCATAGTTCCGAAACTAAAAGATAGACTAAGATCACGAATCTTGTCTATGGTTACAAAATCTAAGCTGGACTTCTAGGGATATGCTCCGTTTTCCTTCCCTCCTTCCTTCATTCTTCGGGTGCATCTCTCGGGTTGTTGCTGAATGATCCTGGGTTCAAACTCCTCATGATTTGGTCGAAGCGTTTCCTTCTCTTCCGCTCCCTTTCCAATGCTCTTTCGTGATAGTCAATCAGTTCCTGGTTTGTCATTACTCGTGCTATCTCATCAATGGTCTTCCAAGTGATTGTTCCATCAGTCTCCATACTGTTGTTTTCATTTGTTGGAGCACTTTCCGTATCCATCGTAGAGTCTGTTCCTTGTCCTCCCCGAGTATGTCGTCCTTTTAGGTAGCGAATGATTCTTAACTCATCACTAGTCCAAGGTTCCTCGACTCCTACAGTGGCTTGATCCCTTACCTCTTGCACCGGTCTTTCTTCTTGATTTTCCTCTAGGTCCTCATCGGGTTCATTATCCGAACTATCACTCTCTTCTTGCATTGGTTCGTCTCTTATTACTGATCCATCTTCTTGTAGACGTAAGGCCTCGTTCCTCCCTAGCTGAATTCCTGTGAAAGCAGGCGGCTCGGTGGATACTTCAGTTGGGGGTCGTAGCATTCCTTGATATACTCCATGCCAATGGAAAATATCGTTGAGGTCAGCCTTCATCCATTCGAGTGATCCATTAGATCATCATGGGCGTAAACAAACATCGGTCCGATCTTGGTCCAAGTTCGAAAATCCGATGAAGTTCGACCTCCTTCTTCTCTAAGGATGAAAGTTGCTTCCTTGAGCATTGATCGGTGGTTTGCAATGGCAATGATCCGTTCCACAGCACATATTACCTCCAACTCAGTCATCCTCTTTCCTATGGGGCAGTTGTGAATAGTTCGTAACACTCCCTTCCATTCGGTTTGCAACATTCCCCTCTTCTAGATTTGGAACATCTCCCGAACAGTCTTAGGTTGTCCTGCTAGGGCAAACTCCTCACATAAAACTCTAAGTCTCATTCGGTAATTATCTGGTTTCTCGAAAGGTCCTTTTCAGAAATTCTTGGCTTGAAGACGGGCCTCATCTATGGTGATCTATGTAAAAGAAAGAGATTAGAAAAGCTTATTCTACCCATTCTATCTTATCTAAGTCTTTCTTACTCCATTCTAAGTCAATTCTTCGTAAGTCCAATTCTATAATTATGACTCCTAGGTTCTTAAACCATGCTCTGATACCAACTTAAACTGTCACGCCCCAAATGGTACCCTAAACGTGACAGTCCGCCACACTCAATATTAAAGCTTAAGTATGACAACCTTAGCCATTCCTAAAAGCTTTTATATTAAGTGTAAGGCGTACCTTCACAACTTTAGAGGACCATATATGGAATTATGAAGTTTAAGAAGATATGAATAACACATTTAAGAAAGAAGGATTCATAATAATCATCTATTCATATCAATGGTTTTGCAAACTTAGGGACATTTTCCTCTGATCTCTAATCTATTACATGAATATTTGTACATCATTACTAATACTACACTTTATCTAAATTTCTATTACCCAAAAAAAGATTACCTACCCGCAGGGTCCTCGTGGCCTTAACCATAAGTAGGAAAACTGCAAAAGATATCTATCGGGGTATAATCTAATAGGCTTAGTGAGAACTATTTCCATAAATAACTTCCTGTAACAAGATTTCAAATAAGTTGATTATACAAACAAATGTAATGCAACAAACACGTAGGCAAACAAGCATATAGTTTTCTGGGAACTATATGTTGAATGGATTTGCGCCCTCCATTCGGGGTTTGATGAAACATAACCTTAATTCAAGTAGTTTTAATTAAAAAGTTTTCATGCTTGCGAGCACTCATCGCTAAGCATTCTGAATCTACTTGATTGACCTTGCTTTCGGATCTTCCGCCAAGCATTTTCCATTAAGTCGCCAAGCAATTGTTTTCGGATCTCCCGCCAAGTGTTGCTTTTGACATGAGCTTATTATCCTTCTCACCCAAGGATAATAACCTAAAATACAATGTGACTCACTTCGTGGTATGCATGAAGTCATTTATTTATAAAGTCATAGCATAATTATTTTTAAATTTAAGACGATCAAGGAATTTCATACAAATCAATACTATACTAAAACAATCATTTAAAACAATTCCGGTTTCGATATTCTTAATAATTCTTTCAAGGAATTATCTTACATACTCATCGGTTTATCTTTTTCTAACTCTAATGCAACTAATTTACAAGCACAATAAGTATAGCATTTAATGAAAATAAACTCATGATGCCATGTCGTCTATTCCTCTAAGCGGATGAGTCGTTCACACACTTCACTTAATCGTAATAATTCTCGGGGTAAAGGAATTCTTCCTTGGGGTTACCTAGCCAAAGAAAATACCCACAATGAGTATTCCTTGATGATTTTCTTGAAATTTGAAAAAACAATGTCAAAAGAACGTTAAAGTTCGTATAAAGGAATGTTCCTACTTAAAATGGCCATAACTTGGTCATTTTAACTCGGAATCGCGCATATAATATACCGATTTCTACCTACTCGAAAAGATCTACCCATTTCTAAAATTACTTTTAACAAACAATGTTAGATAGGCCTCGAGACAGTGGCGACAAAATTCACCACGGACTTTCCAAGTAAAAACAACCTTGGTTCAAGAAATCAAAATTTGTTTATAAATACTTAGTTATCTATATAGTTGAAAAATTCTCTTTTTATAACTATATAACTCATATTTGAGTATGCTCAAGTGTTTTGTTGTCCAATTATTTTTCTTGAATAAAACAAGGTTAAAAGACTATAGTTTTCAAAAATTGTTTTTACAATTTCCTTGAAATGAAATACCTTGTTTCCTTTTGTTTTCTAAAAAAGCTTTACGTTGGTTTTATTTATTTTTTTTTTGCTAAGTAACTTTTTGAAAATAAATTTTATTTTCTAAATTTTTACTATTTTTAGAAAGCACACTATTCTTCCTATTTATTTTTCTTGTACAAATTTCCTTTGCCTATTTGTTTACAAAAAATCTTCATTTGAAAATCTCTCATTCTTTCCTCATGTCTTATGTAAAAAAAAAAAAAATCATCCATGCATAGAAATTTATTTTCTTGATAAAAACAAAGTGGATCGATATGTGATTTAAGAAACCATTTTCTAAAATTTTTGTGGGTTCTTCTTGTAACTTGAAAAGAAATAACTTTATTTTTGTTTTCAAACCATAGAGTTTCTTTGCCTATTTGTTTGTAAAGGTCTTTGCTTGAAAATTCCTTAGCCATTCATCTCGTTTATCTTTTTATAAAAAGAACCATTTTTGTATCAATAAATATTTTCTTTTGAAAAACAAAGTGGAATAATGAAGGTTTAAGTAGCTTTTTAAAGTAAAAATAGTTTCTAAAATTATAGTGAGTTCTTTTTGCAACTTGAAACGGAATGAGTTTATTTTTGTTATCTTATAGATTTGATACTTTACATAAACTTATTTCTAAGTGATAAAATTCTTCTTTTGTTTAATTATTTTTATAAATTAAAATTTTTGGACAACAATCTAAATGAATATGATTATGAGAATAATAGTAAACAAAATAACATAAAACATAAATAATAAAGTCAAGTATTTGAGTCTTAGCTTTTTTAAGGCTCTCGGGACTAAGAAGTAGACTAGTCCCAAAACAAAATAAAATGTAAGAAAGAAAAACTTGTTTTGATTTGATGAGGACAAGTCTAAGACTAGAGCCTAGTCTTAATTCAATAAGGAATAAATAAATTGCAATGGAAAAATAAATAAATTGCTTTGCATGAAATAAATAAATTGTAAGTAAGCTTATATGCTCTAAAGATTATGTATATACATAGATATATAGATAATAATATTAACAATAATAAAACAACAAAAAATAGGATTGGCATGAACAAGAACAATACATGAACATAATGTAGTTTCCATAACTTGTAGTCTTTGGAAACTCACACTATGGTCATGTAAAGTTACATGACATGAAGAAGAAGAAAGAAATGTGAAGTGGTTACCTAAAGAAGACTTTGGTATGGTTATGTGGTTATGGTTTTGGTTTGTTGGTAGAAGTGGTTGTAGAATTATTTTGAGAGAGTTTTGGAATGGTATTTTGAGAGAGTTTTGAGAGGAGATTTTGGGAGAGTTTTTGTAAGAATTTGTGGGTAGTGAATGTATGAAAGAAGTGAAGGTATGAGGGGGTATTTATAGGAAAATATGGAGGGATTTTTGTGTGATTAAAATAAATAAAAATTGAAACAAATTGAGGGCACATTGGGGGGGGGGGGGGGGGGGGAGGGGCAGTGTCGACCATTGCTTGTAGTAGGGGGGAGTGATTTTTTTTTTTTTACTTTTGATAAATGAAAGATGTAATGTGTAAGGTAGATGTGAAATAAAGTTATGGGAAAGGTAAAAAGTTAATGTTATAGGTTATGTAATGTGTAAGAATAGGTGTAAGAAAAAGTAGAGATAAAAGAATAGTGTAGAATAGTAATGAATAGTGTAATGTAAAGTAGATATGGCTAATAAAGTACTGGTAGTAAGAAAATACGCGTATAATAGCTATATTTGTTATTTTTACTTACCGAAAAATTACGAAACTGATATTTTTGGAAAACTTATATTTTTACGAGTCTAATGGTGTATTCGAAATATTTTTATTATTCTGGGCTCCGGACACACTTTTCGAGAACCGTGTCCGATCGGGTTCAAAGGACACTCGTAATTCGCAAAACTGATATTTTTATAAAACCTATGGTCATTACGAACTATTCTAGCTAATTATTCCAACTTCGTTTTTCAAGGCCAAAGAAAACGGTAATGTCGGATTTAATTTGATACGGTAAACTAGGGTTTTGTTGACCTTTAGGGTTCCGTTTGACTTCTGGTTTAGGGCTTTTATGCTAAACCGATTCCGAAAATTTGGGGGTTTACAATAGATCTAATCATCCACATGTCTATCTTAGTGATTCATGTATTTAAAACTAGTTTAGAAGACTAGATCTAGTGTTTTGAGTTCATAAATGCATTATGTTCATGAACAACTTGCTATAGCTTGATGATGGTAGGAAAATTATAGGAAACTCAAGATCTATTTTATTTTCAACAAAAACAACTTTTGAAAATTCGGATGAAAATGGAACTATATTTAGAAAAGTGGTTTTTCAACTTCAAAATGTGTATTTTTCATTTAAAATGAAGGATTTAGAGTATAGATACCATAGATGAAAGATTTTGATAAGTAAAGTTTAGATCCATGATGTTTATAGCTTATTACCATACCTTTGTTTTATGTCTATGTTCATATTAGGTATATATCTATGTTATAAACTCAAACAGAATTGTGAAATTCGTATTTTGGCAAGACCCCTATTTAAAAACCACTTTCCATGTGTCAAAATGTAATTTTTACTTAAGAAAATGAAGGTTTAATATATGTATATCATCAAGACTTCTTTTTACAAGAATCAAAAGTGATTTTCAAACGTTATTTTCAAAATAAAAATTCTATTTTCGGATTTTGGCCAAGGCCAATTTTAAAAACATGTTTACCAACTCAAAAATGAAGTTTTTATTTAAGAAATGAAAGGCTCTTAGGATAGGATATGTAAGAATGGATTTTCATGAGCTTAGATAGATTTTATCAAAAGATATAACCAAAAATGAATTTTGTAAATTCGGATCCCAACCAAGACCAATTTTTAGAACCCATGTATCAACTCCAAAACTCATGTTTTATGTGAAAAATGAAGTATATAGGTAATAGATATCATTAAGCAATGATTTTTACAAGTTAAAATGAGTTTAGGCATGAGTAAGGTGTTAAACAAGTAATGGAATTAAAATGAAAAATTTTGAGTTAGTGATCAATTGTCAAATTCGTAATTTGAGATGATGCATAAGTAATCACTTAGTATTTGAGCTCAAATTGCAAGTTTTATGTGTTAAATGAAGTCCTTAGGTAATTGATATAGTAAAGCCTTAAATTTTAATGTTTTAAACAAGTTTTCCCCAAATGAATCATTCAAAAAGTGGATTTTCTAAAATTCGGATTTTTGAGTAAATCATATTGGAAAACATATTTACAAAGTGTAAAATGGAAATTTTTATAGAAATGAAGGTCATAAGTATAATATATAATGAAGACTCAATTTTAACAAAAATAATTATATTTTCTTAAGTAATAAATCCAAAACAAATGGAAATGATCAAAGTTAGAAAACTAGATTTTTCAAAAAGTAGTTATAGTTGAAGTCTTGCAAAATAAAGAGTTCCAAAATTTTCTTTTACCAAAAATCATCAAGACCATGCATACATGAAACTCATTTCATGCCATTCATGTTAGGAAATCACTCATATTGCATGTATGGCTAATTTATATAATAAAAATATTACAAACATTTACAAAACTATTTTTCGGAATTGGAAACCGTTATGATCAGATCTGATCCCTCTGTTCGAGACCTAAATTTTTCAAAACTTAAATATAATATTAGAATTAGATATCTTTCGAAGTAGATAGAAATCGATATATAATTTGCGAGATTCCAGTTAAAATGACCAAGTTATGGCCGTTTTAAGTTGGAATTCCCGCTTAGGACGAGAATTACGAATTTGATAGTTCGTATAAGATCGTTTAGATTAGTTTGAGTTGAAATACTTATTAGAGTATTTCTTCCTTTTTAGGAGATCCCGAGATCGATGATTCCCTGCCATCGAATTATTATTACTAGAAGACCGGTGATCCAATGGCAGAGTGAGTTTTCTCCTTGTTTTGTTACCTTGATTGTGCTTGTAGTTAGTTGCATTAGAATTATAGGAACAAGATAAAAATCGATGAATGGGGATGGGATATATGATGACTGTGATGAATGTATGCCAAAGAATACTAAAGCATATCGAAACCACGATTTGATTGGATAACTGCACCGTTCATATTATTTCTGTTATGTGTATGATATTGGCTGGTCACGCTAAAGAATGCATAAATATTTTGACCTAAGCAAAAAGTAAATTGATCATGCATCGCATCGACATATTGCATTTGGTAGCATGCTACTCCCACGCAGGTCGATCGGTATGGTTTGTTGTTGCCTCGTTTGGATAACGAGCCCGGTGCCAGAGTTCATTCAGGGGTACTAAGGCGCATGTGGATGCATTCTTGGATGAGCCTAGCGCGAGTGCTAAGAGCTGAGGGCTTGGGGACTAGATGCGGTCGTGTAGACTCAATACCATTCCTAACCCAAGATACGGAGAGCGTAAATCCCTTCTGTGTGTGGGTTCCAGATGCCCATGCATAATTGCTTGCTCATGTGTTTATTCATGCATAGCATATAAACTGATTTTAACTTGTTTGTTATGGTACGAAACTAAGGGAATTCTCACTAAGCTAGTGTAGCTTATACCCCAATAGTTGTTTAAACGAGCAGGTTATTTCAAGAATGCAAAGTAGGGACCGAATTGGTTGGAGCCGAGAATGACTCCGGGATTTCGGCAAAGAACACGAATGTTTGAAGTTACCAACTAGTTTTATTATTTGCCTTGTAACAGTTTTACGTAGTAGAATCTTTTGATGAAGTGTAATTGAAGTTTAATGATTTGTATTATGGAGTATAGTGATTTGTATATGAAGTATAGTAAATTTGTATTTCCTTTACATTGTTACTCAAGCTATATCAACGTAAAATGTATTACTCCAATGAGCCTCCTCCATGTGTTAGACGCCTTGTAAGTAGTATGGAAGCCTTCGCGTGACTGAGGTGGTCATTCTTAGGCTTTAATATTGTGTACGGCGGACTGCCACGTTTAGGGTACCCTTCAGGGCGTGACAAAACCACACACAAATGCCTATACACAAACAACCTATATAATCAAATAAACTATTTCTAATGCAACAAATATCATTTCTTATCTCATATTAGCCGGCAAGCAACATAATTCAGAACCATATGCATCTAGTTTCAAATCTGGAGTAACTCATGACCCCATAAAAACAAACATATATAAAAATAGATAATTATATATATATTGGTTGTTGGGAATCATCCACACACTGCGGCTTCTGCCAAAACCTAATCTATCGGAATCATTTCTATGCAAAAGTCCACTCGGGATAACCTCACACATAGATCATCAGGGTGCTTCGCTAGTATCACACTCTGCGTGGTCTTTACTAATCAAAGCCAAACACAAGCAACAAACATAGTTTCTTATTGTCATATAGAATTAAGTCAATTTAGAATTCTGATCCTACAGCACATACAACAAACAAGTCTAATCGTACAAGCACACACAACAAACAAGGTAAGGTCGTACCTTAATCAAATTCTAGAAATAGGGCTCTAGTTCACCAGATCTCCTTTTAGAACACAAACCCCAATTCACTAGAATCTTGACAATATGAACATACAAATTTCAAAATAAAATTATCATTGGAAAATTCTAATCCAAACTCCATTTAAAACCCTAATCTAAACAAAATAAAAAATTCACACCTTTCTCCTTGATCAAAATTAAAAACTCCTCCAAAATAACAAATCTCCTGAATAGATCTTTCTAACCTTAGAATCCTCCTTCAAACAAACAGACTTAAAGAATCAACAAGAAATTACAAATACATAAATCTATGGTTCAAATTATGGAAACTTACTTAGAATTGATCCTTAATCCTTTAGATCATAAAAATCAGATTCCAACTCAATTACGTTCCTCTTCTAAAAGTTCCTTTAAAACCATAAACAATACTTTAAGAAACTAATATACCTATAAAATCCTATAGAAGAAAATAGGGATCTGATTACCTGATCTAGACTATCGAATCCTTTTTAACACCCAATCCAGATCTCCAAGATAATCAGGGTTTTCTCCAATCTTCCTTCAAAAACAACAAATAAATTCTAAGGAAACTATAGATTTGTAGCTCTTAAAGAAAGAATGGTTATGAAATTACCTGGATCTGATCCTCAACCTTCCTTAAACACCAAATTTTCAGATTCTCCAAGAAAACTAAAACGATTCTCCAATTATCCTTCAAAATAATATAAAAACTCTAAAAACTTGATAGATCTATGAAACCTAAAAGAAAATTGATGATTTGATTACTTGATCTAGATTACTGAATCGTCTTGATGGCTATGAATACGCCAGAGGATATCTGCTAGGTTTAGGGTTATGTTGGGATAGAGAACAAAGAAGAAAGATCTAATAAAAATCATGGCTTTTCATCTCCTTCGCTTTGCATATGCCGGCAATTTTCAATATGTATGCCATCAGCGTTGAAGTCGGTGTACACTATACCAATTACATTTTCAATCAAGTCTCTGCCGTGTGAACACAACACAATTATATTTATACTTTAACCATAAAACATTCTTATTTAATGCCCTTTGCCACTTTGACTCTTCTTAATAACTCATTTATTTGTATATTACAACCTATGACCTGTGTTGTTTTTTTAAGCAACTCATCATAGTTAGAATTCTCATCTACTTTTTATCTTTTAATGTTGTGTTTGTATTGAAACTCATACTTTTCTTTTATCTTGTAGATGGGATGCCCAATTGATCTCTTTCCCCTCCCCTAAGTGGTGGTGACAGTATCCTCTATTGTTATTCACCACTTCCAATAGTACTATCTTCATTACAAACCATTATGAACTGTTTGTTTAACTTATCCATGGGTAAGGAGTCTAAGAAATCTTAAAAAGATAACTTAAGAGTTCATTAAGATGGTCGAGCGCCAGAGGTGCCTTCTGCTCGTAGTATATGGCCAGATGCTACAATCACCAAGGATTTCTTCTAGGTAAGTGTGAAGAAACTGTTGGGTTTCCATAGGGTTTTAAAATTATGAAGATCAAATCTTTCGTAGTGGAATTCAAAAAGAAAACCATAAGCCAGTATCCATGTGTATTGATTAGATTAAAACAAAACAAATAGTTTAATATCATACCTCTAAAAGCTTGAAACTTGAAATCAATTTGCAGATTGGATTTGTAGGTATCGCAAAATCACAATACCCTCTACGGTATCCACATGAACAAGCACTCTTCAAAAGGATCCTTCACGTGCTAGCGTGATTTAGAACATTTCTAGATGATATTGGATTTTCACACCCGACTCTTTGTGCTTCACTCTTTAGGGTTTGCAGATTTTCTCTACCGGTTTAATGTCGACAGACAAGTCGTTAACCCTAAAGAGATCTCTTTATGTGCCTTTATACTAATGTCATTCTCACATGAGTAATGACATTAGTGCCTCTTAATCTAATAAGGGATAATATTTCCTAAAATATAATTTTTGCACATAACAATGTAATAATTCATTATTACTCTCAATAATAATAAATTATTATTCCTACAAGACATCAAATTTAGTCTATGATCCTTTAATTTATTATTTTTCTTAATAATAATAAATTATTATTCCCACAAGACATTAAATTTAGTCCATGATCCTTTTGACTCGTTCTTTTGTGTGTGATTTTGTAGGTTCACTTAATATTTGCAATTGACCTAAAACAATTTTGGTCAACAAAACAAAAGTGGCCTCTAGCAAGACATTATATTTACCCAAATTAAGTGAAGATCGGTGATCCGATTTTTACCTAATCCATAACTTATGTCATTATCCTTTTGTCACATGATATTTAGATTGAACATAAGGCATGGATAGTGCCATCCTTATATCGTTCAATCTTATCATTTCTCGATTTCTAAGTAATTAGATAAAAACAAATGAAATTGATCACGCTATCAATTCATTCGAGCACGACCATGCATTTCTTAGTCTCACTCATCGAGGAGCCAAGAGATATCTCTCTCACAACGAGAGGGATAAATCCCATCTTAATCACTCAGCTTCCTCTATATGATTTACATTATGCCCAATCTCAACCTTTATAATTATCTGGTTAAAGACAATGTTTGATTGAGTTGAAACATAATATTCCTCATGTTGGAATCCATGGTGATTTCAGGTCCGAGGATACAATGACATCTTATTTTGAGAATCACTTATGACACTAATCCATATAGTGATCTTAAAGTGGTCAGTCCAGTACATAGTTCTCCAACATGTACCACTGAGTTTGATTTGTATCTCTATACAAATAAACATCCCATGATTATCAGTCAAATTCTATACTAGATTTAATTCATTATTGTTCCCACAATAATGAGCATCTAGGGACATTTAGAAAAATTAAATTATTTACGGATCCTATTATAAAGTAAACATGCAAACAATATAATAGAAACGTTTATGAATGACAATATCCAGTAATTGGCTTAGGGCACAATCACCAACAGAAGCGTGATACAAATGAGTATCATCCAGCTGATGGGACTTTGTGCTTTATAGAACCAAATCCTCATTCTTAACAGAGAGTTCTCCTATAGGAGAAGTTCGTGTTGCGTTTTAGGATTAAGAGAAAGGAGTTTCCCCTCTCATATACCTAATTCTTGTGTATAAAGCAAAAGCTGGTTGGTTGGTTTAATTGGGTAAAATACATCATAGGCAACCTAACATATGTGGAGAAATTACATAAAGCCGGAGTGCACTTTGCCGTACTCATCACTTTCGAGCTACAATTCCCTCGTACAGACAGCATGAAGCTTTAGCAGGTGATTTTTGCTAGATGAAGTGTTCAGAGGGTGAGATTATGGTGATGGGGTAACACCATAAAATAAGAAAGTGGTGATGACTTTGGTTTGTATTGTGAAATAATATTCATGGTATTTATATAATGTATTATGCTCTCCCGTGCAAGCAACAACTTCTTCACGATGCTATTTGTCAAATACAAACAACAAATGTATGACGTTATTTGATATAACTATATTCTTAGTTAAGGGGGTATTATCTATCACTTAACTATTAAGCACGTACACTCTTATAAAGAGTGAAATATCTTTCTTGATATTTTTTTAAAGCTTAGTTTCATGCGCTTGAGAGACTATGCTTGAACCAACTGGCAATTTCTAAGTCTAGTAGTCATATAGCACGCTTAGGAGATAAGTCTTATACCAGGCGACAGTGATGCTTCTGATACGTTTGGCACTGATTCCACTTGTGTATTTATGTATACTATAAAGGAAATAATTCCATATAAGTGAGAGAGAGATAGAGAGAAAATTAAGATGAAAAACCCATATGAAATTAGCAATAATTTTATTCATTTCTTCACAAAGTACACTACCATTACAAATGGAACTTTTTTTTTATAGATAATTTGAATGCAATAGGGACAATCGAAAACGGTATGCTCTTAATCCCTTTATGGGGAGGGGTGGGCTGGCTGTTCTTGAACTGATGCAGGGTCTGAGGAAGATAGTTGCACTTCCCTAGAACCTTGAGATTGTCATAAGTTGTACACTCTCTGTCCATCCTCTCTATGAAGGTTTTGATCTTGTTAGATTCCTTTCATCTCTTCTTCCTCCCCACGAGAACCACACGCTTTTCCTTTCTTTCGTTGACGCTTTGGTATTTCCTCCTCTATAGATAATGAGTGTTAGAGGGCCTTACAATTGTCATTGCCCCTTCTTCATCAAATCTATCAAAGAAGGTTGATTATATGAAATATGTCTCATTATGTTCAAAAGGTCTTCTTGTAGCCAAAATGAACACATCCTCACCCTTTCAATGGCCCTTAATGCATTGGTGCCACATTGAAGGTACTAAATGGTGATCATGCAACCATTTTCACCCAATGAGTAAATGGTAGGATATCGATGCGTCAATCACATGAAAAGTAGTAGAACCTTAGATAGGTCCAATCATAAGATCTACATCAATATAACCCATCGTGTTTGTGGTTATGCCATCAAAGCCATTCACTACTATAGGCTGCTTCATCAAGTGTTGGATATCAAGCTTAACAGCTTTAAATGTATTGTCATGCCCCGAAGGGTACCGTAAATGTTGCAGTTTGCCACACACAATATCAAAACTTAAGAATGACTACCTTTGTAAACCCCAGTATTCTTAGTAGTCAAGTAAACTTTGGGAATCGAAAAGCAAAACCCTAATCCAGTCCAGTTCAAGCTTAGTGAGAGAAGCTTAGAAACCCTAGATCCGGCTTTCCTTCGGTTTCATAACAAAAGAAGTTTTATAAAGTAAATGAATATGAATTATTGTTTTAAAGTATATTTTAAACCTTAGAAAGCTTTAAATTCGAAAAATTTCTAATTTCGGGCCTTCTCGAGCTCAATTACGGAAAAACGTGCCCCGGACCAGAAACTTAGAAAATATTCTGGAATATTCATTGGAACTGAAAATTTATAGGGATTTCAAAAATATAAATTTTATAATTTTTCGGGCTATAAAAATTACAGTTATAACCTTTTTCCCGTATTTTCTTTACTACCAGTAAAGTAGATGTCTTGTCTACTATTTACCACTATTCACAAGTACAACCTACACTACACACTACCCATACCCTATTCTTACATCCTTACAACTACTCATTATATTTTCTTTTCTAAGAAAATTTTGTTTCCTAATTAATTATTACATTTATTACATTTTATTACTTAAATTATAAATTTTATCAAAAATTCAAATCTCACTCTCTCTCCCCCACATATGGCCGGTGCACCCCCTCCCCAATTTCCCTCTTATTTGTTTTATTTTTACTTCTTTTATTCAATTAAACCCTAATTCCTCTAATATATAAGCTCATTTTCTCTCTCTCTCCTTATTTTCACTCATTCAAAATTTTTACAAAGGTTAAAACCCTCTCTTCCTCTTCTTGTTTTTGCCGTGGCACACACACACACACACACCTTCACAAGTTCATTTCATATTATTTTCTTATTCAAATCATCCTTTAGGTGATGATTCCAAGCTTTGTTATTCTCAAATCTCGTAATGTCAAGACCATTCTTGAGTGTTTTCCACCTTAAATCCCAATGAGCAAATGCTAGGGATAGGAAAACACTAATACAAGAATATCAAGCCATCATAAGAAGTAGATATTGTTTTTAATGAATTTTTGTTGAAATAATATCTTGTTCATGCATGTAAAGTAGAGATCTTACATGGAAAGTTTATGTTCATGTCATTAAACTCATGTTCATGCACTATAAGTTGTAAATCTAGTGTTTAGACATTTATATCTTTCTTGACATTTATGTTCATGTGAATATTTTGACCTTTCATGCATTAATGATCATAAAAGCTTAGCCTTGCATGTATATAGATGTGTTAGATGATAGATCTCTAGGGATATAGGACAAGAAACTTGAAAAAGAAAAGATTTTTGTTAGAAATGTCTAGTGGAAAATTCGGATGATTTTTTAAACCTATTTTAAAAACACTTGAAACCACTTTGAAACTCGTATTTTTCATGAAAAATGAAAGGTATATGTAATAGGTATCTCTAAGGAATGATTTTTACAAGTTAAAATGAGTTTAGACATGAGTAATGTGTAAAACAAGTAATGGAATTAAAATGAAAAATTTTGAGTTAGTGATCAAATTGTCAAATTCGTAATTTGAAATGATGCATATGTAATCACCTAGTGTTTGAGCTCAAATTGCAAGTTTTATGTGTTAAATGAAGTCCTTAGACAATAGATATAATAAAGCTTCAAATTTTGATGCATTAAACAAGTTTTCTCATAAGAAATATGTAAGAAATAAAAATTTCCAAAATTCGGATTTTTGTGAAAAGCTTGTTTAAAAACATATTTGCAAGGTGAAAAATGTGAATTTCTATGTAGAAATAAAGGTATTGGATAGTATAGATGATGAAGACTCATTTTTATTTAAATAGCAAGTAAATTCTAAGAATAAAATCCCAAAACCCTAGGAAATGCAAAATTTGAAAGAATAGATTTTTAAGAAGTGACTATTGTGGAGTCTTGTAATAATTAGGAGTTCTTGAAAGTTCATTATCAAAAAAATCATCAAGATCATGCACGTATTGAGCTCATTACATGACATTCATATTAGGAATTCATTCATATTCCATCTATACATGAATCATCAACTAGAAACATTTTACTAAATGCAAAACAATTTTTCGGAAATGGCAAAGTTATAGAACAGACCTGATCTCTCTGTTCCGTGACCTCAATGTTTTCAAAACTTGAAAATAATATTAGAAATAGATAGATCTTTCGAAGTAGATAGAGATCGATATAAAATTTGCGAAATTCCGAGTTAAAATGACCAAGTTATGGCTGTTTTAAGTTGGAACTTCCGCAAATAGCGAGAATCACGATTTTGTTTAGTTTAGATGTATAGTTTGAATTAGTTAAGTGATGAGATTCTTATTAGGTTATTTTTATTTGGTAGGTGATCCCAAGAACGACGATACCCTACCACCTAACTACTACTATTAAGAGACCGGCGTACCATGGCCCGGTGAGTATCACTTCCGATTTCAATTATTGCTTGTGATTGTAATGATAGCTACACTAGTTGCTAAGTAAAGATAAAAAGAATGATTATGCATGATGGGATTAGTTGGGAATTATAAATGTCCGCTGTTGATGTGTGAAGCTGAACTTAAAGAATATCGAAGTCGGGTGATAAGTTATTGCTTGTATAGAGATGAGCTAGAATTGATTGTCTGCGAATATTGCTTGGCCACCTAAAAGAATTGGATTAATCGATTATTGGACTTCAATTACAATTGAACTCATTCATATCACGATGGGGATGGAGCATTAGCATTTTTTGGTTAATCGTGATCCATAAAACGAAATTGTTGGTTAATCGTGATCCATAAAACGAAATTTTTGGTTAATCATGATCCATAAAACGAAATTGTTGGTTAATCATGATCCATAAAACGAAATATTGTTCAGTTGACCGTGAGCTTAAACAGCGTCGTACCGCAAGATTCATTAATCTATTAACCCGGGATAGAGGGCGCAAGTCCATCCACATATGATTTCCGGCTGGTCATATGTTTGTTGAACTAACTTGTGTGATGCATTTCACTTGATTGAATAATCACTTGCTTGAATGATTTGTCTTAATTATGATATGGAAGTTTTCACTCACTAAGCTAGTTAGCTTATGCCCCTATAGTTTTTACTTATTGCAGCATGAATTCATTTGACTTAGGCCAAGGCAGGCTACAGCTTAGGTACCGGAGCTAGGAGTTTCCCTTAGAAGTTTACTTCGGTTTTGATTAGACTTCCGTTGGAAACCAAAAGACTTTGGATGACTGTAATGGACTTAATATTATTTTGTGGGGGAATGCCCCTTAGACTTTGTAATTTATATTTGTGTTTTGGTTTATTATCTATGGCTAACGTATGCCACATTAAGCTTCTTAAATCCATTGACTAGAGTATTCTATTGTCGTAAAGGGATGCTTTACATCTATACAAGACTCCCAAAGGGCTCGGATAGAAATTCAAGAGTCTTATATAGTATGTGGCGGATTGTTACGTTTAGGATACCCCTATGGGGCATGACAACCTTAGTCATGCGAAAGTCTCGGTATTATGCGTAAGGCATACAACACGGTAATAGGAGATGCTATTGGGAAGTGTGGTTTAAGAGAGTAAAAATAAACATACAAGCATCTAGAAATAAAGTTAACTCATAACAACAATTTATAGTTCATTACATAAATCTTAGGGACATTCTCTCGCTAAATCTCCAAGGATCAATTAAAAGTTACTAGTCTTTACAAAACAACTTAAATACTTCATCAAAGATTTTAAAGGAAGTCTATTTTATTCTTCAAGTAGATTTCCCCCAAACGTTTCCTAAAAGAAGACTTACGTGGATATGGTGAGACATTGGGTATTAGAACAGATGGTCCTGCGTACACAAAAAGCTATAGGGGTATAGGCTTTACGAGCTTAGAGAGAACATTCCCAATTTACATACTCAAAATAAAAATATCAATCAAGTTTTATTATACAAGAAAATGAAATGCAATAACCACATGAGCATATAAGACATATGATTTTTT
The DNA here is from genome assembly GCA_024138025.1 of Combretum micranthum. NCBI lineage: Eukaryota > Viridiplantae > Streptophyta > Magnoliopsida > Myrtales > Combretaceae > Combretum > Combretum micranthum. The sequence continues at coordinate 464,247 of JAMXBD010000985.1, read as the reverse complement.
GGGAACCATATGTTGAATAAATTTACGCCCTTCATTCGGGGTTAGGTATTCCAGCCAATTACAACCAACACTTTAAAAATCATTTTTGTAGTTCACCGACTACTAATTGCCACCAAAATCATGTAGATTTTACCGGCTCCTACCTGTTATCAATTTATGTAGTTCTTACTAGCTACTACTCGCCACATACATGTTATACATGTTAAGATACAAGTCTTCAACATTGCAAGATATTGTTTTACGAAATATAATCGTTGAGATAATACCATTAGAATCTCGCATACAATATGTCACACCCCAAAGGATACCATAAACGCGATAGTTTGCCACACTCGATATTTAAACTCAAGTATGACAACCTTAGTCACTCCATGAGTTTAAACACCGAGTGTAAGGCTCACGTTCAACATATAGGGAACCATACTTTGATTTGAAATAGCTTAAGGAGACATACATAGCAATGAGAAAGTAAATCACAACCGTTATAGCTAGATTAGTCTATTACATGAGCTAAAGAGGCATACTCCCGTCAAAATATTAAAAGTTCTTAAGTACTCATAAGTCTTTTACAACAACCATATATATATAATATATCAATTTAGGAGATTCAACTAGAAGTCTATGCCTACATCTAGGTTTCGACTTCTTAAAAAAAAAAGCTTCTTAGATTCCAAAAGCTATACCTAAGGAAAGTGGCTTCTCGAAGATAGCCATAAATATTCATACTGCAACAGGAAACTATTGGGGTACAAACTTATGAGCTTAGTGAGTTTCAACTCCAAATTAAATGCTTAACAAGTAATATATAAAAGACAAGTTATATTAACAATCATATGAATGCATAAACATATGAGCATTCAATACAGAAGACCATCCGGAAGTCTTATGTTGAATGGATTTACGCCCTCCATTCGGGGTTAGGTGTTTCAAGCCCATACGACCAACGATTTAAATTTTTTTCTTACTTTTTATTGTGGTTGATACAGGTACCTATCCACATACATTTTCAATTCCGGCCTATACGCCAACATTAATTTTCAGCCATTACGCTAACATTCTAGTTTACAGGCCCCTCATTACCCAACTATTATGCCTTCTTCCCACAAAGATATAATAACCTATGCAATGTGACTCACATATGGTATGCATGGTCAATTTGATTATAAGATCATGGCATATTAATTTAACAATTTATGGGTGATCATAGAGATTTCAGACAGATCAATTCTATACTAGGTCATACAAATAATTACAACAAGCTCATTTCGATATTCTTATCATCAATTCGCCCATGTAGAAATCATATACATAAAGTCAATTTTATCTTGTCTTAATTCTAATGCCACTAATATTACAAGCACAAGCATTAATTTATAGATAGTGAACTCACTTTGCCATGGCGCGAAAATCCACTTAATCGTAATAGTCATCGAGAAGGTCTAGTCTGTCTCCTAAGTTTGCTAATCAAAAGAAATAACTTTAATGAGTATTTCTATGAAGTTTGAATGAACTTACAATTTCTATTCTAACAAGTTCATCAAAATTCGTCTAAGAGGAAATTCCAACTTAAAATAGTCATAACTTGGTCATTTTAACTCAGAATTTTGCATATATACATATTTCTACCTATTCGATGAGAGCTATCTATTTCTAGAGTTATTTTCAACAAATAAGGTCAGGTGGTCCATGAACAATAGGGTCCATAATACTACACGAATTTCCCATTCCACAATTCAACTTCTAATTTCAAACCAATCATCATACTAAAGCTTTGATAGATACTTAGCTATCATTATATCTTTTAAGACTCAATTTTTATACATATATAACTCAATATCATGCATGATTTATGAGTGTTGGTAAATTCTAATTTCTCATGTACTTAGATAATGTCAAATAAGAAGTATATGATATTACTTTCCTAACTTTGTTTCTGCAAGTGCATCATGTCTATATGCAATACCTACAAGCTATTGTCATGAAGGTTATGGGATGAACTATCTATATGTATATCCTTAATGATATAGTACCAAGAATTCTTTTTAAAAAGCTTTCACTTTGTAAAACTTTTGAAATTTACTAGATTTAAGAAAAGTGGTTTTCTTTCTTGTAAAATCATACTTGCTTTTATCAAAACTTAACCTTGATGACCTATATAGCCATCACCTTCATTATTTTAATAAAAACCTTCATTTTGGGATTAGAAAATAGATATTTTAATAGGTGGTTTACCTAATTACGAATTTTACAAAAGTTTAGAGAATAAAAACATTGTTTAAATATATTCTTGGAAACCATTCCTTGTTTTAGGATTATACTTTGATAAACCTCTCTTATCTTTGTTAAAATTTGGTCTTTATTATATGTATCCGCTAGGACTTCCATTTTTCCATAAAAATCATCCTTTTAGCATTTGGAAATAAGTGTTTAAATAGTGGTCATTTTCAAATCCGAATTTTGAAAATTTCATGTGAGTTTTTTTTTTCTTTGTAAAACTCATTTAGTCTTTCAAAAACCATTTCATAATCAAACCTACTCTTTAAGGCTTCCATTTCCTTAATAAAAATCTTGTTTTGGAGTTGAAAATGGGTGTTTACATCTCAAGCTTCCTTTATTATGAATTTAATACTTGTCATTGAGATTGAAATATAACTTTTGTAAACTTGCCCTTGTTTTGAAAATATTTCTTAGTAGATCTAAGCTTTTCTCACCAAGATCACTTATTTATGATATCTATTCCCTAAGCCCTTTATTTTTAATGTAAAATACACATTTTGAAGTTGAAAACTAGGTTTTCTATATATGGTTTTTTTTTATCCGAATATTCAAAAGTTATTTTTGTTGAAACTAAAGTAGATCTTGAGCTTTCTAATACTTTCCTACCATCAACAAGCTATCACAAGCTATTTATGGACTTAAAACAAAAGCATAATGCATTTATGAGCTCAAAATAACTAGATCTAGTTTACTATACTAGACATAAATGTATGAACACTATGATGGTTACGTGAATATGAATAGATGATGAATATATGCACAAATCATTAATAATAACAATATATCTTGATAATAAAACAAGATAATAGCAAAATAATTCAAATAACAAGATTTATAACATTGTGATAGCAAGGATCTCACGTTTAAGTGTTTCTACATCCTTAGCTTGAAGCTCATGAGGATTTTTGAGTGGAATCACACATGAATGAACTTGCCATTACATGTTTCTAAGGTTGTAAAATGTAGATCTATTACCTATTAGATGTTTGGAATAAGAAACTTGAAGAAAAATATGTGAGTGTGTATGTGTATGTGGGTTATGGTTTTGGCAAGGGAGAGGAAGAGAAAGAAAATTTTTTCTAAGAGTTTAGTTTAGTAAAAAAGTGAAAAAGTGAAGTGAAGTTGGTATAAAAGGATATGTATAGACAAATGGATTAGGGTTTGTGTAATAAAAGAAAAGAAATAAAATAAATTATGAGAGGGAAGAGGGAGGGGAGTTGCGCTGGTTTCACAAGAGAGAGAGGAGGAGTTGTGTTGTGCAAGTTTCAACATTAATTAAGTAATTTAAGTAGTAAAAGTTATATTGAAAAAGTAAATTATAAGGAAAATGATAAAATTGTAAGAATAGGATGTAAGAATGTAAGAGATAGGTTATGGATAGTTATACTTGTGAATAGTGTGAAAGAAATCAAAAAGTAGATTAGACATTTAAAGTACCGGTAGTAATGAAAATATGATAAAAAGGTTATAACTGTAACTTTTATAACCCGAAAAATTATATAACTGATATATTTGAAAATCTCATGAAATTACGAGTCTAACAGTATTAATATCATATATTTAACATCTCGAGCCCCGAGACACGCTTTTTAAAGTCTGTATCTGATCGGATTCGAAATAGATCGAAAATTCGCTAATCAGATCATTTTAATCATCCTAATATTATTACGAACCAAACTACACCCTTCACTCATATTTGGACTCCTTTGTTTATGAACATAAGATTGTCGGATTCTAAACTACTAGGGTTTTCTAGGAATTTGTTGACTTAAGGTCTCCAGTTGACTTTCCGGTTTAGGATTTGAACTTGATATTACCCTAAAAATTAGGGGCTTACACAATATGAGTCTATATATATATTCAAAAGATTTTTTCAACTATACAAATACCTATATTTTGATACAAGTATTTTCAGATAAAGAAAAGTTTGCAAACTCGTGTTTTGAAAAATACAACCCTATGATTTTTGAACCCAAGGCATCTTATATGACAAAAATAACCTTATAAATGGATAGATCTTTTTGAATAGGTAGAAATTGGTATATTATATGCGAGATTCCGAGTTAAAATGAGCAAATTATAGTCATTTTAAGTTAGAGTTTCATTCCATACTATTTTGACGAACATAGTAAAATAGAATTAGAAAGTTTAAGTAGAATTTCTACGAAATGCTCATCCCGGATATTTCTTTTATCTAGGTGACGAGGAATACGGGATTTCTCTTATTGAGGATTACTACGAATAAGAAGTTTGCGACATGGACGAGTGACTTATTCCTCTTAATTTCGTTACTTGTTTGTGCTTGTAGAATAGTGGCATTAGTATACTAAAAAAAAATGGACATGTATGGGGAATCTGAGGATATGTATATATGTGATTCTATGCTTATGTGTGAAATGGAAATTCAGAATATCGCCATTTCAAATTATTTGTTAATTATTTTGTCTACTTCCATTTATGCTTGCTTATTTTCGGCAAAATTGTTTGATTGCCCCTAAGACACCTTAATAAGGTTTGACTTAAGAAAAATAAAACATTCACGCATAGCATCTATTGAGTCATATCTCTCTCGAAAGGCTGCTACGCCTACGTGTAGAGTTGGATTGATTGTTATCGTGCTAGGACACAAGCCATGTTCCTTCCTAGAGAATCTAAATCGTTTGGGGAATGCGACTCTAGGTTCGGAATAGAGCCAAGCAAACACTTCTCGTAACGATACTTTGACGGCTTTACGAAAGATTTAGCTTCCGTCCCTGCTTTAGATTGCTCTTTATAGAGTAGGAACATCTCCTTGACATTTTAAGCCTATTGATTCCTCGTCTTCATCATCAGGAGCTTCTTCTTTTCTTGTGTAGTGAGACATTATGGTAGGATCTTTAGACGAAGTTCCACATTCTTTCTTGGATGGGTCATCTCCTTTAGGGAATGGATGGAGTCGTCCCATAGATCTTGTGACTTTAGATCCTTACATATATAGAGGTTCTTTACTTTGCATATATAGCACGTTTCTTTGGCATCTCTAGGGTAATTCTTGGTCTTGCAGATGGGGCGTCTGCATACATAGCATTCTCTTATTGTCGTTGGACAATTGTTGGCACCACGTCTTCCCTTTGCGTAACCAGAATAGATAGTGCCATTCTTTTTAGGACAATCACGGATTTAGTGATCGAGGTTTCCACAAAAGTAACACTTGTTCTGTAGTTGTGGGCATCTTTTGGGGAAATGTCATCCCTTACACTTCAAGCATTTGACCTTAGGAGTCACGGGACCCTTAGGAGGTTTCAGTTATTTCTGCCTCTTAGCCCCGGGTTCTAGATTAGTCATGAAGGAAAGAGCTTGTGATACTGGTGTTATTCCAAGTTGGGGTCTTATAACTAGAGCGGATGCAAAAGTCGTGGTACTTGTTGCATGTATGCTCTTATCGTTTCTTCTAGACATCTTATAGTGGTTAAGAGTTCTTGAGTTAGATCTGGTGGTGGGGGTGCTCCTTGTTCTTGTTGTTCTTCAAGAGGGATGCTCGATCGTAGCATAATTTCCTCGAGTAGCTTCCTAGAACCAAACGAAGCGGTCGTATTAGATATTCTCTTCATTTCAGGTTTTATGCGCATGTTATTTGTTTTTAAGGAAAAGAGGAGCATTACAGATTTTTGTCCGTTTTAATTAAAGGGTTACCGTAGGTACTAAATATTATTTACCTAAGGGTCTTCTCTATAAAAGAGGTATTACACTAATTTTGTTTTTAATTGGTCTCAGCTAAGAGTTGAATAGGGTTACTTTGCATCGAGGCTTATTAAAATTGCTAAGGTAGGCTTACTTTACTCTATATCTCAATTCGTTGTCTCATTCATGTTTTCTCTGCACCGTTCCACTATGTTCTATCTCCAAGTCATTTCTACCTTCCTTAAACTTAGGTCAACATTCTAGGATAAGTCCTTTTATGTGATACTTCCCATTTCATTGATCGTATCTTCCTGAATATCCTCCGATTCTTGTATAAGCATTTCCTGGCATCTGTTAATGCCCTCTAAGGTAGAGTTCTATTCTTAGACATAAGATCAAATCCTATCACTCTAACCTTCTAGTATCCTTTTTCCTAATTCCTAAAACCTTGTTACTCTGATACCAACTTAAACTATCACGCCCCGAGGGGTATCCTAAACGTGGCAGTCTACCGTACACAATACTAAAGCCTAAGAATGCAACCTCAGTTATGCAGAGGCTTCCATATCATGTACAAGGTGTATATCACAACCAAGGGAACGCATCAAAGTAGTGTAATTTGCATTGATAATCATTAAGTAACAAGGCAAGGAGAATACTTATCATAAAATATAAACATGGTAAATTGCAATTCTTAGGGGCATATCCCTCTATTGTCTTCAAATCAAAATAAATACACTTCTTAAAATTTCTAAAACACTAACATAGCATACATTATATATAAGGAATCTTACAAAATAACTTCATCTTATGTTCTCAAAGCTTTCATAAAAGGTTAACATCCTTCCATGGCTTCCTCAATGTCTTGTTCTTTGATTTAAGCCACGAGTATACCTATTTCAACAAAATCTATAGGGGTATAAGCTTAGAACTAGCTTAGTGAGGTATTCCTTTTCATTCACACCATGGTTTCAAACAAGTTCATTAAAATTTTCACACATATGCTATGCATACAATGCAACAATCATGTGATTATACAAATATATATATAGTTATCCAGAAACCATATATAGAACGGATTTACCCCTCCATATCGAAGGTTAGGGAATCGGTGTTGAAGATCTGCGACCTTTTATTGCTAGTCCCCAAGTCCCCACCCAAAGCGCTCGGTTGGCTCGGCTCCGAACCTAGAGTCGCATTCCCCGGGGCGATTTGGATTCTTTAGGAAGAAACGTAGCCTGTGACCCACCACGATAACAGCCAATCCAACTCTACGCATTTGAGTAGCAGCCTTTCGAAAGAGATGTGACTCGATGGATGTTATGCGTGAGTATTTTATTTTTCTTAAGCCAAACCTTTATTAAGGTTTATTAAGGGACAATAAATCAATTTGGCAAGGAATAAGCAATCATATAAGTAAGTAAACAAAACACTTAAACATGTAATTTGAAGTTGCGATATTCTTAATTCTCATTTCACACATAAGCATAGAATCACATATATACATATCCCCGAATTCCTCATACATATCCATTTTATCTTTCCTTAGTATACTAATGCCACTATTTTACAAGCACAATCATGATAACGAAATTAAGAGGAATAACTCACTTATCCATTTCACAATATTCTTAGTTGTAGAAATCTTCAGGAAGAGAAATCTCGTATCCTTTGTCACGAAAAAATACCTAGGGTTAGTATTTAGTAGAAATTTTACTTAAACTTTCTAATTTTATTTCACTATTTTCGTCATAATCGCATAGAATGAAATTCCAATTTAAAATGGCCATAATTTGCACATTTTAACTTGGAATTTCACATATAATATACCGTTTTCTATCTATTCGAAAAGAAGGAAAAAAGTTAAATGAAAAGTGATAAACGAGACATGTAATGGAATAACTTTTAAAAGTATAGATAGGGTATGGGTGTAAGAATTAGGCATAAATTATAAAATAAAAAAGGACAACAAGTAATGGTAGAAAAATAATGAAAATAGTGATGAATAGTAGCAGTAAAATATCATATAAGTTACTGATAGCGACCAAATATGCGTATATGTGTTATATTTGACGTTTTTATGACCCGGAAAATTTATATATGATATTTTATGGATATCTAAATATTTTATGAGTATAATTTGATTGTTGGAAAATTTTTCATTATTTTGCATATCGGTAGTCGGATATGGAAACTGACCCAAAAAGGGTCGAAACAAATGAATTTTTTAACAATATGATCTTATTAGGTTTTATCCTAATTTTAATAAACATAATTTGAATTTATATATTTTTACTATTTTAGGATTTTAAGCGTGGTCTTGTCAGATCAAAATCTTCTAAAGCTTATTGTTTGATTTAGCTGGCTTTTGTGGTTTAAACTCTGATTTCAGTTCTAAATTTACTTTAAAACTATCATAAAGTCTAGGGATTCACAATTATCATTAACCAGATTAGAGGATATGGTGATATAATTCTTGATAAGAGAACTGTTGAAAAAGCTTTGAGAAGTTTGCTGGCTAAATTTGATCATATTGTTGCCATCTTTAAAGAATCCAAAGGTTTGTCACAATTGTCTTTGGATGAGCTTATGGGATCATTGGAAGCCTACAAAAAGTGAATGAATAGATTTTCTATTCAAAATTTGGAGCTGGCCTTCCAATCGAAGGTTAATATCAATAGGTGACAAAGTAGTTGGCAAGATTGTCACACTCCAAATGGTATCCTAAACGTGATAGTCCACCACATATAATATCAAGACTTAAGAATGACTACTTTAGTTATACGAAAGTTTTGGTATCACATGTAAGGTGTCTAACACGGTAATAAGAGACGCTTTTGGAAAGTGTAGTCTAAATAAGTAATATTGAACATACAAGAAACTAGAAATAAAAATAGATCATTACGATAACAATTAAAAGTTTATTACATGATTCTTATGAGCATACCTCTGCTAAAACTCCAAGGATAGAAATAACTAATAGTCTTTACAATAACTTAAATACTACGTTAAAAGATTTTAAATGAATTCTAGTCTAATCTTTCAAGTAGATTTCCTTCAAAAGCTCCGAAAAGAAAACTTACATGGATATGAGGAGACCTTAGGTACAAGAACAGGTGTTCCTATGAATACAAATATCTATAGGGGCGTAATCTTTACGGGCATAAGCTTTACGAGCTTAGTGAGAATAATCTCAATAATCATACTTAAAACAAAATAAGAACCAAGTTTATTAGACAAGCAAATGTAATGCGACAAGCACGTGAGCATACAAGACATATGATTTTCCGGGCATCATATGTTGAATGAATTACGCCCTTCATTGGGGGTTAGGTATTCCAGCCCATTATTGCCATCACTTCTTTTAAAAATCATTTTTATAGATCTTACCAGCTCCTATTCGCCATAAAAAACATATAGTTATTATCGACTCTTACTAGCCATCAATTTTTTTAGTTTTTACCGGCTCCTACTTGCCACATACATAATATACCAGTTATGCCTACCAGCACTATCATACATTTGTTCCACCAATTGTACAATAGTGAATGCAATGTAACTCAACTTATGAAGTACATGTATCAACTTTTATTTAGAGCCTAGCAATTATTTTTCAATTTCTTCCAAGTGACCAGCCAATTTTAGACACTTCAACATGCTAATAAACATGCAATTTATTACAAACAATTCGTGGCTCGATATGCTTAATATTCTTTTAACATGTTATAAGCACATGAATCTTCAGTTTTATCTTTTCTTAAATCTAGTGCAACTAATTTACAAGCACAAGCATGAGCATGAAAAATAAGGGAAGTAGACTCACTCGACCATGACCATAATCCCTTAATCGAAGTAGTCCTCGGGGTAGTATACGTCCTCCTTCTCGGTTCCTAAACAAAGGAAATACCGAAAATGAGTATTTCATGGAATTTCTAGTCAAAACTTACTCTATTTTCTAGTTACAGTAAAATTCGTATAGGTGGAATTTCCAACTTAAAATGGTCATAACTTGCTCATTTTAACTCAGAATTTCGCATATAATATATCGTTTCTACCTATTTGAAAAGATCTATCCATTTCTAAGGTTATTCTTATCATAAAAATACATTTGTGTCCTAAAACTATAGGGTACATATTTACCACAAAAATTCTAGTTTTCAAAACTTAAATTTGCAAACTTTTCTTTATCCAAAAATACTTGTACCAAAATATAAATATTATTATAGTTGGAAAAACCTTTAGAAAAAAAAAAAAATATATATATATATATATATTAACTCGTATCATATGCATGAATTTAATGAAGTTGTCTCAACAATGATTTTTGGTAAAAGTAATGTTTTCTAGAAATTGGAAAACCGAAATTTTGAAAATTTCCACTTACCTTGTTTGAAAATTTCTTAAATTATTTTAAGTGAGTATTTTTCCCTTTTAATTCTATTTCCTTAGTCTTTCAAATTTCTTAAAAAAAATGATTTTTGTCTTTCTAAGTTTCTTATAACTTAATTTCTAGAGGTTGAGAGGATAGTTCTAAATACTATTTGAGAGTAGTTATAATTTATTCAAGCTTTACATTTTCTTAACATTTCCTATAGTTTATTTCATTTAATTAAAATGATTCCTAAGTTGTTTACTAACTTTATTCCTTAAGAACATTTTATCCTTATAAAAGAAACATTCTTAGTGATTTTTCAAACTAGTCTATTCCTTCATATTCTAGAGTATTGGTGCTTAATGAAGTTTAGTAAAACTTTTGTCAACCAAGAATTTGAAATTTTAATTTTTAAAGAAAACTTTTTCACTTTATGGTTTTCTAAAGTGTATGTATGATATATCTACTTTATGTATTATCTAAAATCCCTATATTCTTTGGTTACTTAAAAACTTGTGATGAACTCCTCTCAATTTTTGGAAAAGATTTGCTAAGATAAATTCCTAAGTTTTTATGGGAAAAATCATTTCTTACATGAAAAAATTTATTTTGGAAAAGAACTCTATCTTCTTTTTATCTAAGAAAACCTTTCCTTCTTTATCTTGTTGAGACAATAATCAATATGCTCATGCATGATCATGAATATGTAATATGAAAATATGGAAATATAAGGAAGACATAATAAGCGACATAATAAGCAATATAATAAGCAAGTTAATATATCAAGTATTGGGAACCTTAGCTTCATCAAGGTAACTCGGTCAAGTATTGGGGGTCTTAGCTTCATCAAGGCAACCCGAGAGTAAGAATAGACTAGTTCCAAAAGAAAAAAGAAAAAGAAAAGAAAAAGCAATAATAATAGCAAATTAGAAATAGTTAGTGAGCATTACGCTCTAAAAATATATAGATATACATATACTTAATAATATATATAGGGTTAGATTAGAGCATAATAACAACAATAATATCATTAATAATCAACATATATATGAACATAATAACCACATAATAAAATTAGAATTTCATGTACAAGAACAAAACATGAACATGTTGTTGCTTTTACTACTCATATGAGTTTCAAAAAACACCATGGTCATGCTAGTTACATGACATTAGTAAATAAAATAAGGATAGGAGTTTTACTTAAAGTGTTTATGGTGTAGGAAGAAGGTAGTGAATGTATGGTTATGTGGTTAGTGAGAAATGGTAGATGGATTGTGTATAGAGAAAAATTTTGTGAGTATTTGGTGAAAGAGAGTTTTGGTAGAGGAAGTTTTTATGGAGAGAGTTGTGGAGTGAATTTGAGAGAGTTTTGTTATGTGTAAAGATGGTGTGAAAAAAGTGGAGTGAGAGGGGGTATTTATAGTTGAAGATGGAGGGAAATTAGATGCAATAAAATAAATTAAAAAAGAAATTAAATTGATGAAGGAAGAGAGAGCGGGGCACCGACCACTTGAGAGAGGGGAGAGAGAGAGAATTATTTTTGTTGTTTTTTAATAAAAAGTAATAAATATATGAGTATGGTTGATGTGAAGGTATATTGCAAATGAAAAAAGTAGAAAAATAGGTATATAGGTAGTAAGAATAGGTTGTAAGGTGAAGTAGAAATAGATGAATAATAATAAATAGTAGTATAGGATGATGAATAGTAAACAAGACTAATAACATACCGGTAGTAAAGAAATACGCGTACAAATATAATATCTGTTATTTTTAGTTATTGAAAAATTACGAAACTGATATTTTTGAAATCATTGTATTATTTCGATTCTAATGGTGCTGTCGGAATATTTTTACTATTCCAGCCCCAAGACATGCTTTTCGAGAGCTGATCCAGTTCGTGTCTGAAGGATACTCAAAATTCACGAATATGATATTTTTATGTTTCCTTATATTATTACGAACTATTATCACTAATTATTTCAACTTCATTTTCTAGGGCTAAGGAATGCGGGATTATCGGATCTAGATTCTAGGGTCTGTACTAGTCTTTTGTTGACCTTTAGGGTTTTCGATTGACTTTTAATTCTAAGATTAAGCTTAAAATTAACCAAAATTTCAAGGGTTTACAAAGATAAAAATAGAGTTGGTAGTTCCTCTAACTTTACTTGTGGATGTTGTAGATATCAAAGTTCCTAAGCTCGTGGTAGAGCAAGAGAATCCAATATGAGGAGTAATTTATCCCAATTCAGAATATGTAAGAAATATGGACATGATTCCAAGGATTGTTGTTTTTGATGAAAAAGATGCAAAAATCCCAATAATTCTAAAAGGGACCATTATTACAAAAATCAAGAAGATGATAGTGTGAATGCTGAGCGATCATCTAAAAAAATTTGGCATGTTGATAGTGGTCGCATTAATCACATGCCTAGATATAAGGAGCTTTATGTTGAGTTTGATGACAAGTTCAAATCTAAAGTGAAGCTTAGAGATGGCAAAACTCACAAAATTTCTAGAAAAGGAGTTATTGCCATTGATACTAAGTGAGATAGTTTTAAATTGATTTATGATGTTTATTATGTCCTTAAATTGACTTAGAATTTATTGAATGTTAGCCCATTTTTACAAAGAGGTCGTATGCTAAACTTTGATAATGGTGAGTGCATTATCACTGATAAGAAGAATAATTGTATTATTGTTAAAGCAAGGATAAGCATGAATAAAGTTTTTCCTATATCTATACCTCTTAATGAAGAATATGCTTTGCAAAGTATGAAAAATGATGAATACACTTATGGCATTTGAGATATGGCCATATGAATTTTAAGGAACTTCATTTGTTGAAGAAGAAAAATATGGTGATGGGTTACCAAATATTACATCTCCTGAGAAAGTATGTGAAGGATGTATTTGTGGCAAAATGCATCATTTGCCATTTCCAAGGACATCATATAAGGCTAAAGCTTCTTTGGAGTTAGTTCATTATGATATATTTGGACCAACAATAATGCCCTCTTTGAATGGTAATATGTATTTTATTTTGTTTGTTGATGATACAAGAATGGTGTAGATATATTTCCTAAAGCAAAAGTCAAAAGCATTTGGCACTTTTCTCAAATTTAAAGTTATGATAGAAAGGCAAAGTGGACATAAGTTGAAAATTTTGAGAACTGATCATGGAGGTAAATCTACATCCAATAAAATTTAAAATTATTGCAAAGATGTTGGAATCAAGAGGTAACTAATTGTACAATATACACCACAACAAAATGGAGTTGCTGAAAGGAAGAATTGAACCATAGTGAAGATGGCTAGAAGCAAGCTAACTTAGAAGGGTCTTTGTAAACCCCTGTTTTCTAAGCCTTAACCTTAAGCCGGAAAATCTACCAGAGACCTTAAGTCAACGGATCTTGAGTAAAACCCTACAGTTTAGATTCTGCAAACCTGAGTTCGTAAATCAAGGAGTCGAAAAATAATTAAAGTGTTTAGAACAGTCCGTAATAATATTTGATTTATTAAAAATATCAGATTGGTTTATTTTCGGCTTATTTCGAACCCATTTGGATACTGCTTTGGAAAGCGTGTCCCGGGGCTTGGAAAATTAAAAATATATCTTTAATATTTTTAGACTAGTATTTTTATAAAGATTTCAAAAATATCAATTTTATAATTTTTCGGATTTTAAAAATATCAGTTATAGCTCATATAAGCTTATTTTACTCTTACCGGTAACTTAATTATTAAATTTCTAAAAATAATTTATTTGATTATTTTATTTAAATCATAAAAATTCTGCCACTTAAATAAAAATATTTTTCTAATTTATTTTATATATTTTCTTAGTCAAAAAGCCACTTTTTCAACCCATACCTCTAGTACACATTCATTATCATTACACATTATTATGTCTTCTTTTGCTTTTTCTTATACTCCTTTTCCCTATGATGGCAGCTGACCATCCTCTAAAAACCATCCACTTTTCCTTATTTTTAATTATTTATTTGATATTTTAAAAGTTCCTTTTAGTTAGAAATGGAAGCTACAAGTTACACTTTTAAAATTACAATTTCAACTCAACTAAACCACCCCCTACACCACTCAAGGAATCACGCCAGTGCCACCACCAACACACCCCCCCCCCCCCCCCCCCCCCCCCCCCCTTCCTTGTGCAGCTGCTTGTTTTATTTTTTTAAAAAATTATTTAACACACTTACATCTCTATTTAAGCATCTCATTCCTTCCCTCTTTTCTTTACAAACCCTACATTTTTCCTCTCTCTTTTTCCCTTTCTTTTCTCTTCATCTTTGCCTTGTCTTCTTAAGAACAAGCTGCCACCATTTTCTTTCCTTGCTTCCACATACATTTCTTGCAAATATTTAAGGTAATCATCCTTTTTTAGCTCTCATAAGATGTTATAAGATGATATTATGGATGTTTCATGCATCAAAGGACATTCCACAAGCTTAAAAAGCTATGGATGATGATGCCAAAAATTGAAACACTCCTCTTGATGATGATCTCTTTTGTTATTAGTATATTTGTTATCTTGAAGACTTGTTTATCTTCTTATTTTTGTGAGCTTATAGATCTAGAGTTTTACAAAGCTTTAGTTATGTTTATGTGTAGATCTAGAAGTTTAAGGCTTACTACCAAGCTTTTCTTATGTTCTCATGGTTGTATATTGAGTAGATCCTAGATTTGAGTTTGAATGAGAAAGTAAAATTCGTAACTTGTCAAGGCACCCTTTTAAAAACCCTCTTTCAAGTTTTAAAATGGAAGTTTTTGTTAAGAAAATGAAGGTTTGATGGATGTATATCATCAAGGCTTCATCTTACAAGAATCAAAGTTGATTTTCAAAGTTTATTTTCCAAAAACAAAAATTGTATTTTCGGATCAAGACAAAGACCTAAAATAAAAACATGTTTTCCAAGAGATAATATGTAATGGGTTGTTTTTCATGAGTTTTGATGAATTTTCTCAAGAGATATGTTCAAAATAAATTTATGAAAATTCGGATCTAGACCAAGACCCATTTTTGGAACCCATCATTCAACCCTAAAATGAAGATTTAGACAAAAATATAAAGGGCTCTTGGTATAGGTATCTTAAGGAATGAATTTTCATAAGTTTAAATGATTTTTCTTAAAAGATATTGCTTATATCAAGTGCTTTGTAAAAGACAAAATTTAAGTCTTGTTTTCATTGTAAACTTCAAAGAGGAAATTCGTAATTAAGGGGAGACCAATTTTGAAAACCTCCTTTTAGATCTCAAAACAAGTATTTTATATTGAAAATGGAATGCTTTGATGATAGATAATATAGGAAAATTATTTTCATTGAACTAAGTAAGATTTAGTAAAGGAATTACTCAAAACAAGACAATGAGTTTCAACTTACAAATTTCGGTTTTATAAAAATGGATTTTTAGAAGTTTCATTTGAACTTTATGTTTGCGATTAGATAAGTGTGTAATCTCTTAATTTTGTTTTGAGAACCTCCTTGCAAGTTTAGGACTAAAATAAGTTGGTCTAAGTAGTTAAATAGAGTAGATATGACAATTTTTTCACAAAGGCTCAAATCTTGAATTTTCGCAACCTTACTGTACAGTAAGTTTCCGACCCTTGAATGACTTTAAAAGTTTGAATTAACTTTGGAAATAGACAGCTCTTTCAAAGTAGATAGAAATCGGTATATTATAAGCTTAATTCCGAGTTAAAATGAGTTAGATATGACCTTTTTAAGTTAAGGATTCAACCTAGGCGGAAATTGACGAACTTAGTAAATAAAATTGTTAAGTTTAATAGAACTTCATAAGAGATACTCATTGAAGGTATTCTTTGTATTTAAGGTGAATTAGAGGACGGGTTACCACTTCTCGAGGACTAGTACGACTAGTAGATTTTCACTACATGGACAAGTGAGTTCATTTCTCAATTAATTATGCTCTTGGATGTGCTTGTAGTAGTAGTGGCATTAGACTTAGGAAAAGATAAAATTTTGATTGAATGGTGATCTAAACTCGCATGAATGAATGATAAGTATATCGAGGCTGGCTTTGTTGCAATAACCTTGTATGAGCTAGTATAGATTTGGAGTGTCTGAAATCTGTATGGTCACTTTTAAATTATCTAATTAATATACCATGATTATATGAATAAATTATACATGCATAACACGTAGTGAGTCACATATCATTGTCAAGTATGCCTTTGGTGGGACAAAGGTGTATTTGGGAGGCAGCGGGTCTTTAATGAAGGGGACTAGGGTTGCATGACTTATGGACCACCCCATTCAAATAATGAAACTATGGTCGCGTGACTTATGGACCATCCCATTCAAATAATGAAACTATGGTTGCATGACTTATGGACTAACATTAAAGATTGTGGTTGCATGTCTTATGGACCACCCCACTTAAGATTGGGACTATGGTTGCATGTCTTATGGACCAACTTTGGAACTGTAGTTGCATGACTTATGAACTACCCCAAACCCCGAGTGGAGGGTGTAAATCCATTCACATATGACTACCGGAAAGTTATATGCTTGCTTGCTCATTTGCTTGTGCATTCATATGGTTGCTTAATTATAACTTGCTTGTATAGATATTTTAGCTTGGTCGAGTATGTTACTTTGAAAATGAATCTCACTAAGCAATTAGCTTATACCCGAATAGTTTTTGTTGCAGTGTTCTATTTTTGGATGTTCCGAGAGGACACTTTGTGCAGGTTTACCACATGGAATTAAAGAGCTTTTGAGGAAGTCGGGACCTAGTATAGGTGTGGACTTCTAGGAAAATCTCTTTAATGTAGATTCAGATATTTGTAAATGGAGCTAAACGATGTAGACTCCTATTATTTTGGTGGGGGTATGCCTCCTTGGCTTTTGTAAAGTTTAACTATTTATCTTGATGTGATTTATATTCTTAATGCTACGTATGCTTTCTTAAGACTACTCGAATCAAAGAGTGATCCTAAAAGTTGTGGAGTGCACCTTACACTCGATATGTAAACTTATGGGATGACTAAGGTTGTCATACTTAAGTTTAAATATCAGGTGTGGTGGATTGTCGCGTTTAGGGTACCCTTTGGGGCGTGACAGTCTTCCAAATAGTTATTGGGTTGAAGCAATTTATATTGTAGTATATATATCGAATGGATCACCTACAAAAGAAGTGCTTATAAAACTCCTTATTAGGCTTAATATAAGCGGAGACCTCATGTTAATCCTATGAAAATTTTTGGATGTATTGTATATTTTCTCATTCCATCACAGAAGAGAGAAATTTGACGAGAGAAGAGAAAAGTATGTTTTCACTGGTTATAGTGATGAATTTGAAGGATATCTTCTTTTCAATCCTAAAAAAAAAAGAGTTGATTATATCAATAGATGCCGTATTGGGTGAATATTGTGTATGGGATTGGAAAGAGAAATCACTTATTGTAAAAAGAATTTTACCTTTAGGATCTAATGTTACACAGCTAAATCCTCAATCAAGCTCACAACTAAGTTCTCTTGATGCACTAAATACATCAGCACCATAAGGCTCATTAGAGTTTTATCTAGAATCAGAAAGTCTAATAAGGAAACTAAGCTCTTTACATGACATTTATCAATAATGAATTTGCGTTTTTCTCTTGTGAACCACAAAAGCATGAAGAAGTTGCAAAAGAAGAAGTTTAGATAAAAGCCATGGATGATGAAATGGCAACTCTTGAGAAAAATCATACTTGGGAGCTTGTTGATCTTTGAAAAGATAAGGAAGTTATTAGATTAAAATGGGTCTATAAGACCAAATATAGAGAAGATGGCTTAATTCAAAAGCATAAAGCTTGCTTCATTGCCAAGGGATATTCACAGCAGCCAGGAATTGATTTTAATGAAACATTTGCTCTAGTTACACATATGGAGACCATAAGAATTATCTTTGCTTATTAACACAATTGGAATTACCAATATATCAACTGGATGTCAAATCAGCAATCTTAAATGGAGAATTGCAAAAGAAGGCATATGTAGAACAACATGGAGCTATATTATCAAAGGCAAGAAGATAATGCCTACATATGTCTTTGTATGGATTGAAACATGCACCACAAGCATAGAATAGCAAAATTGATAGCTATTTCCAAAGAAATGGTTTTCAAAGTAATCAAAGTGAAACTTCATTGTACATAAAAAAAGAAGGTACAAAAGATTTCCTTATTGTATGTTTGTAGGTGGATGACTTGATCTATATAGCTACAAGTCAATCCATGTTGGATGAATTTAAGGTAGCCACGATGAAAGAATATGAGATGATAGATTTGGGTAATATGAAATATGTTCTTGAAATTCAAGTTCGTCAATCTAATGGAGAAATATTTATTTCGCAAGAAAAATACTTGGATGATTTGTTGAGAAGATATCAAATGAACAATTGCAAGCTGATTGCTACATTGCTTGCAGCAAATGAGAAATTGCATTCAGAAGGTGGAGGATCAAAAGTTGATGTAAAGATGTATAGAATTTTAGTTGGGTCACTAGTTTGCTTGACAAATATAAGGCTAAATATTGTTTATCTAGTCAGCTATATTTCTAGATTTATGCAAAGTCCAAGTTAGTGACTTTATGTGGTAGCTAAAAGCCTATTGTGATATTTGCAAGGCACAAAAAATTATGGTATTCATTATGTGAAAAAAAAAAAAGAATTCAAGCTTATTGGATATACAGATAGTGACTAGGATGGATCAATTGATGATTGGAAAAAGTACATTTGGATATGTATTTTCAATGGGATCAAATATTATATCTTTGTCTTCAAAGAAATAAAAGACAATATCATTGCCATCATTTGAAGCAGAATATGTAGCAGCCATAGATGCAACATGTGAATCTGTATGGTTAAGAAGAATTTTATCAAGCTTAAATGAAAGACAAGATGCCTCCACAATTATCCATTGAGATAATATGCCAATAATTGTCATGACAAAAAATCCAATATTTCATGGACAGACAAAGCATATCGAGTTGTGACATTACTATATGAGGAACTTTGTACAAAAAGGTGGCATTCAACTTGAATTTGTTAATATGAATGAGAAACTCGAAGATGTATTTACAGAAGCCATGACAACAAAAAAGGTTGATCAGTTTAGATGTTATAAAATTGCAAATTAAGAGGGGGTGTTGAAAATATAATTTGTAATTTTTTATATGTTTAGCGGTGGTAATTTGTAGAACACAGCTAGAAATTTGCTGCATTGTGAAGCAATATATTTGTAGAATTACCTCCTTAGGATTTCAAGCAAATGATAGCTTAGTAGAATTGTAATTTTCCAAAGCATGAGCTATATGTCTAATGTTTTACTACTAAGAGACTTGTATTCTTTGTCACCATTGTACTTTATAAAAGGACTTCGTTCCTTCATTTGTATATGATATGAATTTCAATGTATGAAATATAAGGATTGTGATATTCCTCTAGAATACTACTCCTATTATTCATTAATTATTAGTACATCACAGATCAATTATCTTTTGTGTTGCACCCCTATAGGGCACCCGAGTAGTATCAATGTATCTGTAATGCCCTAAGTTAAAGGCTTTACGAGTTGCCACGTGTCCTTCTCTTGTTAAGAACACGCTAAGGTTATTAAAATACTATACCGCAACTATATCAATTTTAATCACCAAAACTCATAATTTAAGACATCCAACAAAAAGAAAATATAATCTCTTTGAAATCATAAACTCACTAAAATCTGAAACTACATGTCATTAAAACAATTTAAAACCTGACAACTAGTCTCATAAGATTTCCAACAACTAATAACATTTAGAAATTAATTCCCTAAAGTCTTCCACATCTTTCCATTACATCAAACACTGTAGATCTACAAGTCCTCTATTGGATAGTCAAGTCTACTATCGCCATTCCCATGATTTACATATAGATCATACCTAGATAGATCATAAACAACTTCCTCTTGACCTGTACCTGAAAATTAAATGAATGAGCGAAAATGCTTAGTACGCCATTCCACAAATAAATACGCATGAACATGTCAATATAATTCACATACATTCCTAAGCTAATGCAATAGACATAAATTATTATCTTTGATTAGTGAAACAAGCTGCACAGTTCAGAACTATATGCATCTAGTCTTAAACTCGGAGTAACTCATGACCCCGATTCATAATCTTTATATAAAATAGTTTATATACAATATATTGATGTTGGGTACTCCCCACACATCGTTGTGTACCTGTAAACCCCCAAAGTTTTGGAATCGGTTTAGCTTAAACCCTAATTAGAAAGGCAACCAGAAACCCTAAAGTCAACAAAACCCTAGTTAGATGTAATGGTTTAAGTCTGGCAATCCTGAATAAGCAACCCTAAGAAAGTAAGTAAGAGATTAGTATGTAAAATAGTTCATAATTACATAAGGAAGCTTAAAAAGATTATATTAGTAAAACCGTGAATCATTTTGAATCCGAACGGATATAGTTCTTGAAAAAGGTGTTCCGGGGCTTAGAATAGTAAAAATATTTCGAATATACCATTAGACTCGTAAAAATGTAAGGTTTTAAAAATATCAATTTTATAATTTTTCGGTAAGTAAAAATAACATTACTGGTACTTTATTAGTCATATCTACTTTACATTACATTATTCATTACTATTTTACACTATTCTTTTATCTCTACTTTTTCTAACACCTACTCTTACAACACCATAACCTATCACCTTTACTTTTTATCTTTCCCATAAATTTATTTTACATCTACTTTACTTATTACTTCATTTAATCAACAAAAATACAAAATAATTCTCTCCTCCTCCCCTCTCTCATGGCCGGCGCATACTCTCTCTCCCTCTCCCTCAATTTTTTTTCTTTATTTAAATCACACAAAAATTCACTCCTCATTTCCTATAAAGACCCCCCTCCTCTTTCACTTCTTTCACATAATTACTACCCACATATTTCTACCAAATCTCTCTCAAATTTTTCTCTCAACACTTTCTCCAAATACTCTCTCAAAACTCTCTCAAAATAATCTCAAACCATCTTCTACATACACAAAACCCATAACCACATAATTGTAAACCCCTAATGTTTTGAGATTAATTTAAGCTTAAAACCTAATTAGAAAGTCAACTGGAATCCCAAAGTCAACAAAACCCTAGTCTTTTGCAACCGTTCAAGTCCAGCATTCCCATTTAAGCAACCTTAGGAAATTTAGCATGAGTTCAGTATGTAGAATAGTTCGTAATAACTTGAGAAAGCTTAAAAATATCATATTAGTCAAACCATGATTCGTTTTGAGCATAATTAGACATAGTACTTGAAAAGCATGTCCTAGAGCTCGGATTAGTAAAAACATTCTAAATATACCGTTAGAATCGTAAAAATATAAGATTTTCAAAAATATCAATTTCATAATTTTTTTGATAACTAAAAATATCAAATGCGCAATTATACGCGTATTTCTTACTACCGGTACTTAAATTGTCATGTCTACTTTACATTACACTATTTTTTACTATTCTACACTATTAATCTATCTCTACTTTTTCTTATAACCTACTCATACAACCCAAACGTCTATTTGTTACAATTTTCATTTCCAATACAACTTCACATCTTTCATATCTTACTTTTCATTTACAAAAATACAAAAAAATAAATTTCTCTCCCTCACACACTCTCTTTTTGCGCTGGCCATGCCCTCCTCTCTCTCCAATTTGTTTCAATTTTCATTTATTTAATTAACACAAATTTCCTCCCTCATTTTCCTATAAATACCCCTTTTTCCTTCCACTTCTTTCACACCTTCCATACACAAAATTACTCTCTCAGATTCTCTACAAGAATTCTCTCCATAGCTCTCTCAAGTTTAGTTCTCTTAGGTAAAAATTCCTCAAGTTTTCTTTACGTTCATTTACTTAGTATGAGCTTAGTGTGTGTTTTGTAAACCATGAAGGTTAAAGAAAGCAATGATAGGTTCATACTTTGTTTTTGTTCATGATCTGATTTCTTTATGTTACTTCTATATAGATGTTACTAAATATATCTATGTAGCTATATATATACACATATATATATATATATATCCTTTAGAGCATATAAGCTCATTTGTTTTGCAATTTATTTAATTTCCTTGCAATTTATTTATTTATTGGCAATTTATTTATTTTCATGTTATCTTTAAGACTAGTCTTTATAGTTTTAGACTTGTCTTCATCAAGTCAAAACATTTTCTTTTTCTTTATGGGCCTAGTCTATTCTTAGTCCCGGGATACCTTGATGAAGCTAAGGTTCTAATACTTGATTTATTTCTTTACTAGCTTATTCTTTTAAGTTATTATGTTTCTTTATGTTTTCATTACTCTATGATTCATATTCATGCATGAGCATAATAATTCTTGCTCAACAAAACAAATGAGGAAAGGTTTTCTTAAAATAAAGATTCTTTTCTAGAAATAAAAGTAGGAAGTAATTTTCTTAAACAAAATTTTCTAAGAAATCTAGAGGAGTTCATAAACATACATAGAAGGAACTTTTGAGCAAACAAAAGTTTTACTAAAACTTCACTTTTTCATCAAGTATTAGAAATTCTTTTCATGAAAATGGAATGATCTCAAGAAACAAGTAAATTATTTTTATAGATATAGGATTGTTATTACTTTCAAAAAGTGTTAGAAACTAAGCTTAGAAAATAAAAATCATTCCTTAGAAATTTAAAAAGACTACAGAAATTAAATTTAGGAAAAGAAAATACTCATTTGAAATAACTTAAGATATTTTCAAAGCAAAATAAAAAGGAATTTTTTTTTCAAAGGTTCTCACTTTCCAAAATCTTTAAAAGACCTTACTTTTCATGATTTGAGACAACTTCATTAACTTCATACATTTTGATATGAGTCAATAAATATATGTATATACATTTCAAAGGTTTTACAAACTATTATAATATCTATTTTTTCAAAATGAGCTTTTGTTAAAAGAAGGAATTCAAGTTTGTGAAAATTCGTGGTGAATCTGGTCACCACTTTTTCGGAACCTAAACGACTTATTTTGATGAAAATAGTTTTAGAAATAGATAGATCTTTTTGAGTAGGTAGAAAACGGTATATAATATGCGAAATTCCGAGTTAAAATGAGCAAGTTATGGCCATTTTAAGTTGGAATTTCCTCTTGTCCGATTTTACCGCGATTTTAAGATAGATTTGGAGATTTCAAGAATAGAAATTCTATGAAAGACTCATTGTGGGTATTTCATCTTGTTTAGGTGAAGGAGGAACGGAGATCACTTTTTCGGAAGATTACTTCGATTAGGAAGCTACCAACATGGAGTAAGTTAATCATTTACTAAGTTACATTTCCTTGTTTTTGCTTGTAGGTAGTAGCACTAGGAAATAAGGAAAAGATAAAATTATTGTGTGATTTGAATTTATGATTGGTTGAATCTAAGTTAAGAATATCGAAAGAGGAATTGATAATTAAATTGTGATTCTTGCATTTATGTGATGAATATTGTTTTTGATCGCCTTTAACTTGAACTCAACATTATCTGGTTAAACTTATATCGAAAATAATTCATGCATATCATATTTGTGAGTCATATTTGTTTCACTACTATTCTTCGTGTGGGGAAACGAGGAAATAGTATTGGTGGCTAGTAGGAGCCGGAAAGTCTACAGGGCAAGTAAGAGTCAGCAAATCTGCAAGTATTGATGGTTGTATGGGCCTGTAACCTCCCAACCCCAACATGGAGGGCATAAAATCCATGCTACACATGATTTCCAGTTAATCTTGTGTATTTTGTTTGCTCATGTGTTTGGTATATTTTCATATGATTGTTTAAATACTTGTTTTATTTATGGAAATGCCTTGTAGATGGGAATTATCTCACAAGCTAGATTTGCTTATACCTCTATAGCTTTTTGTTGCAGTATGATTATCTTTGGTTGGCACCGAGGAGCCCCGTATGCCAGGTATGAGCCAAAGCTACTAGAAGTTTTTTGAACAAGTTATATGTATTTAGTTTTAAACATAGACTTCTAAGAAATCTCTATAGTAGGCTTATGTTATAGTTATGTTTACTTTGTTAATGGACCTTTTAATACGAGAGAATGCCCCTAAGATGATGTAAGAGTTTGTTATTTAAATGAAGATTTCATGTTTATTTATATAAGTTCTTGCTTACTTTTATTATCTACTTAAATGTAATACCCCTGTGAGTCTCCTACTATCTTGGAAGCACGACTTGCATGTGATATCGAAGCTCCTGCATGACTAAGGTTGCCATTCATTAGCTTTAATATTATATGTGGCGGACTGCCACGTTTAGGGTACCTTCTGGGGCATGACACTAATACTTCAAAAACCCTCTTTAGGTAAACTTTTCCTTACATATTCTTTTTCTCATGTCATGTCACTTTACATGACCATAGTGTGAGTTTCCAAAAATTAAATGCTATGGAAGCTACACTATGTTCATGTATTATTCTTGTTCATGAATATTTATTTATGTTTATGTTGTTATTTTACTTTGTTCATATTATTATTGTTATTATATCTAAGTATTATTATGTATATATATATATATATATTCTTTAGAGCATATAAGCTCACTTGTAATTTATTTATTTTTATGCAAAGTGATTTATTTATTTCTTCCATTACAATTTATTTATTTCTTGTTTTTTTTAAGACTAGTCTCTAGTCTTAGACCTGTCCTCATCAAGTCAAAACAAATTTTTCTTTCTTTTATTTTATTTCTTTCTTTTAGGACTAGTCTACTTCTTAGTCTCGAAAGCCTTGAAAAAGCAAGACTCCCAACACTTGAATTTATTTATCATTTATGTTATTTTTGCTTGCTATTATTTCTCATAATCATGCCCATTAAGATTGTTGTCCAAATTTTCAAAACTCCAATTATATTTGATAAAAATGAGATTTTATCACCTAAAGAATAGTTTTACATGAAATACAAAATCTATGGTTAAACCAAAGTAAAAGTCTTTTCCAAGCTTTAGGAAGAATTCACTACAGTTTTAAATGCTACTTTTGTTTTGAAAAAGCTTTTTAAAATCCTTTCTTGTTTTCTTGAAAGTAGATGACTTTGATACTAGAATAATCTTCATAATATAAGGAAATCCCTTAAAATGAAAATAAGAGTTTCCAAAACCAAGATTTTGTAAATAAATAGTCAAATAAAATAAATAGGAAAAGTAGCACTAACGTTGAGAAAAGAAGAAATTTATTTTTATCTAAAAAGTCATTGAGAAAAATAGTAAGACAAACATAAAGTAATCCTTTGAAAACAAAGGAAATCAGAATATTCATTTTAAAAGGATTTACAAAACGAATTTCTTGTAAACTATAGTTTTCTAAAACTCTTAATTAACATTGTTTTACCAAGAAACATGATTGGACAACAAACACTTGAGCATGGATAAAATATGAGCTAAGTATCTATGAAAAAGGAACTTTTCAACTATATAGATAAATAAGTATTTATCAAACAAATTTTGAATGATTTAATGATTGAAACAAATTGCTTTTCGGTTAGGGAAAAATTCGTGGTGAATCTGATCACCACTGTTTCGGAGCTTAAATGACTTAGTTTGAGAAAAATAGTTTTAGAAATGGATAGATCTTTTCGATTAGGTAGAAATCGATATATTATATGCGCAATTCCGAGTTAAAATGACCAAGTTATGGCCATTTTAGATTAGAGTCTTCCTTTATACGAACTTTGACGTTCTCATGACATTATTCAAGAAAGTCATCAACAAATACTCATTTTGGGTATTTTCCTTGATTAGGTGATTCCGAGGAAGGATACCCATACCTTGTGGACTATTTCAACTAAGTTGATTGTGTGAATGACTCATTGGTTTAGAGAAGTGTCGACATGGCATCGTGAGCTTATTTCCTTAAAATGCTTTACTTGATTGTTCTTGTAGTCTAGTCGCATTAGAATTAAGAAAAGATAAATGGATATGTATGCAAGAAAATTTGTTGAAAGGATCCTAAGAATATCGAGGTCGAGATTGATTAAATGTTTGTTTTAGTATAGCACTTGATTTGTATGAAATTCTATGATCACCTTAAATTTGATAATAATGATGCTATGATATCATAAATAAATTGATCCATGCATACCACGAAGTGAGTCACATTGCATTGGGTTATTATCCTTGGGTGAGAATGATAGTAACTCAGGTCGAAAGCAACACTTGGCGGATTGACCGAAAGCGATTGCTTGGCGACATGGAATTAAATGCTTGGCGAAAAGTCCTAAAGCACGGCTCAATTCAAGTAGACTTAATATGCTTTGCGGTATTGATCGAAAGCATAAATTTTTTAACTAAAACTACTTGTTTTGAGTTACGTATCACTAAACCCCGAATGGAGGGTATAAATCTATTCAACGTATAGTTCCCAGAAACTATATGCCTTGTTTGCCCATGTGTACGTTGCATTTCATTTGTCTGCTTAAATAACTTGTTTGAATTTTATTACACTAGAAGTTATTTATGGAAATAGTTCTCACAGGCCTATTAGCTTATACCTTGTAGATATCTTTTGCAGTTTACCTATTTGTAGTTGAGGCCACGTGGACCCTGCTGCCAGGTATTGTCACGCCCCGAAGGGTACCCTAAACGTGGCAGTCCGCCGTACACAATATTAAAGCCTAAGAATGACCACCTCAGTCACGCGAAGGCTTCCATACTATGTACAAGGCGTCTAACACATAAAGGAGACAAATCGGAATGATACATTTTATGTTGATACAATTGAGTAACAATGTAAAGGAAATACAATCCACTATACTCCAAATACAAAACACTATACTTCAAAATATAAATCATCAAGCTTCAATTACATTTATCCCAAGACTTCACTACATAAAACTATTACAAGGCCAATCGTAAAGCTTAGCCAAAAACTCCAAGCATTCTTATATCTTGCCGGAATCCCGAAGTCATTCTCGACTTCAACCATCTTGGTCCCCACTTAGCATTTCTTGATATAACCTGCTCATTTAAACAACTATTGGGGTATAAGCTACACTAGCTTAGTGAGAATTCCCTTAATTCCGTACCATAACAAACAAGTTATTAATCAATCATATGCTATGCATGAACAAACACGTGAGCAAGCAATTATGCATGGGTAACCGGAACCCACACACAGAACGGATTTACGCCCTCCGTATCTTGGGTTAGGAATGGTATTGAGTCTACACGACCGCTGCTAGTCCCCAAGCCCTGGCTCTTAGCACTCGACTCGGCTAGGCTCATACAAGGATGCATCCACATGCGCCTTAGTACCCGAGAATGAGCTCTGATACCGGGTCTCCGTACTTAAACGAGTCCTCGGACCATACCGATCGACCTGCGTAGGAGTAGCACGCTACCAAATGCAATATGTCTGATGCGATGCATGATCAATTTACTTTTTGCTTAGGTCAAAATATTTATACATTCTTTAGAGTGACCAGGCAATATCATACACATAAATAATATGAACCGTGCAGTTATCCAATCAAATCGTGGTTTTGATATGCTTTAGTATTCCTTGGCATACATTCATCACAGTCTCATCATATATCCCATCCCCATTCACATCGATTTTTATCTTGTCCCTAAAATTCTAATGCGACTAATTACAAGCACAATCAGGGTAACAAAACAAGGAGAAAACTCACTCAGCCATTGGATCACCGGTCTTCTAGTAATAATAATCCGGTGATAGGGAATCGTCGAACTCGGGATAACCTAAAAAGGAAGAAATACTCTAATCAGTATTTCAACTCAAACTAATCCAACGACTTCATACGAACTTATCAAATTCGTAATTCGCGTCCTAAGCGGGAATTCCAACTTAAAACGGCCATAACTTGGTCATTTTAACTCGGAATCTCGCAAATTTTATATCGATTTATATCTACTTCGGAAGAGCTTTCTAAATACAAAGTTTAAATCAAGTTTTGAAAATATCTAAGCCTCGGAATTGAGGGATCAGATCTGTACAGCGGGTTTGTCAATTCCAAAAATGCGGTTTTCATGAATGCATTTGAGATTCCTAAGTATGAAATGATACTAAATACAATGGTAATGATTTTCCCTATCATGAATGTCATGATGTGAACTTAAATGAGTCTATGTTCTTATAACTTTTTAGGTTTGAAGAATTTACATAGACTTTTCTTAGAAGACCATTTCATATTAATGTTTAACAAGTGAGTTTACTACACTTAGTCACGCCTACATATTACAAGGATTTTCTTTTAGGAAAACTCTATTTTGCTTAAAGAATTTTGACCCTCATATTAGTTATATCCTAAGGCCTTTATTTCTTTAATAAAATCCACATTTGTAAACTTTTAAGTGGGTCTTCTACTAGGGGGTTTCCAAAAATCCGAATTTACAAAAGTCCATTTTCAAGTTGATTCCTTTAGGAAAAATATATTTGTACTTAAAACTTTAAGTATTTATTATACCTATATCCTAAGGACTTCATTTGTTTAAGAAAATATCATTTTTGAAGTTGGAAAAATAGTGTTTTCTAACCCTACATACATTATTACGAATTTCATCTATATGACTTTTAGTTCAAAACTTCTATTGGACTTCATTTCTTGTTTCCAACATTTTCTTTAGAAAAATCTCATTTAGACTCATGAAAAATACTACCAAACATTATCTATTACCCATAGGCTTCATTTCTTGTAAAATACATGTTTAGAAGTTGATAAAAGTGTTTTTGACCTAGGTTTTCAAAGTGATCCGAATTTACACAAGTTCATATTTTGAAAAGTGTTTTCCTTTTTGACTTTATTAACTTATCTAACCATAGATCTACATACTAGGAAGGTGATTTACTAAAGACAAAAGCATTAAAGACTATTAATGCACATAACCACAAAATAGAAATGAAACCTTAAATGCCTACATGATCATGAGTAGTAATATGATGGATCTACTTTATCAAATGTTTAAATGAGTTTTGAAAACATAAAAACCATATTTTTATAAAAGATCCTTTGTTTAAAAGACTTTTTGATGGGTAAAAGTAAAGCTTTTGGTATGGAAACTTCTTTAAAAGATAAATCTACTTTGTAATGGTTCGGGATTTTTGTGTTGTTATCTCATTGTTCCTACTATAAGATCATGGGAACATGGAGTTGAGATAACAAAAAATCACTTAGCCATAACAAAGCTTCATGAGTTGGAAAGGATGGAACTTTACTTACTTGAAGTGGATGGAAGAATAGAAGAGAAAATGGAAAGTTGTGAGTGTGTGTGTGTGTCTCCAAAACTTTCGGCCAAAGGGAGAAATGGGAGAGAGGAGAGAGCTTTTTGCACTTTAGAAATTTTGGAAAGTGAAGAATGAAGAGAGGAGAGAAAAAGTTGTTTATAGCATTTGAAATTAAGTTAAAGAAGTAAAAGAAAAATTCAAATGGAGCATGGAAGGGGGGCAATTTCGTCGGTCACTATTCATGAGAGGGGGAAGAAAAAGTTTGATTTTATTTTGTTTTGATTGATTTGTCTTTGATGTGTAAGTTGTCATAACTTGTATGGGAAGTTTAAGGGACAAAAAGTAAAGAGAAAAGAGGTTGATTTGAGTGATGGTAAGGGTTTGAATTTATAGAGTAGGCTAATAGGTAGACTAGGTAGTATAGGTGGTACTTTTTGAATAGTGAGGAATAGTTGACAAGACAATTTAATTTTCGGTAGTAATGAAATACGAATGAAAAGGCTATAACTGTATTTTTCATAAGCCGGAAAATTATGAAAAATATATTTTTGAAATCCTTATTTTATTTCGATTCAAATGAGAATTCATAAAGAAATTTTTGAAATTCTAGTTCCGGGGCACGCTTTTCTATAATGGGTCTCGAGATGACCCGGAATTGAAATTTTCTCGAAATCTGATCTTTTCTTGGTTTGAAATATAATCAAGAACTATATACAAAATTAATTTTGCTTATAAAAGTTTCTTATTTGGAAATCGAGGAAAAGCCGGATTCAGGGTTTCTAGGTCTTTCTCATAACGCTTTGAACTAAACTGATTTAGGGTTTCATTTTCCGGTTTCCGAAGTTTACTTGATTACTAGGAAACCCAGGGTATAAAAATAATAATAATAATAATAATAATAATATAATAATAATAAAATTGTGTAATGAAATAAAATGAATAGTGCAAAGAATAATCAATTACCGGTCTAAATGAAAATACGATAAAAAGGTTATAACTGTAACTTTTATAACCCGAAAAATTATATAACTGATATATTTAGAAATCTCGCGAAATTACGAGTCTAACGGTACTAATGGTATATTTTTGATATCTCGAGCCCCGGGATACGCTTTTCGAAGTCTGTATCCGAACGGGTTCGAAATGGATAAAAAATTTACCAATCTGATATTTATAACGAACTTATATTACTACGAGCTATTCTACATATTTAAACTACATCTCAGCCTCTAGGGTTAAGGGCGCTAGATTGCCGGACTTAAGCTATTGTATTCCGGTTAGGGTTTCCGGATGACTTTCCGGTTTAGGTATTGCCAAGTTGGAAACTGAGATTTTCTGTTTATACAACGTATGTAGTTTGAGAAATTTATTTTGAATTTTATTTTTATAAGCATTTAATATCTCTTATTGCTTTCGGAAATCTTGAGTTGAATTATTATATCCGGAGTTAATCGGTAATGGTTACCATATATGATTTTCTTGAGTTTGAGTCAAATATCGATTTTTGGAATGATTTTGGGGAAATCTTCATTCTTATAATTTGCTTTGAAAAAGGGTCTTCATAGTGTTTTGTTTTCGAATTCATTTTTGCTTCGATTTAAGGTTTTATGGACAATTAGTTAACTTAAGGATTATTTAATTTGTTATTTTGTTTCTTGAATTCTTCCTTCTTAAGATTACGAGATTTCAATTTCTAACTCGTTCTATGATTCTTGGGAGTTCGATTTGATCGTTAAGGCTTTATTGTGATTTCCGTCTCTTAGGATTATTAGTCTGGTCGTTTGGGGAATTTCCAAAGTCTATATTTTATTATTGGCAGATAAGGTTTTCTTAATCGTGCCAAAGCCTAATTATGGAATTGGCCTTTGGTGATTTCCTGATCCTTCAAATTGTCATGTTATGGATTAATTTGCTTTTTAGCAAATTATCACTGTGTTTTATTTTTATCCCGATTTTTATGAATTATAGATTAGGTAAGCAGTTTATCTTACGTAATGGTTTTTGGACTTAAGGACTTTTGTAGTCCTTATTTTATTTTAGATTTTCTCATGATTGAGAAATTTTTGGATTCGTTCGTGATTTAGGATTTGTCGAAATTCGGTTTTAATTTGGAGTGATTTTTAAGGTTTATTTTGAAGTTCATTTTAGAATTATTTACTGAAATTTTCCGGGGCTTACAGGTACTTTCTTTTTAGTTAAGAAATTTCTAGAGAAAGTTTAGTATTAAATAAGTATAGACTTCATAGAAATATTCTTGTAATAGATTATAGTTATTTGTGGCTGGGGAATGCCCCTAAGATTTGTAAGACTATTGTTATGAACAAATGAATATTATGAATCCTCCTTTCTTAATTTGTTGTTATATCTTCTTAAGCTTCATGATTCCATGTATGATCCTCTAAATTTGTGAGAGCAGACCTTACACTTAATATTGAAGCTTCTACGAATGACTAAGGTTGTCATACTTAAGCTTTAATATTAAGTGTGGCGGACTGTTATGTTTAGGATATCCCTTAAGGTATGACATAACCAAAACCAATAGTCTAAAATACCAATTAGATCGGCGTAAAGCTCAAGAACCCGTTTCTTTAGAAACCTAACTTAATGAATTTTAAAAACAATTGATGGAAGACTTTCACTTGTCCGTAGCAAGATGTATCTAAGATCAACCTTATCAATAGCCTAAATCTATCAACTAAAATGATCTCTCGATCTATTTTAACGAAATCAAACATGAACCCATATCGTGCACTATACAGATTCAAGATCTATTAAGCTTGAGCTATTGAATTCAATAAATCAATCACGTTTTCAAGAAAAAGCACAATTTAGTTACATGAAATCGATTAAGGATTCACAAACCTAAGCAAAATAAAACTATTCCTTCATGAATATGGCAATACAAATCAAAGATTCAGAGAAATAGCATAAATCCATTAATAGATAAAGCAATAAGAGCAGAAATCCTTGATGAATTGAATGTTGAAGCACAAGATGCTATGAAACACTAATAGTTTTTGTGTTTCTTTCTCTAACTTCTCTCTCTAAAGTGGAAATTTTGTTCTTCTAATAAGGTTTTTAAGTAAAATCCTTTTAAAACCTTAAAAAGACATCTCTCTTTTGGCTGCTAGCCTTCTCAGTATCTATGTCCCCTTTAATGACAACAAGATGGGCTTTCATATGCTGCTAATTTCATCCTTCTCTTTTTTGCTCTTGCTGTGCTGGAGGGAGAGTTGAAAATAAAATTCTTGTTCTTTGTAAAGTTCGGCCCAAATTTGTTTTATTTGCTTCAAATCATCATATAATTTTCCAAATAAGCCCATGAAGCCTAAAAAAAATTTAACAAAATAAATGTCCTTTTCTTGATCAAATCATAAAAATTAAATAATAAATATGTACAAATAAGCACAAAAATTAAGGGTCTATTGACACTTATCAAATTCGCCTGTACTTAATCGTTTGTTTGTCCTCAAGTAACAAAATTAGGACAACAGAATCTGTCATTAATTGTACTCCTCAAACATGCCACATGAAGCATAGCATTTTTTGATTTATCAATCCAAAGTGACTCATTAGTGCCTACAGCTCAAACCTACCATAATTGTACTTGTACTTGGCATACTATAATCAAATTTTCAAGACTAATCTAGGTAAGCCAAACTATTAATCTCACTATTTAATAATCAATTCCAAAATCAGAGAAGAGATACAAATTCAAACAAAGCAAAAGTGGCAGGGTCACATCTCACTACTTGTTAGAAAGCATATAAATAGTTTAACCATCTCTTTAAGCACAACAACTTAAAATGAAAGTATGTGGCATCTATCAATCCCCTAGATTTTTTTTTTTGCTTCTTTTGATAAATCTCTTTTTTTTTTTTCATTAAAAGCCTTCAGAGGGAAGGGGTGTTGCCTGCATCTTTACTTTTCCTCTGGATGGGGTGTTGCCCACATCTTCTCAGCTAAGCTCTTTTGGCTTATATATATATATATCATTTATTTATTCATTATATATATATATATATAATTTTTTAGAGATTATTTAAGTAGAATCACCAAGAGATTGATTTCATATACCCTTTTTACAAAAAGTTAGAAAAGCTCTCAAAACAGTTGAAAAATAAATATACTACCAACAAGCTTAGAAACATAACCATTTAACTTTTAACCAATGATTCTAACCTCTTTCACAACTTCTAGATTTAATCATTAAACATCAAGTAAATTTTCCTTACTAAGATTTTATCCTAAAATTTTAACTAAGTATACAAAATTCAAAATAGGTGAGTAAGACACATTGAGTCACTAAATTTAATTTTTAAGTGCTAGCTTTCCAAACAAAATATGTACAATTTTCAGATTCTAGTATCACATTCCAACTCAATAGCAAACTATTAAATGGGGAAAATCTGATAAACAAGTGCATATATACAGTTTTATGCTCAAACAGAACCCACAATTCTTTTTCCTTCCAGACTATCCCTCCCCCACACTTAATTTGTTGCTTGTCCTCAAGTAAATAACATGATCCAGTTAAGCACAAGTATGGTAAAGGACAGGAAGATAGTATAAGAAAAGGACATTGAAGAACTTCACTGGTTTATGGAGAGATTTCAACATGAATGCCTCAATCAGGAAAAGAGAGGAAATTTTAGCAGCAGCATAATACTGGAGAACTCATCAAAACAAAAAGATCCAAGCTGCACAAAAAAAAAAAGCAAAGCAATAGACAAGATAACAAAAACTACAAAGAAGTTAGCCTATCTAAAGTTAGACATTTCAGTACCAAAAGACATTTCAGATCCTGCTCTGTTGATGGCTCAGGTGGAGCAGTAGCTTTACCCTTCCTCCTAGATGTACTAGGAGCATCACGCACTGGAGAATTGGGCTCTGAGGAAGACTCATAAGTAGGAAGATGTGGTGATGGTGGAGAAAAACACTCAGCCAGAGTCTGTAGAAATCCCTAAACTATATGTCTAAATCACTTGTTCTTTTTTCTCTCTGATTGGATCTCCTTTCTTAGCAAGTGGAGTTTAGAATCTCTAGATGATGAAGCAAAAGTGGAAGTGGAACAACCATGGACCCTAGTCAAACCATATCTGTAATCCCCTTGATCTTACAATGGTTTCTAAGTTCAAACCCTAGAATCGGAAGTCAACCGGAAACCCTAGTAAACAAAAACCTATGCCAAAACCCTAAAGCTTAGATCCGACAATCCTGTGCTCTCAAACCCTAGATAACTAAATTAAGTTAATGGATTGTAATAGTTCATAATTATATAGGGAAGTATAAAAATATCAGATACGTCAATTTCCAATGCCTTTTGGATCTTACCGGGATCAGTCTTCTAAAACCATGCTTGGGAGCACCGGATGGTAAAAATATTTCACTTATACCGATAGACTCATAATAACATGAGAAACCCAAAAATATCGGTTTCGTAATTTTTCAATAGCTAAAAACTATAGATATCGCCTTTATACGAGTATTTTCTTTACTACCAGTAACTTGTTAGTTTTGTTTACAATTCATTATACTTCTCTACTATTCATTATTATTCATCTATCTCGTCTTTTCCTTATTACATATTCTTACTACCTATATACCTATTTTCTTACTTTTTACTTTTCCAATACATCGTATATCAAATTATATATTACATATTAATTATTTTCCTATAAAATACAAACAAATCAACTCACACTCTCTCCCTTTTCCCTCCAAACCGATTCCATTTCTCTCCTCTCTCTCTCATTTATTTTTCTTTTCTATTTTATTTTATTACATCTAATTTTCACTCCAAAAATTCTATAAATACCCCATTTCCCTCTACTTCTTTCACACCTTCATTTCATACAACAAAACTCTCTCATAATTTCTCTACAAAAACTCCCTGCAAAATTCTTTTCTACCAAAGCTCTCTTTCACCAAACACTCACAAAATCTCTCTCTATACACAAACCATCTACCACATAAACATACATTCATTACCTTCATCCTATTATAAAAATATTTTAGGTAAACTTCTTTCCAACCATTCATTTTAACCATGTCATGTAACTTAACATGACCATAGTGTTAATTTAAAACTCACATGAATGGTAAAAGTAACAACATGTTCATATTTTATTCTTGCACATGAAATACTTATATTATTATCTTGTTATTATGCTCTAATCTAAATATATATATATATATATATATATTATTAAGTGTATGTATGTATATATATATATATATATATATTAGAGCTTAATGCTCACTAACTTTCTCTAACTTCCTATTATTGATTTTTCCTTTTCTTTTCTTTTCTTTTCTTTTTCTTTTTGGGACTTAGTCCCACGATGTCTTGATGAAGCTAAGGCTCCAAATACTTGGTCGGGTTGCCTTGATGAAGCTAAGGCTCCCAATGCTTGATCGGGTAACCTTGATGAAGCTAAGGTTCCCAATACTTGATTATATTGCTTATAATTGTCATATTGCTTATAAATATTATCTTGCTTTTTATCTTATATATTTTCATCATTTTTCATATTATGTGCTCATGAATATGCATTATCATAATGATCTTGTCTCAACAAAAATTTAAAGTAGGTCTTTCTTTAATAAAGGAAAATGGAACTAAATTCTCTTAATATATAACTTTATGTCTAAATCAAGGTTTTATTAGCAAACCCATAGGAAAATTATTTTTACAACTTCTTGTCAAACCCACCAAGATTTTCCTATTTAACAGTGAAGATGATTTCATAAAAGAAATTAACAAACAAAACAAACTTTTTCTTTAATAGTGCACCACATAAAGTTTATCAAAACTTAACATAAATGTCTTCTTGATAAACAATTTTTTTCATAAAAAGTTTACTTGTACGATTTAAACTAACTCCATAATAACAACAAAAAATAAAACTAGTTTTTAAAGTTAAGATAGAAATCAAACCTCAAATCTATAAACCCACATATAAAATAAAGAATTTCCAAGTATATAACACTACAGGAATTTTGATATTAGGTCACGTTTGCAAATTTTGCAAACGTGACCAATTTTTTTTAACTTAAAATTATCAACCAAAGCATATTAATAGCCACGTTTATGAAACTTTCATATAATTGGTAACCCTTCCATAAAATGACCGTGGCTAAAATTTGTAAACAAAAACAGTAAACCCGCTACTTCCCCCAACACACATCCCGCGCGGCACTTCGAAAACAGGAAACAAAAAGTGAAAAGAAACCCTCGCTCCTATCGTACTAAAATCACTTTCCCCATTTCTTCCTTCTACAAACCCTTAAGCTACAGTAATGTTTGTTCCATCTCCGACGAAACCCTCTGCTTCATCTCCGACGAAACCCTCTGCTTCATCTCCGACGAAACCTTGTACTTGAGCTCAAATTTCGACCGATGTTTCCATTACACGGCTGACCGATATCTCCATCTACAGTACAATTCCTTGTTGGGCAGTAAAGCGAAGAAAGACGTCATGGAAATTTTCATCTACATGGTCATCGATGATCGTTCATCAGTCCAGACATAGTCTATAGGTTTGTAGTGACTTTTTTTTTTCACTTTTATTTAGTTGCATGTAAATACTTTGCTTAGGGTTTCGTCAAAATCGTGTTGAAATCGTGAGTTTACTGCTAAATTATAGTTTTCTAAGCTTTTAGATTCGCGTGAAACTTAGTTTTTTCGTTGTGTATAATCAATAGTGCATCTGGGTTTTTCGTTGATACTTGATTTGCTGCACGAATCTGGGTTTTCCTTGATACTTGTAAATATTTGTGCTTTGAGATAATGAAACCGAAAATATAAGAGAGTACACTTAGTAGCAGAGCTCTCTCCTTGGGGGGTTAGTGAATAAGACCGGCACTACCATTGAAGCTTAGCTAGCTCACGAATCACAATATGAAATTTACACCGACCTCTTAACTAACCAAAACAAGATTCCTAAATGGTCACTGACGTTTGAAGTCATGATTAAAGTAACAATAGTTACATCAAACATGGTACACGAGTAAATTAATTTAAGGAAAAAAAATGGTATTAGTCTAGTGGGTTGATTAAGACTTAAGAGTTTAAAGACTAGATAAGAAAAGGAAACTAAGGGCACTTGGGTCCTCTGCGCTTGGTCTTCCAGTTGTTGTAGTAAGGGTAGACTTGTTTGTTGCCATAGTAACCAGGAGGGACACAAAGACAGTTGGCACAACATTTTGCGCAGAGCAAAAATTTCATGGCTTTGCACATAAGGGCAGATTGTGATGATTTCTCTTAATTTAATTACACTGCTTCAAATTTACAAGGAGCATGGAGCACATAGATTGCATGTGAAAGTACAATTAGAATATCTTCAAGAAAGATATTTCTTAAAAAGGCATATATGCTCAATCAACATCTTAGAGTTGAAAATAACAATTTTGACAACAGTAGTGCATCGTTTATTTCATCAGGTCTTTTGTTGTCTTTTTTTTTTTTGTAATAATTTTCATTAAAATTGCTTTTAATTCACAGATCATTGTATTTGCTTTAGAAGACAGATTCCTCAGCAGCGTAATTAACAAAAAGAACAATCATTATCACCATATGGTTTATGAATTTCAACCTGAGAGTTGGGGCAATATTAAGGTATTGTACTTATTTTCTATGAAATATATTAAAACCAGTAGATAAACCACAATAGCGCATTTGTGGATGTACCGTGTGTTCTAGGTAGAAAAACCAAGGTTGTTGAAATTGTCAAACTAGTCAATTCATATACTTGTTTAATCACATAACCATTGTCAATATATGCTATAATTGTTCTTTTTTTCATTTCTCTTTTCCATTTTGAATCTTGTAATTTAGTTTCCTTAAATGTAAGTTCCATGACCAGGATTGGATTTGGGATTGGCTTTCAAATATGCAATTCATAGGCTGAAACCAATCCTAGTAAAGAAATAAAATGTAATCTATTAATGTGACATATTTTTCCAATTGGATTTTTGCTAGTAGACATCGCTTGGTTTGAAATCTGTGTTTTAAATTCTTCTGAGATACTATTGTGGCAGAACAAACATATTAATGAATTAAGAGGATTTATGCTCACGGCAGTTGTTGGTAGAAAGTATACTCGATAATTAATTGTATGACAGCAATTCTTGGACGTTATGGAGTTGTATTTGGCTTATAGGGGCTACTGTTATCAATATTTAGGAATTGGGTTTGTGTTATTTGTGCTAAGATTTATCCTCACTGTAGGGGTGTTGGGTTTTCATTGATGTGGTTAGAAAAAAAAAATCATGATTTCGATGAATAAGAATAGGGGTCCTGGTCAGTTATGTGGAGTTAAAACTAATTAAGGTTTGTTTTTGTTTATTGTTCTGTTTTTTTGAGGGCAAGTGATGGATTCATTGAGAGGTCTCTGGTTTTCTAATTTGGTAGATGTGGATTGCTCTTATTTTGAATAATTAGCAAGAGAATACTCATGATGAGATATTTATGTAGGAGCAATGAACATGGTGAGGAAAGTCATATTGTGACACCATAGCATATTTCTCTGTTTTATGCAGCCATGAACCTACTGACGTGGAGGATGTTGAAAAGAGACTAGCTTCCCTTTAAGGAACCTTATTGTGGAATCATTGAAGGTTAGCCTATATGATATATTATTGTATAAACAAAATAATGGTATACTGTTTGAGTCAGCAAATCTATAGTTAATCTATTGTGTGATTTCTTTTCATAAGAACCATGGTATGAGAAATCTCTTTTTGACCCCCTTGTAAATCTATTTTGGTACATGTCCTTGTGGTATGGTGGTCCTCAAATTCCACAGAAGTATAGCTTCTTTTATGAAAAACCAATAAATGATCATGAGTTTTGACACCTTCTTTATTGCCATGAACTATATTTTCTTTCATTTGTATGGTTGTGCCTGATGTTTTTTTGCCCTGAATGCTAAGATGACTTCAATGATCTTTATTTTATTGCGGCTGGTTTTTTCATCTAAAGTTGATCTAAATAATAGAAAACATTTTGTTGGGTCGTGATCTAAAATCAATGTGCACCAAAACAGTATAGAAATGCTCTTTGTCAATAGCATAATATAATGGATTATAGAGTACGTAATGGAATCAAGCTTGGGTTGTTCTATTTATTCCATGTATGCATTTTCTTTTTAAATGAGAAATTTGATATCTGTTTGTGCTTTCTTTTTGACAATATGTCTGTCTCAAATATTCAGAACATGCTGGAATGTGGTTGAAAACTCATATATTTGTAGGCAAAGCACCTTTTCCTCTAGGACCTTGCTGCCTTATTTGAAGACTTTGGTAAGCTTTAAAT
The DNA here is from genome assembly GCA_024138025.1 of Combretum micranthum. Classification (NCBI taxonomy): domain Eukaryota; kingdom Viridiplantae; phylum Streptophyta; class Magnoliopsida; order Myrtales; family Combretaceae; genus Combretum; species Combretum micranthum. The sequence continues at coordinate 424,355 of JAMXBD010000985.1, read as the reverse complement.
AGTAAGTAAATTATCAAACCATTAAAAAGTTTAGAAATCTACACACACTGTTTTTGGCTTGTTTTTCCAGTTTTTTTGTAATTTTATGCAATGAATACATTTGTGTTCACTGATACATGTAACAAATTTTGTCGTATTATTAGTTTCTCTCTTGAATGAAAAGGTTCACATAATTTTGATGTGACACGTACTATACTATTTTGCTAGCTTTACAATGGTTAAAAAAAAAATAGTGTACTATTATGCTATCCCTTTACATTCTTAATTACTGTTTACATACTCATTGACGATCACTTTCTCATTTTTTCTAGACTCACAACATAAGCAAAAAGCAAATAAAACTACTAGACCAATAGAGCATGACTTCTTATATTGCAGGGGGCCTTAAATATAAAAGAAATCATGATGTCATTTTCATTCAATGTCAAATTTTTAAGGCTAATAAATTAATGTTCCTAAAGTGTGCTAACAACAAGTTCTTTACAAGTTGGTGAGGTTTTTCTTTTGTGTATAGAGCTGTTGGTGGTGTTTTTGCTGGTTGGACACTAATTTTTCATTATCCTTTGAAAGACTAGAAAATGATCTCAGTTTATTAATTTATATGTGGCTTTGGGATCTATGATAGTTAGAACATGCACTAACATTCCGATGCAATTATTGCTCCAACAGGTTGCCTCCTCCTTTTTTTTTTTTTTCCAAACCTTCTATCCATTCTTGGTCCAATCTTCTAGCTAGTAGAGGCATTTCTTCCTCAGTAGTGGATTTAAAAAAAAAATTCGTTTGACATTATATGTTTATCTTATTGCATTTTGTGTGTGTAAATACCTTATTTGCTTGTTCTGCTTATGCTAGTGAATATCCCATTTTGTGTCATCTGTTCTAATCTCATGTACTGTCCGACTTGAGAAATACTATTTAGGATTATTTCCATGAATTCCATTTCATGGTTAATTTTATAAAAAATAATCAAGAATGTGGGGATGGGTTATGATAATATGTTCTAAGGAGACCATTAGACTAAACTCAGCAACTTTGTGTTGTATGAATAAATTATGGAGGGATAATTTTCTTGCAAATGGAAACATTTTTGGCCAATCAGAATAGTGGGGTTTTCACCGTATGATTGCATCTTCATTTATCCCTAAACTGGAAAAAAAAAACGTACTTTTTCATATCATTTTTACCTATTCATTTTGTTTCCATAGTAATCAATAGGAAGATGGATTTTTCTTTTAATAAAAAAATGGTTTACCATGAATTTAGTGAGGTAGTCCTAGTTAGCATCATTACCATGATTTTACATATTCCATGTAGGTGGTTTCAGATGGTGATTGCTATTGCAGGTTTGGAATCTGTCTGTTTGGTTGCCCCCCTTGTGATAGTTTGATTTTTTCAATCACTATATAATACTTAAGTACCTTAACAAGTTGACGCTGTGGTGTTTCTGGTTTATGGTGAGATATTGATGGTGCTGTGTATTTTTTGTGCTTCTCACTTTCATTTTCAGTACATAGCCTTGCTTTTTAAATTGTAAGGTGCAGTCATCGGTTTAATAACTCTAAACAATATTCAAGAAACATGGGACTTTTAGGATCATATGATGGAATGATTTTATTATCGTAATTACCTTCATGTATTGGGTGGCATGATTATATGTCATAATATTTTTTTGGCCCAAGTTATATCTCATCAGTCCTTTTCCTTATGGAATATCTGTTGGCTTTCATTAATATGTGGTTGGAACCTCTAGCTAAGAACGTTGGAACATAAAATGTGCTTGGATTGGTGAATCAGGGTTGATTTTGCTTTTGTACATAGAGCTGTGTTTAGTATTTATGAGAATGAAAAAAGATGATCAAGTCTGTTTAGGTGTATTAAGTGTTCTTTGTAATTGCATCTTTTAATCTGCTTTTCAAGAAATTGCATTCTTCAGCAAATATCTTTCATGTAGGTTTAGTTATTTTGGCTCCTTGTAAATGAACTTTGCAGGATAACCATTATTTTGACTTCACACTCTTTAGGTGATCTAATTTTATATGAATGTTTCTGGGTTTTCCTCATATTTTGCAGGTACAAGGAACCTAACTTTTAACAAGATCACGTAGGGAGCATTCATCTCTGTTTTCCTCATTGTTTCTGGGTTTTCCTCATATTTTGCAGGTATAATGCACCTAACTTTTAACCTATTATTTAATATATAAGATATCAATTCATATGAAAATAGATACAGATTTATGCTCATGAATGAAGAAAATATAGTAATACATGTACCTATATATACAGACGTAATCTTGTAGTCTGTAGATAACCTGTTCTACCTATCTTTAGACATCTTTGAAAACAGGGCACATTCGATTTCAGTGAAAACATTGAGACTTACAATGCATTATACGGCTTCTTTTTTTTAATTTAATTAATTAATTTGTTTATTTGGTCACTCGTTATTGGGATTAAGTATGGCAGGTGTTTCTTCCATGTAATGTTGTATATGATTAGTATGTGCAAGATGCATGTATGATAAGTTACATCCAATTTGCCTTGTCTGAAAAGATGATGTACGAAACTGAAATTAAAGTAAAGACATAGCACCTAAAGTCAAAAAGTAAATGAGACTAATATCATTTCAATGCATTTTTCTCTATCAGAATTGCATAGTATATTAAAAACTTTTATTAGAAGTATTAAATATTAGACCATCTTAGAATAATAACTTTTACTGTATATTAGATCAAATAAAAATGTAACTTGCTGTGGTGTAGTGGTTATCACGTGACTCTTACGCACTAAAGGTCCCCAGTTTGATCCTGGGCAGCGACACGGGCAGCATCACTAACTCTTTTTTATTCCATTTCCACAATGCAGTCGTTATACTATTGCTGCATTGGAGCAATGAATAGATCTTTTATTTCCATAATGCAGTCCTATATTATACTATTTCCTAAGGTGGAACATATAGTTGAGAGATCCAGCTTTTAAGCTTCATGGACTGTATATGTGTAATATGGGCTTGGTCTTAGCCCTATCGTGTCGGTTAGAAGAAAAGAAGGATTTGTACTTGGTGGGACTGATTCAAGCTCTAACTTGTTAATCTTGTTAATGTAAACAGAAGGCTTATTAGTCTGTACAAAAACATAAGTGAAGTTCAAAGTTGAGAATCATTAACAAGTTTGAGCATCAGCATTCATCTTCCAAGCTTGGTAAGCTGTCTTTTTTTCAATCCTTGTTAAAACAAATTAGGAAAAAAAAAAAAAGAGTCACCAATTTTAATACTTATAACAGAGGATATAAAAATGATAAAATTCTTTCCTAGAATTTAATTTCAATTTGATAAATCATCTAAACATCTTAAATTTGACTTTGTTAGTGTACGATATTGTGAATTTTAGTGTACAAAGAAATTTTCGTATATTGGATAAACCTATCGTCATATATTAAAACGAGACGTTTCCAAAGGGTGACACGAAAATAGAATAGATAAAAAAAAATGCCATTTTATATACATGGAGTTGCACCTTTGTTATGGAGGTCGGAATTGCTTATGTTATTGTCTGTTTTGATGTAAAATGTTATTGTACTCAAAATATATTAAAAACGGAATCTTATAAATCTATATTTATTGATTATGCCCTGCCTTTTCTGTACGTTCGGCTGATTCATGTCGAAAGTTAAAATACTTGTTTATTTATTTAATTATTATTATTTTTTTATAAGAATTATTAGAACATTGTGAACTTGCTCCATTTCTAATATACCCACTCAAAGAATCAGATACATCATTTTCTTTACCTATCCATTCATAATGTCTAGAGATTTTATCAGTCTTCTGTGTCATAGGATTTTCTCATTTTTGTTTTTGTAAAATTTAACAATAACTAGTATTGCATGTTTATTTATAAGAAAACGTCTAAAGCTATTTAAATTATATATTACTATTAAAATTCCATGTCTATGATACTTACTAAACCTTTTTTTTTTAATTTAACTACAATGATTTATTATTAATTTAATATAATATATTTATTTATATTAGGAATTACGTGGTAGAATTACCCAGTTGCCCTCTCTCCTTACATCACTGTCTCTCTCTGTATATATATATATATATATATATTCCCTAAGATATTTTTGAAAGAGGATACTTGAAATTTGTAGCTAGACCTCTATTTCATTATATGTACTTTTGATGTTAATATATGATCAAATTGTGAACGATAAAAAGATGGAGATGAGGATTGATGATGCGTACAAGTTGATCTAAGCATGCACAATAGCATCTTATTGCCAAAATAGAAATAAAATAAAATAAAAGAAATAATGAAAAAAGGAAATAATTAAAGTAATATATAAATGGTAGAAGGTGTAGATAACTAATATAGAGGGGTAAGTTACAATGAAATGCTTGCGAATTTTTTAAGATTATGAAAAGATTTTGAATTTTCTATTTTATCATACTTATACCTCTTAAAAAAAATGTACATATCGAAATATTTATGCAAATCCAAGTCAGTCTTTTACATATTGTATACATTATGTAATTATTATTTAGACTTATTCATCTTATGATCTTTAGTTATCTTGCCCTACTTGATATTTCATTGATCAATATAGGCTATACAAGATGATAAATTGAAAAAAATATATATAGATACACACACACACACACTCATAAAACACTCTCTTCATATCCTAGTCCTAAGATCCTTTAGAATCTAGTTAGACTTTATGTTTGGCTCCATGAGATATTTAGTTATTAGGATAACTGTTTCTTTTTTTATATATTTTATTTAATTTTCCCTCGGACATACAAACAAAAATAAATGATTAATAATTCCAAACTTGTCATTCTCTCTATGCATGCAACAATTGCATAATATGATGATTTTTGTTTGGCGTGCTCTTCCCAAACATGTCGGTAAAATTTTTCATAGTTTAATTTGTTTTACCGTAATAATCTATTGACGTACTAACAAATGTTTTGATACTTGTGCATGTGGAATTGTTTAATGGTAATCGTATATGTTTTTTATTTTATACTTCCTAGTTTTCCCTTTTTGATTTTTTTTAAAAATTTGTTTCATTAATTTTTTTTTATTCCAACTCGTAGTTTAAGTGTTTTAATATTTTATACGAACTTGTTCCTCATTTATATATGATATGATGATTTTTGTTCAATAAGATTTTTCAACCATATTAAGTTGGAAGAAGATATTAGGCAAGATTTTCTTTCTTTTTCTTTTCCTTTTCCTTTTCCTTTCTCTTTTTAATCTACTGATATTATTTTAGTGTGGTTGTAATTCTTTCTTTCTATGGCTTTTCTTAGAATACACATGGATAAGAATTGGATGAATTGCGACATTGGAAGTGAAGAGTATCAACGAGGTGTAGAATTTTTCATTGCATACATGCAATTGAAATATGGAGGAAACACGGAGTTAAATTGTCCATGCAGGAGGTGTTTAAATAACAACTTGTACACCGTGAATGTGATTAGAGCACACTTGCTTGTTGATGGGATAGACATAACTTATAAGTGTTGGATATATCATGGTGAGGAGCAACTATTGAATTGCCTAGTGGACCACGTGGTAGAATTCGTCATATAGAGAGTGAAATGATATATGATGAGGTGGAGGACAATGTTGTAAATGATGATGACATTGACGGGCTTGATGAAATGCTTGAAGATTTAGGGGCTTTTGCTACAAATCAAGAGGAAGATGCAAGTCTCCGAGATGGCTTCGAAATTCCAACGGATTTTTTAAGTGGTTTAAAAGCTGACTCACAACAAAAGCTTTATCCGGGTTGTAAGTTCTCTAAATTCTCCTTCATAGTGAAGCTTCTCCACTTGAAAGTATACAATAAGTGGACTAACAAGTCGTTTGACATGCTTCTACAACTTTTGCATGATGTGATACCTAATGGAGAGTCTCTTCCCACTTCATACTATCATGCAAACAAGTACTTAAGAGGGTTGGGTATGGGTTACCACAGTATTCATGCATGTAAATATGATTGTTGCTTATTTTGGGGTACGAACAAGCATCTTACCAGTTGCCCTACTTGTGGTACTTCTAGGTATAAGATGTCTGGAGGGTCTAGAAAGCCCATTCCTCATAAGATTCTGCGGTACTTTCCTGTGAAACCAAGGTTGCAACGCCTTTTCATGAATCCTAAGGTTGCTCAAAAAATGCGTTGGCATAAAGATGAACATAAGAGACAAGAAAACATTATGAGCCATCCAGCTGATGGGCAATCTTGGATTAATTTTGATAATGAATTTCCAGACTTTGCAAAGGATAGTCGTAATGTGCGGTTGGGGTTAGCTAGTGATGGCTTTAATCCTTTTGGTACCATGAGCCAATCATATAGCATGTGGCCAGTAGTGCTTCTTACATACAACTTACCACCATGGATGTGCATGAAGAAAGAGTATTTCATGATGACGTTGTTAATCCCTGGGCCTAAAGCACCAGGGAAGGAGATCGATGTTTACATGCAACCTTTGATTGATGAGTTGAATGATCTTTGGGTCAATGGACTATGGACATATGATGCATACTCGAAGTCTTCTTTTAATATGCATGCTGCATTGATGTGGACCATCAATGACTTTCCAGCGTATGGGAATTTGTCTGGGTGGAGCACAAAAGGATACAGTGCTTGTCCTGTATGTGAAGATCAAACACCATCAATAAGACTTAATAGCAAGATTGGGTATGTTGGTCATAGGATGTGGTTGCCAAAGGAACATAGGTGGAGACGTAGCTTGAAATTTGATGGAATGCGTGATAATCGTGAAGCTCCCGAACCATATTCTAGTGAAGACATTCTTCACCAATTACGTACAGTGGTAGATGTGGGTATGGGAAAGCATCCAGAGAAAGTTAAAAGAGCACATCATGTTGGCGGGTTCAACTGGGTTAAGAAGTCCATATTCTTTCAATTGCCATATTGGTCAAAGTTAAAGCTTAGACATAATCTTGATGTCATGCATATTGAGAAGAATATTTGTGAGAATATTATCTACACAATTCTTAGGATTGATGGAAAAACAAAGACACTTATAAAGCTAGGCTTGATCTAGAGGAACTTGGTATTCGGAAGGAACTACATCTATTAAAGCGGGGTGATGGCAAGTATTTAATGCCATGTGCAAGTTATGCATTAAGTAACTCTGAAAGAAAATTATTCTGTCAATTTCTAAGGAATATTAGATTACCCGATGGTTATGCATCACATATAGGGAGGTGTGTAGACAACTCATGCTCAAAACTTTCTGGTATGAAGAGTCATGATTGCCATGTGTTGCTTCAAAGGCTATTGCCTGTGGGTATTCGTGGCTTATTGCCTAGAGATGTCACCGCCACCATATCTGAGCTCGGGACATTCTTTGAGAGGTTGTGCCGACGTATGTTGAATGTTGAGGAGCTACAAAAGATGCAGAGCGATATTGTTACAATATTGTGCAAGTTAGAGCTAATCTTTCCACCTGCCTTTTTTGATGTAATGGTGCATCTAGCTATCCACTTACCTCAAGAGGCCCTAATGGCTGGACCTGTTGCTTATCGCTGGATGTATCCTATTGAAAGGTACAATGTGAATACAACACATAACATCTTTATTTTAATGTTTTTTTTTAATGTTTGCATTTTTTTCTCCCCTAATTTAAATTTTACTATGTAGATACTTAGGCTCTTTAAAGCAATTTGTTCGAAATAGAGCTTATCCGGAAGGTTCAATTGCTGAAGCCTATGTTGTTCATGAGTGCTTGACTTGGTGCTCCCTTCACTTGGAAGACTTGGAGACAATATTTAACCGACCAGATAGGAACTTTGATTCTTTGGAAGATGGTGGGCTGGACATCTTTACAAATAGGGTTGGTTTTATTTCTCCACCCACATATGTGGTATTATCAGATGAGGAGGTTGAAATCGCGAAATGGTACATTATCAATAATTGTCAGGAGATGCAACCATATTTAGCGTAAGTGGCTGTCATTAGATCATTTTTACTATGTTAGTGAACTATTAAAATTTGTGTGTATTACTTAACCATAGTGAATTTTATGTTGCAGTGAACATATCGACATTTTAAGCTCACAAAATGCTGATGACATAGATGAGCGTCATAAGAGTGAATTTAGTCAATGGTTTATGAATAAGGTAAATATAATTAACAATGCCCACATATACTTAGGCTATAGGTAAAGGAAGTTTAACAAAGTAGGACTGATTGTCTATTTTGCTTGTCATTATTGCAGATGAGTGCGTTGTATGAAAGTGGTGACCCGGTCATCAGTGCGTTATATGCATTATCATTAGGACCCGATTCATGTTTCAAGAGATACAACAAATTGATATACAATGGTGTGCGATTTCATACAACAGAATTTGATGATAGGAAGAAGACTCAGAATAGTGGAGTGCTTGTAGAGGGAAATGAAGGAGACACGAAGATTGAATTTTATGGGGTTTTGACAGATATATATGAGTTTACTTATGTTAGAAACAAAAGCGTGATCTTGTTTAAGTGCAAGTGGTGGGACACTAACATGCGGCATGTTCGAGTTGATGATGGCTTTAAAAGCATTAAGATTACTCGTACGTGGTATGAAAATGATCCGTACGTGCTAGCATCACAAGCTAAGCAAATATTTTATGTAGAGGACATGAAACTAGGGGCTGAATGGCGTGTAGTGCAACAGTTTGAGCATCGCCACATCTATAATATGGACTCGCTTGAAGGTGGTCCAAATTTGTTAACTGATGTGGAGGCTCGATTAGCAGATGAGATCTTAGATGAACATTTCATAGATGATGGTGATGGAGGAAATGAGCTGCATCCAGTAATCGATTGCGATGTTGATGTGCTATTGAGAACTGATGTAGGTCATGAGACTGTTGATAGGGATGTTATTAGAAGAACAGTGCAAGCATCTACACATATAGAGCATGATGCCGGTATTGAATCCAGTGAAGATGAGGATGAGAATGAGGAGATGGATGAGACGCTGGTGGATTATGACAGTAGCGATGCAAATTGAATGGTTATGTTTTTTTGTTCTTTTTTAAAAATTTATCTCCTTAGTTACGCTTGCAAGATCAATTTTTTCCTTTTTTTTGAGGCGATGATATTAGCATAAGCTTTTGTATATTGAATGATGTGTTGCCAAGCTATTATGTTGTTTATTTTCTAATGACTAACTTACGCCTCCTTTATTCATTTTTAGGTTTGTAATGGCTGGTGGTCGAAGGAATGTTCACAGGAGGGGAGGGAGGACTAAACGAGATACTCGACTACCTATTCGTGATGAGTCGGATTCTCACCATTCTGGGGATGATATGCACGAATCACAACAACACAACCAGCCACCTAATCCTCTTGAAGCCTTAGGTATTCCATTTGGACATATCATTAAAGTAGAATAAGTTAGTATAAACTGGTAATTCAAATTGATTTTGTGTTCTACTACAGGAAATGACACTCCACATGGTCAAGGTGTCAACATAAGTCCAGCAAATGCATCCTTACAGGGCAGCAATTCAGCTGATCAAAACCACACGCCAGGTAAGTGGTGAAATTGGCATATAAATGTAGAAGATGGGTTTGGAAAATCAATTACCTGTTTTTGAGAACTCTTTATTATATGGACTATAAAAGATATAAAAGTGGCTGTATTTTGCGTTTACTCAGTTTTTTAGCATTAGGTATTTGACAATATCCTTATAATCTATGGAAGTAATATTGGAAGGTGTCTCTATTTTCTTTCTACTCAAAACAATATATATTAGTTCTTTTAAGGTTCATATCAGTGTTTCTTTTGTATTATCAATATGTGTTAGAAAGTTGTATAGCTTACATGAAAAAGAAATGCTTCAAGCACTTGTCCATAGAACTAGTAAAATCAACTTTAACAACAGATCCTCCTAGAATTTGCTTAAATTATACTAGTAAAGATCTTCTTCCAGAACATCATCATAAATAGGACATGATAACGCACGCACATAAACATGTATATATGTTCAACCAACCAGGTTACCCATAGAAGTTAAGAGAAGTCCTAAAAGCTTGAACCTACATGATATTTACCTGAAGTTGCAAACAACTTTTTGGACTACATTATTTTCATTGCAGTATTCAAAGTAGTCCACTGGATGGACTTAGCTTTGGTTTGTAATGTCTTACATAATTTCGATTTTGCTTAGGTACGTGTAGTTATGCATGTCTCTAATTTTTTCCTATTTTCATATGGTCAAATATAAGTGCTCTCTATACTTATATTTCTAATTCAATTCCCACTTATACTTGTTGTGTATTTAGCTTTGAATATTAGCATATGTAATGTGATTTTTTGTTTTCCTATTAAATGTAAAGAATGAAGCTCCAGATATACGGGAATGAAACAATGATCAAGTGGATAGGCCCAAGAGCACAGCCACACGTCTAATAATACTGAATCTCTTGGTAAGCTTTATAAATGTATGCAATAAATTATTGAAAGTGTGCAAGCTAAAAACCATTCTCTTATAATTGTAGCAACTGAGAGCTCAAACACGATCTGTTGGTAAGAGAAGCGCATATCGTGGTGAAGCACTTGAGCGGGGGATGAGAATATGAAGCGAAAGGAAAAATGCTAGTTGAGTTTACTACATCCGAGGACGTCTGTTTCGGCAGATCAATCCTCAAAATTGGCATCTGAGATAGGGAAAGCATGTAGGGACTTGTTGCCTCTTTATGGTGAAGATTGGAGAAAATTAGATAAGATGGAGAAACAACGAGCTTGGGAGAGGGTGAAGGTAAAATGTAGACTAAACTTTCCTTTCATTACTTACTTATTATGTGATGTTACTAATCATTCTTTTGTCTTAACTGACATGGTTGATGTGAGAATCGATTGAATATGATGATGTAGTAAAAAATGGCAACAAATTTGCTGCTGCTGATAAATGGATGGGGGAGTTTGCTTAGAAATCATCGAAGTAAAACTAAGAGGAGATGGATGGAGATTGGTGATGTAGCAAGACCTAAAGGATCGAATGAAGATGATTGGAAGAAGATGACGGAACAATGGACTAAAGAGATTGCAGAAGAGAAGGCAATTTTACAATCTAATGACCCATCCAAGAAGGTAAACTCTACATACCCATTTTTCTTCGGATTTCAAGTAATAACTACATAAAATATGTCACTGTTTTTAATTAATAGAGGACCAAACCAATGATCGGGAAAGAAGCACGTAGTTGTGTCAAATACTTGCATAGGTCTGGCTCTCGATCATTTGAGAGCAGAAGGAATGAGCACGTAAGTAGCAACTCATATAATTTCTAACATGTAGTAGTAAGCTTACTCAAGTGTTTAACATTTTTGTAATATATATATATATATATATATATGTGTGTATGTAGATCAATCAAAATCATCAACTGCCCAATGCTATCGAGTTCTTTAAGCAAACTCGATATCGTGAACCAAGGCCTAACAGTACTGGTGGTTGGGTTTTACAACAAGCTTCTGAAGATTATGTAAGTCTATGGGTTAAGTTTTATTTTGAATATGTTATTAAATAAGCATATGTTTGCGGATGTTATGTTTTAGTTTTCATAATGTAGGAGAAGATGGTGAAAATGTATGAGGATTCACAATCTTCTGACAACCCAAAGACACCACAAGAGATTGTTGACATATTTATGAATGCAAGTAACAGATCTGACTACCATCCTGGAAGAGGATATGGACCACCATCTATTGGGAAATCAACACGAAGACAGAATGAGATGGAGGAGTTAAGAGTGAATTGCAAGAGGAAAAAACATTACGCTAGCAACAAACTCAACAGGTAAAAACTTTAATATGGCTCTAAGGGTGATTGTGGCAGAACCTAAGGTCCTTGGATTTTCTCTTGGACATACAATGTGTAGGTTAAGGAATTATGGAAATGAGTCCTCTATGTACCTTGTGGATGTTCCTATAATCTAATTTTCAGGTTTATCACTAGGCCATCAGAGAATACTTGGTGTGTTGTGGTTAACGTTTTATACATAAGTCATAACTTTTGCTATTTATGTTAATAAGACTACACTTTCACATCTTCTTTTCGTCCATACATTTGGATATATAAACAAGTTGCATCGAGATAGTGTTGAGTGTAATCTCAAACTTGATTCAAAATTTCAAACCAAAGTTAAAATTTTAAAGCTTGAATCCATTTACACTTAATTTGTGAAGGAAAAAAACGTTTTAAATTCTGATTAGTAATATTAACATGAAACTTAAGTTGAACTTAATTAATATTTATAGTCAAATTGAATATTAGAAAGTTTAAATTTGATTTGATAGATACTACTTAAATAGCTCAACTAGATTTTTTCCAATTTTCTTGAATTTAATTTGCTACTTAATGGTATTTACAGCTTGATAAGCTAACTCGACTTGTACAACAACTTATATCAAGTTTTCCCAGTAGTTCAGGTTAGTTATCATTAGTCATTTTTCATTATCTCATTCGTGTTTCTTTTAACAATTTAATAATATATTTATTTTGTACTTTGTGTGACAGCAAATCCAAATGGAAATACTTCTGCAAGTGCACAACATACTTCATCAAATCCATCGCTTGGAGATGATGATGTCAATAGTGAGGAAGAAAATTAAGTACTCAGTTTTTTGTATTTTGTTTTTTGGTTTTTTGGCTTTATCACACTGACATGAATGGGGTCAAATCAATGTGATAAAGTGTGTACATATGCCCATTTTGATGTAATTTGGAGTTTACGCTAACGTTTCTTGTAAGGACACTAACCATATTGTTTTTGGTTTTTTTTCCCTTTAATGCAACGATGGTCATGGTGATCTTTAAGTAATTTTTATGTTAGTTTTATTACATATCGAGCGCATTGTATGCTCCAAAATGTATTAGTGACATTTTTTCATATATAAATTTCATGTGCTGAAGTAATAGCAGGTATCAATTATATTGTGAGCAAGCAGGTTTATATTGCTAATTGTGCATATGTTGCACTAAACAAATATATAATGCCAAATAAAACAATTTGAGCATTAACATCTTCTTAACAAGAATAGCCATGTTTAAACGTCGCTAAATAAAACAACAACCACACATGTAGACGTCGCCAATGCATTAGAATAGCCACGTGTAAACGTCGCTAAATAAAATAACAACCATTAGAATAGCCATGTGTAAACGTCGCTAAATAAAACAACAACCACACATGTAGACGTCGCCAATGCATTAGAATAGCTACGTGTAAACGTCGCTAAATAAATCACATTGTGGTCCAACAAACATATATGAAGCTTATTCAACCTGTGTATAGCCATGGTTTAAACATCGCCAATTATGTAATTTAGTTACGTTTACACGTTACTAATAAAAATGTTTACCACGTTAAACGTCGCCGATCACAAGTTTCCCTTCTTTTATATTTGGTGGGATGGATATAGTCATATTTAGCCACACATAAGTGTGACCAAAACATGATATAGGCCATGTTTAAACGTGGCCTAACAAAGTGTATTTGGCTGTCAAACTAACATTGGCGACGTTTCATTTTTTAACGTTACTTATTAAATCTGCGACTGACCTTTTACGACGTTTATAGGCCACGTGTAAAAAAACGTGACCAAAAATTTTTGATCACGTTTTTTTAATGTTTAGCCACGTTTATTAGACGTAGCCAAAGGCTCATTTTGTTGTAGAAGATATTATGAGAGAAGTCACAAAAAAAATGTGGCCGTTTGCCTCTTGCTATTGTTACCATAGCAGAAAGCTTGAGAGGCATTCTTGATATTCATGAGTGGAGAAATGCTTTGGATTCTCTTAAGAAGCACACGATTGGTTTTAGTGACATGGAAAAAGAAGTGATAGAGAAGTTGAAATTTAGCTACAACAAATTAAGCGAGCAACTTCAGAAAAGCCTCCTAGTTTGTGCTTTGTACCCACATGATTATAGAAAATAAAAAGGAGTGGTTGATAAATCTGCTGATTTATAAGCGAGTTATTGAAAATATTGAAAGCCTATTTCAGCATATGATCATGGATGTACGATATTGAAAAACTTGAGAGTGCATGTCTTTTGACGCGAGACATCAGTGAGGTTGATACCGTAGTAATGCATGATCTAGTCCGAGACATGTGTTTGGACATTGCAGGAAGTCGTTTCTTGGTAAAGTGTGATTCAGAGTTTCCTCCTGATGAATCTAAATATACAAAAGAAGTGGAAATAATCTCCTTAATTGGGTCAGAATTTGTGGAAATACCCTCACACATAGTACCATATTGTCCAAAGCTATCTACCTTGTTACTATCAATGAACTGGGAACTAATTAGAATTCCAAATTCCTTCGTTATGGGCTTTCCAAACCTTCTGATCCTTAACCTATCTTGTACATCAAGTCATGAGCTACCAAATTCTGTTACCAATCTGGTGTGCTTGAAAGTATTAGTGCTACGAGGATGCGATAGGCTTAAGCATTTGCCTTGTTTAGCAACATTAAGGGCTTTGATGAAGTTGGACCTCCTAGGAAGTGGAATTGAAGAGGCACCTGAAGGTTTGGAAGAATTGATAGATTTGATATACCTCGACCTTGAAGAAACAAACATCCGGATACTTCCAAGGTTAGTTCTTCAGAACTTGGTGAAACTTCAGGCTTTACATATTGGTTGGATTGAAATTACCTTGGATGATGTGAAAGAGTTGAAGAATTTGGAGTCGTTCACAGCCACATTTGCAACATTGGAAGAGTTTAATGAATTTGTTGTCTCATTGTCCAATAGCAAACGAGGACCCGCTGTATATGAGGTTAGAGCCTGTTGTGGGATAATATCATATGGGGTTGGCAGGTACATGGATGGAAGAGCAGGATTTCACTGCGGAAAAATAAAATAGATCGCATCGAGTTGATGTTTCCACCAGGTGTGGGAATTATTACTCCTTCACCTGAATTTTTTGACACGTTAAGGGTTGGCTATTTTGAAGATAATTACCACGTTCTTTCCGCACTTGAGAGAGTAACCGCATCTCCACAGCATATGTTACCGATTCGTTTAGATCATAGAGAGAGAACTGAAGAAAGTGGTGAATTGAAGGGGCTTTTTGATGCCGAATTGCTCTCTATATTTTCAAATCTTAAATTTCTAAGAGCTTCTAATTGCACATTCATGGAGGAGTTGATTTCAACGTCTCCTTCCGTAAGAGTGTTCAATTCTTCCCTCAAGTGTCTTGTTATCCATGGATATGATAAGGTGGTGAGGTTGCTAGACCCCAAATTCCAGTCTTGCTTTCAAAATCTTGAACATATTCACATTTCTGAGTGCGTGAGCTTAGAGAGCATAATACCTGCTGTAAATCCTAAGAGAAAGAAGAAAGTAACAGTGCAATCATATTTCCAAGCTAAGCCTTCTTTCTCTTCGTTACTTGCCGAATTTGAGAAGCATTTGCAACGGCATTTGTCCCTCCATAAAACATATTCATGTCCGCCGGTGTCCAAAGCTGAAGAGGCTTCCCTTGCAACTGCCAGTGCTGGACGATAATAGTGGGCAACTGTTGCCTCTCCGATCATCTTTGGAGGTAATATGTGGGGAACGGACGTGGTGGGAATCGCTGAGATGGGATCATCCCCATGCCAAAACTCTTGTCCAACCTTACTTCAGGCCATGTCTACAAAATTGCTATGCATATTACGACTGCTGTTAAGAAGATCCAACTGGTTGAGTGGGCAACATGGTTGAAAAGGACGACATGATTGATCCTCTTGCTCAGAATGATTGATCAGATGCGCTACTCTGTTGATCGGATCAGGATTCATAGTTCCATATAGTCATTGTGCTTTTATATTAATTTAGTTACCTTTTATAATAGATGATATCATAAGTTTCTCCGTCCACTCTGTCATTCTATATTTTGATTAAGAAAACTGCACTCGAACACTTTGTCTGTACTTAGCATGTTCCTTTTCTCTTCATTGTGACTTTGCCGCTGTCATACACTTGCTTCTTACATTTTATGATTTTATGGGAAGACTGTTTATCAAGAATTTGATTGGACTATATTATTTTGTCACGAAGCATTATTTCATTTTACACCGTTAACACTCTGTGTGGGTATGAATCCGGATGCAACGATCACGTGCGTGTCGCGTGACTATCGCGCTACACGTGACCTAGGGAAACAACACGTGATAGGATAATCAAGAGATTATCGTGTAGGGAGGAGGAGTAGGCAATCTCAATAGGCTCTAACACACGTGTGACAGGTGAGGGAGCTAAATAGCATCAACCTCACTGAGTATTATGGATTCGTATATGTTCTTGAGTAAATCAAGTGTTTGATTCACCAGGACGGAAATTCGGCAGCACGACGGTGTTCGTCCAAGATTTTCACCTTATCCAAATGAGGTAAGGACTAAGGTATTTATAGAGAATCTAGCTGTCGATATCGTCCGTCAGATGAGACAGACGACCGACGGCTAGGATGAGTCCCTCTCATTATGGATATGGATGTGGGCTCCCTTATGGACCCAGGCCCAGAAGGCCTTCATTGTAATGTGTGTGAGCCAATTTGAGAAAGGTTGGAATTGGGCAGGGCAATTCCAACAGACCCTACTCCAAGCCTTCCATGCCAATTCTCCCATGATCATCCCAATAGATTGGGTCTAACTCCTTAAGCCCTGTCACATTAGTCCAGAGAGTTAAATCCAAATAAGAATTAAGCTCAAGGCCTTTGTAATCAAATTTATACATCTACATTTTGCCCCCTGACCAAAGTCCTTCGGGTCTCATCGGAGGGGTTTGGGCATTATTTTAAGCCCTTTCGAATAAGAAAAGTCTTGCACAGCGCATGTGTGCTATAATTTAGCTACACTGCTGCTTGGTGTATCGATTTCTTAATAGCTCGCGAACAGTCAAATTTCCTTGGAGTATACCTTTATGACATTGTCTTGTCTACACAAATTGCCCCATTGTTGTGGTGTCGCTTTTAAGATAAAAATATGTTAGCATGCCTCTTTTAATGATAAAAAGAAAATTTCTTCACGTTCATTAACTTATCCTCGATGATTCACGTAAGCAATCCTCATCCAGAGTGGTAGCAACTCGATTGCATTATAAAAATCGGTTTGTATAACTTGTGAAGGATTGTCCTTTTGATCAAGTTGGATCTTCACTGTATGTGTATCGATACTTGCCAAGTTCAAAACTTTCAAATAACTATCCCATGTGTATAATGCTCTTCTTGATCATCCCACTTGAAGGACTGCTTGCAATAGTTTTACTTCCTTTTTCATAGTCAGTTGCCTGTGGACTACGCTGATGAGAGTCAGCTGGGTCATCACCATCAATGGAACTCTCAGTAGGAACTGAAGCAGTGACAAGATCTCCATCTAATTCAGATGGATTTGCTTTGTTACCAACGCATGCAGGTCTAGGAAGAGGCAGAAATAATTTTGTACTTTTTTCTGGTCGCGGCTTTGTGGTTATGCTAATTCCAGAATCTGTTCGCCCAACTCTTCCCGGGTGTAGAGGTAGTGGAAGTGGCTGTGCATGGGGCCTTTCATTAAAACTTTGACATCGAGCTACTAGCTTGGATGGAGAAGGTGATCTTGATTCAGCTCGAGATTGAGAACCCTTTTCTGAGGCTGTATCATTGCAATGCCTCCGTGATCCTCCCGATCTACCACTTAGTTTTCCTTCAAATAGGTTTTTTTAATTTGCGTGGTAATGGCAAGGTGTCGATAAAGCTTCCCTTACTTGGCTTCTTCTTGGCATTTTTTTATGATGATTTCCCCCACCATGAACGCATATTCATTAGTAAAATTTGGTAATACCGGCAATAGCAAGATTTTATCCCCCATTTATCATAGAATGAAATTCTCGGACAGAAGTCCTTGCAAAATCAACCACAAGAAAGTGAAACCATGGAAGTTCTGAGTTTATTATACAGTCCAATATCCTGCTGTCGCTTCTTGAAAAGATTGAGTAAGATGAAAGGCTCCAAAAAGTAAAGGCCAGTAGAACTGAGCAATTGTAACTGATGCACGCAAGTAAAACAGCTCATGAATTGAGTGATATAAAGAACATGACAATAGGAATTGCCGGCCTCGTGATGATCTTGGCCGACTTATGAAAGTCACGGAGCTTGATTGTCAAGCGCATATTACGAAAGGAATCTCCACTCCCTTTTTGATATTTTCCATGCCAATTTTCTCGTGAGAGTGGAGAAGTAGAGTCAGGGCATTCTTTATTTCCCAAAGGAGGTAACCTTGGAGATGATTTTTGCAACTCCACATCCATAAATTCAATATTCGTATCACTAGAAATGCCTTCATTACCACGTGAAGACAGGAAAGAAGGGCCACCAAAAACCTGACAGGCGCATCAAGCAATCTAGTTTCTGGTGAAGCGTGAATAAAAAAAAAAATGAATTCCTTGTAGGTCCCTCAAAGCAGCACGGAAGCCACAACGAAAAGCATGGGCGATAGAAGTAGATTCAGCCACCCTTCCATCAATTGCATGCACAGTTTCTTTGTCTCCAAAAAGCAATGATCCCAACTTGCCACCAGTTATTTCATGTAACAAATTAGATGAATACTTGGAACTGTTAAGAAGTAACTCACCCAACTTTGGATAAGTTGTTTGATCATTAGCACGTTTTCCCATGGGAGGACGGCGAGGGACCCCAGAATCAATTGCCTTTAATAATATACTAAACATAACTCTGATTACTTAAATTCACTGCATAATTTGCTAGACCTTTTGTTGTGGGTAGCGCCTTGCCAACCCAGCACTACACGTGGAAGAAGAAGATTTCATTTTTTTTATGGAATTTACTTATTTGCAATTTTATTTACTTAAACCCTCCATAGTTGCTTTCCTTTATGAAATCATTATCTATATTTCTGGTTTCTTTCATCTTGAGACATTAAAATAAGAAAACTGGTTAACCTCATTCCTGCATTTAAGTGAAGCGTGCAATATCTCCCCCTTGAAGCTTGAGTTCCTTAAATTCATAGATCATATAGTTCTTTGGCATGATTTTAAGGATCAATTCCTTTTTATACCCTATCATGCAGTTATGTGCATGGATCTCCATTGTTGGACGGCACAGCTGCATTTGAGTCAGTGGAGATGGCAGAGAAGACAGCTGCAGCCCTTGGCAGGATATTGATGTTGGATCTTGTGATCAGAAATGAAGATAGACTTCCATGTCATCAGCTCCGATGGCGTGGAAATTGTGCAAATCTCTTGTTGTCTGAAAGAATGGCCCCTGTGAGAACAGATGCATTGGAAGAGGCATTTGATTCTTTCTGACATTTCACTCTCACCCACATCTACTAATATGGGCCTAAAAAGTGAAGAATCAACCAAGATGACATCACAGCACGAAGGATGTTGGCACCAGCATCCTTGAAGAGAGATCTTGTTCCCTCATTCTTCAAGATTTGGGAGAATGCATCCATTGAACTCTTGTATTTGACAGCTTCACCAGAGGTCATCATCATTCTTCTGCGGACAGAATCAATTGGATAGGATGCAAGACCAGCACCATTGATGATGAGCCAACCAAGAGCAAAGCTAGCAAAGAAACGATCCTGTAAGCTTCTAGTCAAGACCACTGGCATAAGGGAGTCATACATTCCAAAGTAGAGACCACGGTAGACGATAATTCCAACACACGAAATGTTGAAACCACAGTAAAGTCCAACAATACCATCAGATTGCAGTTTATTAAAGGAGACAATTGGAATTGAAGAATCGTGGTGTCTTGTTGTTTGATGTATTGAAGTGCTTCTTGATTTTCTGCTACAACTGTTACTTGGTCTTGTTTTCTGTCGTTCGTGTGTACATCACATTGATTACATTAAATTTAGAAACATAGGTAGTTGAGATTAAAACCTGATACTGCATCCAACGTATACATGGAGAAGGTGCGGAAGGGTATAAATATAATCCAAAAGAACTTCCTGATGATAAATATAATCCAAAAGCACTTCCTGTGGTCAAGAATATCGTTATAAAGGATATAGTTGGTGTTAAGGTCCAAGAGCCAGGGTCATTACGCGGGATAAAGGACTCTGCATTCACCGGCATTTGTCTATCAAACGTCAACCTACAAGTTGTGCCTCGACCAAGACCTGCTCCGTGGACGTGCTCTGTTGTAATTACAAGGTTCGATTCCTCTCACGCGCGTGAAGGTTTTTTTTTTTTTTAACGCGCCGGACAGTAGCACACCCTCAGGGTCTCGTGTTTTTTCTTTTTTTTTTTTATTATTTCTGAATTCATACTATTGGATTCACATGCACCCTGCCCCTGCATGCCAGCATGCGAATTTGGTACAATGTGGTACTATTTTGTACCATTAGTGAGGTGTTCACTTCTGATTGGTTCATTGGGCACTCATTCCTCCTTTTCCATTTTATCTGCTAAATGAGGCACAACATTTTCTCTCCATTTTTGCAGCGTCTTTGTCTTCATCTACTAAATATAAAGCACTACTACCCACATTTCCCGTGGCAAACAGCTGCAAATAACAATAACCTTCATGGTTTCACTTACCACCATGAAGAAGAAAAATTGAAACTCTCTCTTTCTTTCTCCTACTGTGATCTGCCCTAACACACAAAAATAGTATAACCTATATTGTAGTGGTCATTCTCGGAGGTCGGTCGGTCAGGACAGCTGACAAAGAGACCCCTTGAGAGTCAAAAGAAGACACTTTGGTTGCAGTTAGCTGCTACTGTGCCTCACTTGACCTCTTGGTATACTCTATTCGATTGGAATGAGACTGCTCTGAGTTGACTGCTGCTCAACTTTGAATGAGAAGCTTGTAATCATGTATGAATATTAGACTAGTCCATCCTCATTATACCTCCGTTCCTATCTCTTGGAAGGATATCCTTTGTCAAAGAATGGAAAGTGAAAGGTGAGCCAAGTCTTGGACGATGCACTGCAAAATGTAGACCGTCTTTGTGGGCATCGATGTTTGAATTTCAACATTCTAATAATTCTTCCTTCTTTTTTTTTAATATTACTCTTTTCAGATGAACATGATCCCTTCCTATTGTTCCAAAGATTTCCATGATAGCTGTTTGGTTTTCATGCCATTTCGTCATGATGTGACCTCCGTTCCTATCTCTTGGAAGGATATCCTCTGACAAAGAATGGAAAGTGAAAGGTGAGCCAAGTCTTGGACGATGCACTACAAAATGTAGACCGTCTTTGTGGGCATTGATTTTTGAATTTCAACATTCTAATAATTCTTCCTTTTTTTTTTCTTAATATTACTCTTTTCAGATGAACATGATCCCTTCCTGTTGTTCCAAAGATTTCCATGATAGTGTTTGGTTTTCATGCCATTTCGTCATGATGTGACCTCCGTTCCTATCTCTTGGAAGGATATCCTCTGTCAAAGAATGGAAAGTGAAAGGTGAGCCAAGTCTTGGACGATGCACTACAAAATGTAGATCGTCTTTGTGGGCATCGATGTTTGAATTTCAACATTCTAATAATTCTTCCTTTTTTTTTTTCTTAATATTACTCTTTTCAGATGAACATGATCCCTTCCTGTTGTTCCAAAGATTTCATGATAGCTGTTTGGTTTTCATGCCATTTCGTCATGATGTGACCTGTAAAAAAAAAATTTAAGAATGTGTACAGCTAGTGGTATTAGAAGCAAAAGAGGTTGGTATGTTAAATGACAAAGAAGGCAAGGATATAGTGTTTTGCAATGGAAGCTTTTGACATGAATCCTATATTTGCCAAAACCGCAACTACAAAACCACTCTACAAGGCTGTTGTTAGAGACCGCCGAGCATTTCACTCAAGGAGGTGAAGTGACTTGCCCATGATTGATAGTAGATGATGAGGCAATAAAGAAGCAATCAAATTTATGTGAAGTAATTCAAGGTTTTTGTTAGGGTATACTGGAGTGGAATGGTTGGTTTATGGGGTCAATTATGATGATTTCTACTGGTTGAATATAAGGTATAGGTCGTGTGTGTCATGAGCGAAGATTTTACAAAAGGGCAAAATCTTAAAAGAAGGGCTTTTGAGTTGTTGTCATGTGATTCTTCTCATTGGCTACTTGTCTCTTTTTTTTTTTTTTTTTTTTTTTTGAAATGTCCTTGGCAAACGACCTTCATGTTTCATGAGCTCATAGTCCTTGTTTTGAAAGCAGTATCTTCAAGATCGATTTCGACCTTGATTCATTCCAAATTTACCAAAACCCAAAACACAAAAGTTAAATATCTTTTTCTTAGCTTTCTATATCATTTTAAATCATCTCGATAGGAGTTCTTATGAGAGAGATATCCACATTTTCGTGAACTTCGTCAAATCTACAAAACCAGGGATCTTTGCTGTCATGCAGCAACTTTATAATGAAAACTGTACCGATTCGTTTTGAATCCACCAAAACTCAAAACACAAAAGTTTTAGATCTTCCCCTTAGCTTTCTAAGGAATTTTGAATCACCTCAATAGGAGTTCTCATGAGAGAGATATCCACATTTTCGTGAACTTCGTCAAATCTGCAAAACCAGGGATCTTTGCTGTCATGCAGCAATTTTATAACGAAAACTGTATCGATTCATTTTGAATCCACCAAAACTCAAAACACAAAAGTTTTATATCTTCCTCTTAGCTTTCTAAGGAATTTTGAATCACCTCAATAGGAGTTCTCATGAGAGAGATATGCGCAATTTACAAAATAGTATCAGAGCTGTCCTATTTCATCTTCTAATGCATGAATGATCTCTTGATATCTCGCCAAGCACATCATAAAGCTCCCTAAACTGAGCTTGAGAACTATATCCAGCTGAGAAATTGAAGATCTCCTTTCTTTAAATTACATGAGCTTCTTAGTCACAGCTTTTGTATCCTTTTAAATAATAATGACTTTCTTCTAGCAATATCCTAAAGATAAAATCAATAAGTTTGCCTTGGTTGTTTTTTTTTTTTTTTTTACTTGTCTCTACCTGCATTGCCTAGGTAAATGTGTTGTGAACAATCTTATCACATCTACATGTATAAACTCTTCAAAGGCAAGAAGAATACTATAATCTATATGCTACATTTGTACACTTTCCTTCGTCATTCTCAAGTCTATGAGCATTCCTACATCTACTCTTGTCTCTTGTAAGTTCTTCATGTAGGGTATTGGTAACTTCATAGCTCACCCTTTTACTTTATGAAACTAACTCATCTTTAATTTTCTTGCAATGCAGGTACTGAGATTGCTAAGTACTGGGTCATCTTCATATTTCCTCCCTACTTTTGAGTGATCGCATACTGATAACTTTAGCATCACACATTGTTTCATCTCTGAAAATGGTTAGGAGGACTAAGAAAAGTAAGCCAAATAGTGCTAAGAGGAATGAAGTATTGACACAAGTAGATGGCCATGTGCCAGATGTTCCGTTACCGCGAGATGAATGGGTTGATACAACAATTTCAAAAGATTTCTTCTGGGCAGATATTCGCAAGCGAGATTTATTTCCATGCCAACCTATAGATGGTGAAGCGCTTCATAGGTCAAGAGCCTCGCACAGGAGATAGAGCGCTTATAGATAGCTCTTCGATATTACGATTCGAAATGAGAGAAAGGAGTTGCCCCTTTCAGAGAGCCAATTTCCTAGTCCTAAGCTATTCATGCAAGTATGGGGTTCATGGGTAGAGTACATTGTTGGGAAGTATGGCAGCGTCCTTCATCAAGCAGGGGTACATGACTCGATATGGGTCACCTCCAAGTTGAGTTTCATTCGTGCTACGAGATTGAAACATGGCGAGCTATCATTTGCCGTTGGAGCATTCAGACGCACAGTTTTATCACTTCATGGGGTGAAGTTACCCCTACTTTAGAAGATGTGTGTATGCTCTTATGCCTACATGATGTAGGGTTGACAGATATCATTAGTGGTGAAATTTCTGAAGAGGATGAAAATTTGATAGCCTCGTTAGAGTGTCACATGGAAGCTGCTGTGGACAGTCGCAGACAGCTTACATTCGCTTCATGGTTCAAGTATTTCTTCAAACAGAGAAAGGTGGCGAACATATCAATGGTCCTGGCTACAATAGCAAGTAAGTACTTTTACATTGATTTATTATCTATATGATCTTCTTTGAAATTTTAACCTAACTCATTCATATTGTTTCATTATTTCAGGAGGAGCTGGTGGCCTTTCTCTCCTTATGGCTTTCATTATTTATATTTCCTGGGGGTCCTGAAAACAGCATCAGCCCTCGTTTCTTTCATCTAGCGATTCGCATATCACGTGGGGAACGCTTTGCACTAAGCCTATTCTACTTGGGTCTTTGTATCGAAGACTAGATCTTTATCACAAGTCTTCAGTGCGCTCAAAGGTCGATATGTAGTGATGTGCTATGCGGATATGACATTTTTGCAATTGTTCTTTGCTGAGCGCTATAAGAAATACTATGATCCCCCATTGGAGAAACCTGATGTTGTTGAACCCCGAGCTTGGGCTTGGGTGAATAGGAGACCATTGGGATCATTGATTGATGTTATTGATAATGTTCAAGAATTTATCTTCCGCCCTTATACCAAAGAGTTAGCAGGTTATGAATGGTATCCGGATTTCTATCCTCAAGGCTCTAAAGATCTAGTGAACCTGTTAGATAAGCGTGAAAGTCTTTCCACTGCTAGGTAGGATTCATCATTTGGTGTACACCCGGGAATCTCCCATCGCTCCATCACTGGTGTGATGCTTCCGGTGAGTTCCTCGACTGTGGTGTTGTAGCATATCTACCTCATCGAGTTGCCCGTCAATTCGGATTTGATCAAGGCGTTCCTCATACTATTAGGATCATTGAAGATTTTGAAGAGTGTTGTAAGGAACTTCACCGGAAAATTGTAGATATATCTACCCAAACATCAGACAAATCTTCGTTCCTTCTAGCAGTCGTGTCGGTGTTATTTCTACTGGATGTATGACCTATTGGACACGTTGCTTGGAAGAGTTCAAGAACTATGTTAACTCCGAGGTAGAAGACATGCTTCCAGAACCTTCTGTCCGTAAATTTGAGTTTTATTTCCAACTTTTAAACAAGAAGGTTTCCAATCAAGTTCAAAACCAAAGAACACGATCTCCTACCAAGGTCGTCAGACATATTAAGCGATCACGTTTTCTTGAGGTATGAGTAGTGACTAACTATATTATTGTTTCCTTACATACTATTGATATGTCATTAACCATGGTTTCACTCCTTCTTTCCTTTTTAGGACGAGTTGAGGACAAGCCAAGTCACAAGCCAAAGTGAGGTTAACAAAAATATTTTCGGCAATGGAAACACCAGCACTTCTGAAATATTTGCTTCATCTAAATCTTCTTCGCCGAACATTCACCCTTATCCCAATCGATATGGTGTTGGGAAGGTATTGCAAGCAAGGGGTGATAATACATCTGCTGTAGTGATTGATGATGATGATGATGAGGACATGGCTGGTGAGGAGCAAGCTTCTGACGACTTTGGAAGTGATCATGGAAATGAAAGCATACAGGAGGAAGATATTAATGCATATGCAGAAGCGTTGGCTGCAGAGATTCACGGTGAGGAAACTGATGACATCCCTTCTAATAATATCTCTGAACCCAATGTGCCAGAATACTCCTCTTGCTCTTCCAAGCAATGAAGTACCAGAGCAAGTTGAAGAAGAAAACCTACGCTCATGTGTGATAACTTCAGGGGAGACTGTTTCTTTTTAAGTTCATTGTCCCCTCCATTTACTTGGACTCATTAAAAAGGTTACATGCACGTGATGAATATTTTTGGGCAGGATCAATTTGTCCTGGTTCCGAAGTCACAAATGCCATGGTGGTGATGTTAGGTCGGGCTTGTACGTTGCTAGGTAGACCATGGAATTCATTCTCTTCGCTAACTTAGAGTTTTGGTACAAGCTTTTAATAGTGCTCGTGCTTTAGGGTTTAAAATTGATAGCTTGGAGAGTGTTGCTAGCAAGGCACAAAGAATGTTGCACCATCAACCATTAATCCAACGCTATGAGAGGCTCAAAGCTGAACTTGAAGCGACAAACTCGAATTGGAGAATTCTCTTGAGGGTCTTGATACTACTTCTATCGCAGAATAGATTATTACATTGATCATGATACTTTTTCAAGGATGTGTTAAGTTATGTAACTTCATGAACTTGTCTTTGTTTTGTTTCATGTTTCATGCACAATATTTCACGTATGCTACTTTCTCTTAGTTTTGTTCCCTTCACTTGGTATCGTATCATAATACGATGAACTCGTGCGCTTTAAAGAATGTAAGATTCATATAGCGGCACATTATATGTCATGACTTTGCGCGTTTAAATTATTATTTCTTTCGCGAGCAAAGACTTCTTGATTTCACAAGAATTGTCAAGGGGGTATTACCCACTACTTGACCATTCCATCAAATGTGATGGTTAACATAACACTTAGGAAAAAATTCATATGCATGTATTATGCCACGGCTTAGTAAATTTTAACAATTACAAGCTGCATGTTGTAACATAAATAAATGTCGCGCATAGGAGACAAGTCTCTTACTAAGCAGCAGCAACATACAAATATAATCATATAACCAACCCGATTGATCAAATAATCATGTGAAAGCAAGCTCATATTATTCAAGCTATCATCATCACTGATCATGCTATTACATATGAAACTTCTTTACATATTGAAAATTTATAGGAGCTGTAATAGCATCAGTCTTTGGATTGAGGAGCTTGCAATACCCACTATCATGGACTTCATGTATAATGAAGGGACCTTCCCATTTTGGCGTGAACTTTGGCGCAGGTATACTTCGGCGCACATGCTCGGCTGCACGAAGTACAACATCACCCACTTGAAAGGACCTTTTCCTCACCAACCGGTCATAGGCCAGACCAAGCTTGTGTTGGTAGTTGATCAAGTTGTTTTTGGCTATATCTCGTCTTTCATCTAAGGCTTCCAGATCTATTGTGCGTAAAGCATCTGGCTCAAGCTCAGCATTGATCGCCAGTCGTGCTGAAGGGATCAGAACCTCTATGGGCACAATTGCTTCGGCACCATACACTAGCGAAAAAGGTGTTGCTTGTGTTGGTCGCCGCTTCGAAGTCCTATAGGCCCAAAGTGCTAAAGATAGCTTATCATGCCATTCTTTATGGTTGTCATGTACCATACGACTGAGAACTTTCAAAAGAGTCTTGTTTGTAGCTTCCGCTTGGCCGTTGCCCTTAGGGTAATAAGGGGTCGACTTCACATGATCAATACTATATGATTCCAACAGTTGTCGAACATGCGAATTGATGAAAGGAGTGCCATTATCTGAAAGAATGCGCTTCGGAATCCCGAATCTGCATATAATGTTCTCCTTAATGAAGCTTGCAACTGTTGGTCCCGTCGCCTTCTTTAAAGGAATAGCTTCCACCCACTTAGTAAAACATTCAGTTCCAGCTAGGATCCAAATACATCCTTTAGATGGCAGTGAATAGGACCGATTAGATCAAATGCCCAAGTATGAAAAGGCCATGGTGTTGTTAGACTATGAAGTGCGACCGCAGGAGCATGGATCGCATCTCCATGTTCTTGGCAAGGAACGCATCGTTTAACAAAATTGGAACAGTCTGATTCCATGGTTGGCCAATAGTACCCCATGTCAAGTAATTGATAATACAACTTCCTCGCACCTTGGTGTTCACCACATTCTCCAGCATGTACCTCAGTTAATATTTGTTCCGTTTCAGGAGATGCAATGCATCTGAGAGGCTTTCCCATAAATGAAACTCTATACAATTCATCTTCATGCATTAGGTACTTGCGCGCCTTCCTTTTTACTAATTTGGCATCCGTATTATTAGTTGGTAGCACATTATTCTTCAAGTAATCGATGTACGACGCCAATCTCCAGCACTTGCGACAAAATTACATTCTTTTGCATCTGGTAACTCGAGCACTTGGGACAATGTGTTTGCACCTGAGATGCATCCTTGCCATTGTGGGCCAGTAATACCCTGCACGTTGAATGCGACGATACAAGGGAGGTCCTTCTTCCCCACACCAGATCTTATGATACTTGTCCAATTTTAGGCGAGCCTGTTTCGCACAGATGCATCGCGATAGAACGCCCTCAGGTCCTTTGAAGTATAAGGCGCCATTGATGTGAACAAAATTCTTCAAGGTAACTATGGAGGCCGCATTGGGTTGGCCAATTGGGCCTTGATACCAACGCGCCAGTCATCTCCTGTTTCCTCATCTTCTTCTAACAATTGCAAGGCTGTGCAAGGAATGGTTTTCTTGATAACTTTAACATCTAGGCTTTCATCTGAAGCATGCATCGGAATTTTGGATGCTAGTGTTGCCAATGCATCTGCATAACGATTTGTAGATCGCTTGGTATGTTCATACCTTACGACTCCAAACTTCCCAATTAGAGCTTGCACTGCAGCCCTATAAGGCGCAAGTGCTGGCTCCTTGAGGGCATATTCACCATTAGTTTGCTTAATGATCAAATTTGAATCACCACGAATACACAGATGGTTTGCTCCAGCTTCCAAAGCAAAGACGATCCCAAGTAACAATGCCTCGTATTCAGCTTCATTATTAGTGCAATGAAAGTCAAGTTTAAATGCCAAAGGTATTTCTTGGCCATTGGGTGATGTTAAACTCCTGCTCCCCAACCTTGACTTCCCGATGAACCATCAAACTGGAGTGACCATTCTCCTTCTGTTTCAATCATGAGTGAGTCCTCATGGAATTCCGCTGGTATACTTTCTGTGATCACATCTTCACTTTCATTCGGAAAATGAGCTAGGAGATCAGCTAAGGCTTGTGACTTGATAGCTTTAGGAGCCTGTATTGTAATATCAAACTCTCCAAGAAGCAACAACCACTTCGCTACACGCCCAGATAACGCTGGTCGTGACAATAAGTACTTGATAGGATCTGATCGGGTAACGAGGTTGACCTTGTGCGCTAGAAAGTAGTGACGCAACTTTTGGGTGGCAAACACCAGCGCGAGACAATGCTTTTCGCAAGCTGGGTATTTGACCTCGCTTCCTTGAAGCGAACGACTCAAATAGTAGACCGGCCGTTCTTGGCCATCTATTTCTTGTGCAAGTAAGGCTCCGATGGATCTGCTAGTAGAAGTAAGATACAATATCATCGGTACTCCCTTCACAGGCATAGTCATGGTGAGAAGAAGTGAGAATTCCCTTAATTCTTTGAATTGCATCCTCATGGACTTGGTCCCATTCAAATGTGACTCCTTTCTTCATGAGTTGATGTAAGGAATATGAAATCTCTGCAAGTGCAGGTATGAATCTCCTAATATAAGAGACCTTTCCCATGAAAGTTTTCAATTCTTTCAAAGTAGCAGGTGAAGGCATAGACAATATAGCTTGTATCTTTGCGGATCAACATCAATCCCCTTCCTATGGACTACAAATCCAAGAAATTTTCCTGAAGCAACTCCAAAAACACATTTCAAAGGATTCATGCGAAGCTTATACAATCGACATCGTTCAAAAACCTTTCGAAGATGGACCAAATGGTCAGATGCATGTTTTGATTTCACAACTATGTCATCCACGTAGTCCTCCATGAAATCATGCATCATATCATGAAATATAGCTGTCATCGCTCTTTGATAAGTAGCGCCAGCATTCTTGAGTCCAAAGGGCATGACAGTATAATAGAAATTCCCAACAGGAGTTCGGAAGGCAGTACGCTCGGCATCTCCAATTGCCATTTTAATTTGATTATATCCACTGAAACCATCCATGAATGAAAATAATTCATGACCTGCAGTGACATCCACCAAGGTGTCTATATTTGGCAAAGGGAAATCATCTTTAGGACAAGCCTTGTTCAAATCTCGAAAATCCACGCAAACCCTTATTTGACCATTCTTTTTTCTAACAGGTACGATATTCGCGAGCCAAGTAGGGTGTTCGATTGGTCTGATAAAGCCTGCACGAAGCAACTTCTCAATTTCGTGCTTAATTTGAACTTCCACCTCAGGACGGAAAACTCGTTGTCCTTGCTTAATAGGAGTCGTGCCTGGGGTAATATTTAGTGTGCACTACAAGGCTAGGGTCCAGACCTGGCATCTCATCATATGCCCAAGCGAACACGTCTCTATATTCTCTTAACAAATCAATAAGAGGACTCTTAACTTCATGTAACAAACCTTTGCTGACAAAAATTGGCCGCGGGACTCTCCTGGTCGCGCTAGATCCAATTCCTCAATTTCTTCATTTTGTGGCTTTATTTGATCTTGCATTTGTTGAGGAGCGGGCTGAATTTCTTGAATTGGTACAGGGTCTGAGGAAGAACAAACTTCCTTAGACCCAAAACCGTCATAAGAGATATACTCTCCGCCCATCTTCTCTGACGTAACTTTCAACAGCATCAACCTGCTTGTTCTTCTTTTTACCGCCTCGACAACCACGCATCTTTCTTTTCTTTTGTTGGCCCTCTTGAACTTTTTCCCAAGTGGGTAATGGCACACCTGAAGCTCTAGCAATAGCTGTCTCACCTTCATCGGCATACTCATTGAAGAAGGTAGACTCAATGAAATATGTCTCATCATGCTCAAAAGGATTCTTCGTAGCAGGAATAAATATATCCTTCCCTTTCCAATGTCCTTTGATACATTGATGCATAGTCGACGGTACTAAATTGTGATCGTGCAGCCACTTCCTACCTATCAAGAGATGATAGGACACAGGCGCATCAATCACATGAAAAGTAACGATACCACGAATAGGCCCAATCTTAAGATCAACATTAACTCTTCCGATCGTCTTCGTTATAGTATGACTAAAGCCATTAACTGAAATGGGTTGCTTCACCAAACGATGATAGTCGATACCAGCAGCTTCCAATGTAGTCTTAGGCATGATGTTGAGAGAAGAACCAGCGTCAATGAATGTCCTCTTAACTGGGTAGCCATTAAGTATGCCCTCCACATATAATGGTCGATTGTGATTTGGACTATCTACACACATATCTGCATCGGTGAACAAGATTGCATTTTCATGCGCTCGAGCCATTCTTTTGACGGGCTGCGCTGCATTACACTCGGCATATTGTCCCTCGAAATTTGCGCAAGTGCAGTTGCTGCTGCAAGCTTCGCCTTTTCATCAAAACCAAGTAGATCAAAGAAATTTCTAAAATTAGAAGTTTTCAAAAGTGCCGCAGCAATGGGAGCACAATTATTTTCCTCAACTTCATGTTGTTTTCCTTTCGCGTTACTTGCCTCGGCAAGTGGTGCATCATTGGCTTCTACTGTGGCAGGATCATGAATAACGACGTTAACGGCACCACGCTGATTATTATGGGTTGGAAGTGGATTGTTCCTAACGTCGTTATTTTCGATAACAAGCTCTCCATTCTGCACTCTTTCATTGAAAATCCTCTTCAAAGTAAAACAATCCCTAGTAGGATGCCCCACAATTCTGTGGAACCTACAAAATTTAGGATCATTCTTCTCCTCCTGAGTTGGTAAACGCTCTACCCTTGGGAGTTTGAGATTTCCATCTCTCAACCATTG
Organism: Combretum micranthum; assembly: GCA_024138025.1. NCBI lineage: Eukaryota > Viridiplantae > Streptophyta > Magnoliopsida > Myrtales > Combretaceae > Combretum > Combretum micranthum. The sequence goes on along the minus strand of JAMXBD010000985.1, from coordinate 392,796 downwards.
ATCTAGCATAGCGTGCACCTTTCCCATTGAGCAAGGATATGTTAGCACTTCCTTTGTTCTCTCACGTCCAGACTTTTCAACTCTTCGTTTCTTCTCATCTTTGAGATCCTCACTTTGAGTTGCATTCACTGACGGTCCTCTTTTGTTAAACTTCACATTTCCTCCTCTTTGTCGCATGACAGAATTATTAGTCCTTCGCGCATTCTCAACCAAAGTGGAGAATGAGGCTAAAGAGAGATTTTCCAGATGTACCGCATATTCGGTGAACATGCCTTGGATGCAAATTTTCACCAGCTCTCTTTCGTCACATATGTCTTGGATGTCTAGTGAACGTTCCCTGAAACGCTCAATATAATCCATCAAGTCTTCCTTGGGCTTCTGGCGAATCCGTCCCATATCAGTCAAGGTCACTCGTTCCTGTGTGGAGAAAACTTCTCTAGGAACATCTTGCACATAGTTGCCCATGAATCTACTGATCCAGGGGGAAGGTTAACGTACCATGTTTGCTTTCTCTGTAAGGGACTTAGAAAATTCTTTCAACTTGAGATCATCATCAAATCCATAAACCTCTAGCGTTTCAATGAACTTCAACAAATGTTCCTTGGCACTTCCTTTCTTACCATTGAATAGCATGAATTTGGGACTCACATAGTCTTGAGGATATGGTTTAGCAGCAATCGTTGATTGTATGGAGCTTGAGATCCAATACTCCCACATTAGACTTAGCTTGTATTTCCCTCAAGTACATGTCTAGATCTTCTTTCGTGACGAAAGTAACTTTAGGAGTTGAAGTAGTAACTTCAACTGGTGTAGCTGGAGTGACAGTCTGGAGTAGAGTTGTATTTGGTTGAGCAGCAGGTCACCAATAACAATCTGTGGCGTAGTCTGTGAGGATGAAGATCCTCCGGGTTGAACATGTACTGTAGGCTGGAGGTTGAGGGTCCTCCTAGCTGAATTCCTGTGTTCACTACCTGAGGTACAGGCAATTGTGTAACTATAGGCTCCAACGGAGGGGCTTGCTCCCTAATTCCAATAGTGTCATGTTCAGGAGTAGGAAGAGGATCAACAGGTCGAGGTACTTGAAGAGTTGTGAAGTTTGAGGAGCTTGAGGCGCTTGAGGTGCCTGAGAAGCACGTTGCTGCGCGGCAATAGCAGGGGTTGACAAAGTCGCGCCTTGTTGCGCGGCAGCAATAGCGGCTATACCAGGCAGGTATTGAGCAAACATCGTCATGAATTGTTGAAATTGTCTTGTAGACTCTTGTATTGACTGGTTGACCTGTACGGTATTTTCTTGTACAGCGCGCAAGATCACAGCGTTATCAGGTTGAGCACCAGTAAGTTGGTTAACATCTTCGAGTGCTGGCATGTCATGCTCAGCAATCTCAAGATTAGTATCAGTTTCTTGAGTCACACCCTCAGTGGGATCAGTAAGTCTTTTTCTTGGAGGTGCCATCATACAAGTATTGATTTCCCTGTCCCCAGTGGAGTCGCCAAAAATGTGTGGGTATGAATCCGGATGCAACGATCACGTGCGTGTCGCATGACTATCGCGCTACACGTGACCTAGGGAAACAACACGTGATAGGATGATCAAGAGATTATCGTGTAGGGAGGAGGAGTAGGCAATCTCAATAGGCTCTAACACACGTGTGACAATTGAGGGAGCTAAATAGCATCAACCTCACTGAGTACTATGGATTCGTGTATGTTCTTGAGTAAATCAAGTGTTTGATTCACCAGGACGGAAATCCGGCAGCACGACGGCGTTCGTCCAAGATTTTCACCTTATCCAAATGAGGTAAGGACTAAGGTATTTATAGAGAATCTAGCTGTCGATGTCGTCCGTCAGATGAGACAGACGACCGACGGCTAGGATGAGTCCCTCTTATTATGGATATGGATGTGGGCTCCCTTATGGACCCAGGCCCAGAAGGCCTTCATTGTAATGTGTGTGAGCCAATTTGAGAAAGGTTGGAATTGGGCAGGCCAATTCCAACGGACCCTACTCCAAGCCTTCCATGCCAATTCTCCCATGATCATCCCAATGGATTGGGTCTAACTCCTTAAGCCCTGGCACATTAGTCCAGAGAGTTAAATCCAAATAAGAATTAAGCTCAAGGCCTTTGTAATCAAATTTATACATCTACACACTCTACCACTTATGACAAAAACATTTTACTGATTTTGGCTAGGCAGCTCACATGGACATTTACTGGTTCATGGGTTTTGAAAGGATTATGTATCGGGAACAAAATGGGGATGGCTTTAGTTTTGTCTGTTTAAAGTTGAACTTCGTTTGTTTTCTAAGGTTAGTAAAACATAGGTAAGTGTGCTTGTGATCTTGCAACTCCCTTGTCATACAAGGTTTTTGCATTCTGGAATGTGAATAGGAAAAGAATGAAGTTCTGTTTAAAGAATATAAATATTATTCTATAAAGACATCTCTTCTGAATTGGCATGAAGTTGGCATATAAAAAAATTAATTTGAATACTTATGTGTCTTATTTGGAAATTTAGTACCTTATACAATCACATGTTAAACATGCCATTTACTGTAAAAGAAAAATAAAATTGCATCATTAACATACAATTTACTATAAATGAAAAGTGTTACTATTTTTCGTAAAAATCAAGTGAATTTACATGCGGCATTCATTAAAAAGAAAAAATTACAGCTAATACATATGATTTTACATTAGTATCATGATAAATATTTTTATATAATTTATATTTATTTAAATAATTTTCTGGCAGATCAATAAACCAATAATCCTCTCTCCCACTCTTTCTCTCTCTACATATATTTGCTCACTCTTAAGATACACATAAAATTTAAATAGTAACAATAAGAGGAGTGACAAAAAAATAAAATCGGTTAGTAGAACAATAAATTTCTTTTCATTAGTCATCCAGAGAATCAGAGCCATTTAATCACCCAGTAAGGACCTCCTTACATATGCCCAGTGTAAATACGTATACATATAGCGAGTTATATATATTATATCGGCAAATCTTACTAACATTGACATCATCAAGATGAACTACTCGACAACTCAACGTACTAGATCAAGGAAAACGACTTTAGGATCACGTAGAAAGCAAAATTGGAGATTCCGTTATTTGTTATTTTCCTGGAAGGCTAAACTGATTTTGATTTATGGATCTTGAGTATTATTATTGCCCTCAGGCTATAGTAAAAGTTGCTGCTAAATGTTGCATATTATGCATTAGCAACTAATAAAGAATCTGATTGCGACTTGATGTTTACTCATTTTCTTACTTGAGAAGAGATCGAATTATTTAAAGGAATTCATTAAATCAAACTTAAGTTTAAGTTTAAGTTGAAGTTAATAAAATCATAGTTAGAATTCTATCCTAAACTAAATTCAATCCAAACTCATCCAGTATCACTTTTAAGAGTACTTTGAGCTTAAAATATAAGAACTCAACCACATTCTCAATATATCTTTCCTCTTGCCATACAAGCAAGATACTCTTTACAAGCACGACACTCATAATTTACAATTTGGAAATTCCATGTATAGTATAAAGTAGCTGATAGATCAATCTAATGCCTTGTGCATGAGAAGAAGATTTCAATTGGGGAAATTTTAAAATTATTAGCTAATATTTAAGTTTTTTTAAATATAAAATTTTAAGCTTAAAATTGTTATATATCATATTTAACATAACTTTCATTTATCGAAAATTCAATGCCTTACTTCTTCTAGTTTACATTTTACTTCTAACCAATGATTATTTTTCCACTCATCTTCATAGAGATGAGTGAGGTAATATATTTGACAAGTAGCAAATTTATTAGGTATAAAATTTAGCAACTTCAAACTTAATGTAAAATTTAACAAGTAAAAGTTCAATCAAGTATGGCATTAATGATGAAGACAGGATTAACATCAAGAAAATAATTTAGAAGATGAAGATATGGAAGATTTTTACTTAATTAAGATAGATTTTATTTAGTTAATATATCTTATTAGGTTTGATTTTATTAGAATTTTATAAGATTAATATCATACTAGATATAGTTAAAATAGTATATAAATATTTGTTAAAATTAATATATAGATAATTATTTTCTTTAGATACTCCTTAAGATATTTTTAGGATTTTGCATTTATTATTTACCTTTTTAGGATTTTTAGGTAATAGTATAAATAGTATTTTAGGGCTTTTGTAAAGAACATTTGATATATGACTTTTGATATTATTGAATTAAAAACCTTCTTAGAGGAGTGTCATCTGTATTATCCTCAAGGTTATGGATTTAACATTGTCGTTATTTTGAAGATCTAACTTAATGAGGTAGATCTTGTTTCTCTTCATGCTTCCCATGCTATGTCACATTGGTATTAGAGCAAAATGAATCCTGTGGAGGTGTCGATATACTGTAGAATAGGAGGTGGTCGTATTCCTGATGGTGTCCGGGTACAGAAGTCCTATGTTATGGGCAACTGGTACAAAGAGCAGTAGAGGAGAACATGGGTCAAAAAATCCGATAAGAGGAACAACGCCGTAAAGCCCTGATATATAGATCCAATACCAAAAGTAGTAGACAGAATTATTGGAGATGATCGGAAGGCCATCCAAGGATCAGTTCTGTTACTTATGATGCTGATGATGAAAATGAGTTTTTTGAAAATCTTAATATGGCCAGGAGAAGAGGTTATGGTGGCAGAAGACTATACAGTAGGAGCAATTACATGTGTAAAGATGAAATCTTTTCTCAATTTAAATATGTTGTTTCTGAGTTTGATGCTACTGGAAATCTAGATGAGTTTTAGGTTTGGGTTAAGGAAGTTGAGAGGTTCTTTGACCATATGAAGGTTTCTAAAGGTATGATGATTGAGTTTGTGAAGAGTCATTTGTAGGGTGATGCATGGTATTGGTGGAAAAAACTTCTAGTAGTGAAACGCCTTGAAGCCAAAGAGCCTATAAGGACTTGGTTTATGATGAAATACCTGATGAAGCAGGAGTTTTTTTCCCCTAGACTACAAGCAAATCCTTTCTTAAAAAATTCTACAAACACCTGAACTAGTGAACTTAATTCCAAAAGTTCCTAAAGAGGAATTGGTGGAACAAGAGGAGAACTCAAACCTTGAAGATCAGAGTGCTCAGATTGGTGCTGGTGAGGACAGTGGGGAAGAAGCTGACGCCTATAAAGATTGTGTTGGTGAGGAAGTCATTGTGGAGAAGCTTCTGTTGATTAACAAACAGGTGTTAATAGTAATTGAAGAAGTGGAGGCTGAAGAAACTCCAAGCAAATTCATTACACCAGTGAATGAGATTAAAGATGTGAGGCTTAGCAATCTGCCAAAAAAATTACATCCCGGCCTAGAGGTAATACCAGAATTAGTAAGTACATTTATCCTATTGATTCACATCAATATAGAAAACGATTATCCAGTTATAACTCCAATCCATCTAGATTGTACATGAACAGATTCAAAAGAAAACTTAAGGATTAGTTTTAATCTGGTAGAGGTGAATGATGCGATACAATTATAATCAAACGTGGAGATAAATGGGATAAATCAAGACGATCCAAAGAGAGAAAGAAGAAGCGAACATATGAGAACTAGGGGTCGAGTTCTTTGTAAGAGGAAGAGAATGATGAAGACATGATTAACATCAAGAAAATAATTTAGAAGATGAAGATATGGCAGATTTTTACTTTATTAAGATAGATTTTATTTAGTTAATATATCTTATTAGGTTTGATTTTATGAATTTTATAAGATTAATACCTTACCAGATATAGTTAAAATAGTATCTAAATATTTGTTGAAATTAATATATAGATAATTATTTTCTTTAGATATTCCTTAAGGTATTTTTAGGATATTGTATTTATTATTTACCTTTTTAGAATTTTTAGGTAATAGTATAAATAGTACTTTAGGGCTTTTGTAAAGAATATCTGATATATGACTTTTGATATTATTGAATTAAAAACCTTTTTAGAGGAGGATCCTCTATATTATCCTCAAAGTTATGGATTTAATTTTGTTGCTATTTCGAAAATCTAACTCGTTGAAGTAAATCTTGTTTCTTTTCACGCTTTACGTGCTGTGTCAATTAATCAACTTCAAATTTCAATTACATTAAAAATACACACAAAGTTCAAGCAATGATTTCCTTGCAATAGCATATAGAGCACACCTAAATTTTTATATATTAATTGATTTACTTATAGGTATTTCCAAATGACATTTTGCAATATAGCTAGGTTAATATTTCCTTACATGCCCTCAAAGGATATCATCCAAATTCAAAACATCTTGGAATATGAAAGCAATGGAACAACATTTTACATAAGATAGATCGCAACTAATAAGCAAAAGGTAGACCAATCTCTAAGGAGTCGAGCTACCACATGCTTGGTGTTAAGCTACAGCAACTCATCATAATTATAGACTACTTAAAGGAGTATACTCTCAAATAAGCTAGTTTTATCGAAGAAGTTGAGCACAGATGGAACAATTAAAGAAAGGTGTATAAGAGAAAGAATTGAGTTTCATCAAATAACAGCAGTTAAGGACATTTAACCATATGAGATTAGTTGATTTAACTGGAACCACGGGATGTCATACCATATATAAAGATTTTAAAAAATCAAGCACATTGCCACACAAAAGATTTCAATAAACACATGTGGCACTAAAATATCCTCAATAGCATAAGGTTCTCAACAACTTTAGTTTTTCCTTTTTCCAACTTTCGTTGAAATGGTACATAAACTTTAGTACGAAAGTTAGTTTAAAGCAAGTACGAAAGTTAGTTTAAAGCAAGCTATAATGTAGATGGAGAGACTTAAATACCTAAATTTCTGTTATGATATTCAAAATTTATATCATGAAAAATGGTAAAAAAGAATAAATAAACTTCTGCATAAAAATAAAGCGCTGACCACAAGAATGAAGTAGAGATCTCCATCAATTCAAAACTAAATCGAACCAGAACTAGAACTGTTAGTTCTAGGTTTTGAAAATGAGGAATCAGAACAGGAATCATCCCCATTTTCCTATGGTTCTGATCCAAATCTATAAAACCAGCAATTCTCAGTCCAGTTCTAGAATTGCAAATTCTTCTAAGTGAAAATTTAAAAAAATAAATAAATGAATTTATTTTTTAATAAGGTAAATATTAGATTCAAAATAATAACTTGGTTTAATAGTATTAAAGAACTTAACCAATTTAAAAAAAAATTATTTGGGATGGCATTTATTTATATATAAACACATCCAACATTAGTTATAGCATTAATAATATGAAATTATAAAATACTCTAGAGGCTACAAATAAAATTACAATATAAAAAAATGGTCTCATATTGTTAAAAAAAAAAAATTGATTTTCCTTTTAGAAAAAGTTTATATAAACTAAATCATATATGCTTTTAAATTATATGTATTTGTTGTGTTGTTAATAACACATTAAATACTATGGATAGGTAATAAATTTTATTATTCACATGAAATAGTTTAAATATTAATGATTATAAATTTAATATTTTTTTAATGGAACCGTCAATTCTAAGCTCAAGAACTGCCTAGGAACTGGGAAACCAGTAGTTCTCAAGCCAATTCAGAACCAAACCATGTCCATGTTTAAAATGAAGCGTTTCTTGTATAATGGAAACAATTATGAGAGAAAAAGCAATAGTGAAATGGGATTCAATTTGTTGGCTTAAATTTGAAGGAAGACTGAGGATCATTGACTTGATTGCATGGATTAAAGCTACGCAATTCAAGCACTTGTGGTACCTTTACATGGATGCAGGTGACAAGCTTTAGCCACTACAGGTGCAATCTCAGCTGATCAAAGGGAAGAATATGCAATCTATAAAAATTTCAGCCTTAGAATATTGATCATAGTGAAAGTTGTTGTAACTTAGACTTCTTGCTCAAAGGTTTTTTAGATAGAAGATTGGCAATGGCAACAACATCTCTATGTGGTATGATGAGTGGCATCTTAAAGGATCATTGGCTGAGTAGTACTAGGTAAGAGAAAGATTTAATCTACTGGACTTCCTTAAAGCACAACTAGCAGCATCATCAACAAATTGAGAATGATGAAAGTTGAGAGTGGCCCATGGGCTATACTTACAATTGAATCAAGATTCAACACAAGTTGTATAGAAACCCATTGTACATGACCATTTTGCACAGCTGTACAGGGAGGTTGTGTAGAAGATAAAAAGTGCGTAAAAAGCATTTTCATAGTACATGATCATTTTGTATAGGTTATGTAGGGAGGTTGTGCAGAAGACAAAAATTGAGCAGAAAGCATTTTTAACATACACGACCATTTTGCATAAGCTATATACGAGGTGCAAGACCAAAAATTAGGGTTTTTCACGTAATTTTACAAAGTTCCAATTTTTCTTTGTTTCCAACATTAAAAATGAACCTAGGCATCCCAACTCAACCCTTCTTCAAACTCAAATATCCTTCTTAACAAATTTTGCATATAGATTAAATCTTGAATGCAAAAATCATGTTACCTTATCAAAAATCTGTCAATTCTTTTACGTTTTAACTTTCTAAATCTTTCTCCATTAAAGATTCCTCAAGAATTCTCTAAAGAATCTGTTATTTTCCTATCAAATCTTGATGTCAACACCAAAGTGCCATAACCTTTATCTAAACGTTTGTTTTGTCAAAAAAATAAGAAAGAGAAAGAATTTAACTTATTGTATGGTCATGTTACTAGTTTTTAAGGATTTTCAAATGGTTATTGGAGGAGAGAGAGAGGATGTTTGCGACGGACATAAAGGGAAGAAGAAGGAGAAAGAAAAAGGCAGTTAAAATCTATTTTTTATACGTTTGTAACTGACAATATTTTAAAGGATTTGGAGATGGGCAAATATGCCCCTATTTTAAAAACAAAAATTACTAACTTGCACCTTAAAAATTAATATATATTTATTGTTATTTTTCTAATTATTTGGATATTTCACAGACATTGGAAAGAGTGATTCATCAATTTGAAGTTATGATAGAGTACTCAATGAGAAAGCTGCCCTTTCTGCCTCTAACATTCATCAATCCTCATCATCGACACTAAACCGGGGTACAAGCCAATTATTGATAAGGCCATTTTCTTAAACATGTTTGATTTTAGCCTTACCACATTTCTGCTCTCTGGGGTATTCTCTTTGCTTTCACTCAGCATACTTTTCGATAGAGATTAAGATCTTTTTTCAAGGATATTTTCTTTCCTTTTTTACTTATTTATTTATTTTATCAGCACAATGAGACCAGCACTTTCCATATGAAAGTTTCAAACTTTATTCACTTTGATCAATGCACAACTTCAAAAGTACATTTTCCTTTTCCCTGGGACCATGCTTAAAAAATTTAACCCAAGTAGATTCATTTACGACTATAGAACAATGAAAAATAATGAAATAAAAAGGTTACCCAAAGTGCTGGGTTGTGTGGACTGACACCACCGTAGTTGGATGGCAAGACCACCACATAGATGTAAGCAGCCAAGATTTTGTGATCTGCTAATAAACACCTTTGAATGCCAACAACATTATAGACACTTCTTTGTCTATAAACCAGATACAATCCCTTCTTCTTATTGCAAGGGTGGATACAAAAATATTAAAATAAGGGAAAAATGAAAACTCGCCCAATTTGAAAGGCTTTGGTTATATCAATTTTGACCTGATGTGAGATCTCTTAATCGATTGCTCATCTATTATAATATGTCAGTTTAAAATTTTTTATTTAAAAGAAAAAAGACATGTTGACTATATAATAGTAAAAATTAAAACCTTACATCCTTATAAAAGATTAATATAAAAAAATATTAAAGTTGGATTATTATTGAAATAGATTTGAACCATCTAATGAACTTGTCCTATTAATAAAAAAACCATAAGAGGTTAGAGTTTTCATTGCATTTTATATAAAAATGTTATAATTTTTCAAGGGTAGCTTCATTTGACTAAAACTTGATAAGTGGTACAGCCTTTATATAATTTTTCGAGTATGCTATACTTGGCATTGGCAATACGCATGGTCTTTCTCATTGGGTTTGGGCTTATATAAGAATTTTGTTTATGTCATATGTTTATCACCCATTCCCCAAGGCCCAACTTCTAGAATTGCTTGCCCGGTTGTCTTAGTACTTTTTCAAGTCTTCAAGCAGCAGTTGAGTCCAAGTCAACCACGCGTGGCCATAGAAAAAAATAGAAAAAGACAAAAGAAAAATTGGCTCGTTGGCCATACACAAAGGTGTGGCAAGGAGACCAAAGTAAAAGAGAAACATTAATGGCACGTCGGTCATAAAGGAAAAGGAGTGGAAAAAACATTTAACAAAAAGAAAAAAAAAATTATGGTAACTGGTAAGGAAACATCAGCGGACAATTATAAGGAGTCAAGGTGAAAACATCATCGGAAAATTATTCTAGCACCTGAGTGCTTTCGCATCTCTTTCCTCTGCTTCAGGTAGCAGTTTATGTTCTCCGTTCTTTCCTTTCTACCTTTTTTCTTTTTTTTTTTTTTTTGTTTTTGGGGTTATGCTTACTCAAGGTTGTTGAGATGTACTGCAATTTTTGTTAATCACCTGAGAACTCACTAGGTGCTACATAGAGATGAACACACTACAATCTGCTGCTTGATCAGACTCCGCAGAAAGGGTATGTACAACTTTTTCATGCAAGGTATGGCTACCTATCCTACTAGCTAGTAATAAAATAATATTATATTTCTATCTTTTAAGTTTTATAAATACATAAATAAATAAATAGATGGGTTATAATCATTTATGAGAAATTCTAAGTATATGTTGTTTCGTTTCTTCCGTCTTTACATTGTCTCATACATACCTTTTTTTTTTTTGTGATTTCTTGTTTCATTTGATACATCATGTTTGTCAGCATGGTGTAATGGATTTATTATTTATATATTTTCATCCACTGTACTAAACTTTGTAATAAATTGAGAAGTTCATAGAAGAGGAGTTATGTCTTCTTCAAAGACGTATTATTTGGATGTTTTGTTTTATAACATGATTTTTGTGTTAGGGGATAACATATGAGAAAGATTTTGTAATAACATGGTATAATGGTATGTCAATTGTTTCTACTTTCAATTTTTTATAATTTAGTATTTCTTTTTTAGATTTTGACAAATTAATACTTTTACTTTCAAAGTATGTGCGATTCAATACATTTATTAAATGATATTTGATAGATATTTATTTTGCTGTCAGGATAATGTAAAACCAAGTACCCATAATTTTAATTTTTGGCAATTTTGTTGCAGTTTAGTACTGGATATTTAGATTTTGATAATTTTTTATCAAGTGTCTATCATTATCTTATGATCAGAATGAACATATATCAAATATTATTTAATAAATGTACTAAACCGCATATATTTTCTAAACTAGTGCTAGGTATGCCATTACACAGAACTTGAATGAACAAAGTTATTATAAAATATTAGAATCAGTCTTAAAAGTTTACCTTGGAATTTTAGTAAGATAGATTTAATATACAAAAGTTTACACACTTCATAAGGTAACCTGTTTTTCAAAGCACATGTTCCGAGGTGTTGAATTAAAACAAATTCTAGAATATAATAGGGAAGGTGCTGATTTCTAAACTTTGGAATCAGTTACTACAAGCTAAGTATATATAGAAGTTTAACCAACCCTAGGTATACACACACATATATATGTGTGTATAAGCAATCGTTTTTCATGTTTTATGAAAATTTTTAAATATATACCTTAGTGTTATGTGAATTTTTTTTAATAGGTCAATCTTTTTTTGTGCTTTTATGTTTTATTATCTTCTTTTTGGATCATAATCATTAGTTTAGCAAAATAAAATTATTAAATATGTTTTACTTAATAATAAAAAAAATATATAAAAATAGGTTCTCACATAATTCATGTGAGACTACACACATGTGAAGTATCACAAAAAACAATACTGAAGACGGATTTTAATAAAGACATGGAAAAGGGAGAAAGGAAAAAGGAAACATGTTAAAATGGTACAATAGCAGAAAGTTTTTAAAACTATAAACTGTAATAGATATCTAAAAAGATTATTTTACTCAATTAAATTTTAAAATATTTTTTGTTTAGAATATCTAGAAACTTTTTAGAAAAACTTAGGAATTTTCCTTTTTTAATTATTTTATTATGTTTTAAGCAAATTTAATTATTTTCAATCTTATCTAAAACACAACGGCTGGGTTGATTATTTTGTTAATTGAATAGGTGTAACACTTGTTCTCATGCTGGTGTCCCATTGCGATACTATACCTAGATGTCGCATTTATTAATCAATGTATCCCATGTAACTTAGCATTAATAATTATTTTAAACTATTATGACATTAGTATGCACACATCTATATAACATAATATTTAATTTTCGTATACATATAAGGATAATAATAAACTTCAATTAATAATGTTAAAATAAGAAATTATAATATTTGATTTCATTGGAAGTTAGTATATTTCTAAATGAGGCAATTGCTTGTGAAAATTTTAGTATATTTCTAAATGAGGCAATTGCTTGTGAAAATTTTAAATTTATAGCCGATAGGATATAACACTGCAAAGAAGAACTTATTATATTGCATTAGGGTTTCTTGTCAAATGATCATATGTAGTACCCAGGCTGTATGAAATTTTTAAAAATTCCATGGTATTGCTATTAGTTTTGATGGAATTAATCGCATTATCATCCAATGGCTCACACTATAATCAATCGTGATCAAATAACTAAAATAGTTAATATTCCAATTATTATATTTATTTTGACAGTTATATAGTTCACTATATACTCCCATCAACGGGACCATAAAAGCTCCCAAAATATCATATAACTTTTGGTGTGATTGTCTTAATCACAATTGAATCTGCCCTTTTCGTCTGACTCCTAGGTTTAAGCTTAGGAACAATTGTAAAAATATAAAATTGGCCATCGGTGCCAAAATTTGTACAATTGTCCATAAATTTCTATTTAATTTCTAGCTTCATGTAGCAATACTTTACTTGTTAGGATAAAAAGGAGACACCATTTCTGATGTAACAAATATCCATCCCATCATTTCATTTTAGTTTAATAGACGTTGCAAATTTGGAGATACTCGTATCTTTTATTCTTAAAAGTTGGAAGAAGAAACTTACGCAAAAGAAAAGGACAAACAAGAATTTAAGCCAAAAATTAAAAAAGAAAAATTCTAATGCCATCATCCCTATATATTTAGTGACTTTGTATCAATTTTCCCATCAAAAGACTTCCTTTTTATAGAAGATATGTATATATAGAACATGTGAGCAATTGATTGAGACGGACATAAAAAAATAAAAAATAAAATAAAATAAAAAAGGAAGGATATTCTAGCATGCAATTTCCATATAATTGTAGTTTTATCAAATCATTGTTTTCTTTCTAGAACTATCATACGTTATATATTATATTCATTTTTATTATTAACACATATTTATTTTTGTATGGAGCAGTTGACTGTTGATGATGGAAACTAATAGAATTGGGGGTAGACCAAGGGATTCATTTTCCGATCATCATGTTGTTACAATAAAGGACAATGAAGGAAAACTAATTGCTAAGAAATGTATATACTGCGACCACCAATTCAGCATTAAAACTAGTGTTACAAGGATCAAAGCCCATCTTAGCAGAGCTCCCGGCCAAGGTGTTGCTCCTTGTAAATATGTTCCATCCGATGTCAATGAAGCTGCTAAGAATGTCATGCCAAGCTCATGCAACAATCCAAGGTTGGATGCGAGCATTCCTAGAAAAAGTGACACACAGCAACCCCTTGCCCAAGGGTGCTGTACTTCATGTCCTCCTCTACAAACTATGCATTCAGCACAAGAACAATGCTTCAGGATGCTAGATGGTTCTTCACAGCATTGTTATATTGACTCAATTAGTGCGGACATGCAATTACATTCACTAGAAATGGAGAGTGAAATTTTGGAAGGTCTTGATTTTCAAGAAGGCTCCCTAAACTTCTCGCAAGTTGGCACGCAGCAACCCTCTCTCCTAGAATGCCATGGTTCAGGTTCCTCCCTCCATTGCTAAATGGTTCACTGCAACAAACTAATATTGGGTATACTTATGGGAACGAGCAATTGGATCTCTTTGACATGAGGATGTTAGAAGGTTTTGAATCTCAGGAGAATGACACATTGGCATCACAGAATCCCATGGAACAGCATCCAGGAGAAGATTCTAACTGTTTGTCTTATCGGGGTATCCTGCGAGATGCAACTAAAATAGACTCAATGCATGATGCAAGCATGCCTCGAAATTTCTTACAAGAAGAAGGAGCATCTCCTGATATTTTGTCTTATTCTATTCCTCAAGAAGAAATGCAAATAGCTATGTTTGATCATCATCAAGGCCTAGAGTCATGGCATCATATGCAAGCAAACCTACAAAAAGATCAAAGGATCAACTCTCTAGATCACGATCCCTATCCATCCATGGTACCACAACTACATCATATGCGTATTGATCCGCTGCTTGAATCCTCAAATGCTTCCACATGTACTTCTCATCAAGACAAGTATGAAAGAAAAAGAAAGCTTCCTGACAAAATTCCAATTGGGAAAAAATTACCATTAGCAACGACATTTCAAGGTCCAACTTTCACTAAAAAAGTGGATGAAATACGTGCATCCTTGGAAGATGATTTTGTAAGTAGAATTGGAGTTTATGGAATTGGTGGCGGTGGCAAAACCACAATCATGAAACACATTTACAATATACTTTTGGAAGACTATTCAATGCCCTTTAGCCATATTATTTGGATAACCGTGTCCCAAGATCATACGATTACCAAGTTGCAACGCCATTTGGCTAGTCGTCTGAATGTGATACTCCCACACGATGAGGATGAAGTAGCATGGGCTGCCTTATTGTATGAGGCAATGCAAAACATGTGTTATGCATTAATTCTCGATGATGTATGGGACAAAATTGATCTTGAACAAGTGGGAATTCCAGAGCCATTCCATAATAATGGGTGTAAGTTGATAGTGACAACAAGATTGCTTGAGGTTTGTAATAAAATGCAATGCAAGCCCATTTCTCTTGATCTTCTTTTAGAAGAAGAAGCATGGCAGTTATTTGTGAAGACATGGGGGCCTACTACCAAAAATATAATTGTAGAAGATATTATGAGAGAAGTCACAAAAAAATGTGGCCGTTTGCCTCTTGCTATTGTCACCATAGCAGGAAGCATGAGAGGCATTCTTGATATTCATGAGTGGAGAAATGCTTTGGATTCTCTTAAGAAGCACACGACTGGTTTTAGTGACATGGAAAAAGAGGTGATAGAGAAGTTGAAATTTAGCTACTATAAATTAAGCGAGCAACTCCAGAAAAGCCTCCTAGTTTGTGCTTTGTACCCACAAGATTATAGAATTCACAGGGATGAGTTGACAAAGCTGCTGATTTGTGAGCGAGTTATTGAAAATACTGAAAGCCTATTATCAGCATATGATCATGGATGTACGATATTGAATAAACTTGAGAGCGCATGTCTTTTGACGCGAGACATCAGTGAGTTTAAAACCGTAGTAATGCATGATCTAGTCCGAGACATGTGTTTGGACATCGCAGGAAGTCGTTTCTTGGTAAAGTGTGATTCAGAGTTTCCTCCTGATGAATCTAAATATACAAAAGAAGTGGAAACAGTCTCCTTAATTGGGTCAAAATTTGTGGAAATACCCTCACACATAGTACCATTTTGTCCAAAGCTATCTACCTTGTTACTATCAGTGAACTGGGATCTAATTAGAATTCCAAACTCCTTCTTTATGGGCTTTCCAAACCTTCTGGTCCTTAACCTATCTTGTACATCAATTCATGAGCTACCAAATTCTGTTACCAATCTGATGTGCTTGAAAGTATTAGTGCTACGAGGATGCGATAGGCTTAAGCATTTGCCTTGTTTAGCACCATTAAGGGCTTTGATGAAGTTGGACCTAGGAGGAAGTGGAATTGAAGAGGCACCTGAAGGTTTGGAAGAATTGATAGATTTGATATACCTTGACCTTGAAGAAACAAACATCCGGATACTTCCAAGGTTAGTTCTTCAGAACTTGGTGAAACTTCAGGTATTACATATTGGTTGGATTGAAATTGCCTTGGATGATGTGAAAGAGTTGAAGAATTTGGAGTCGTTCACAGCCACATTTGCAACATTGGAAGAATTTAATGAATTTGTTGTCTCATTGTCCAATAGCAAACGAGGACTCTTTACATACGATGTTAGAGCCTGTTGTGGGGTAATATCATACGGGGTCGGCAAGTACCCAAATGGAAGAACAATGTTATCACTGCGGGGAAATGAAATAGATCGCACCGAGTTGATGTTTCCACCAAGTGTGGAAATTATTATTCCTTCACCTGAATTTTTTGACGCATTAAGGGTTGACTATTTTGAAGATAATTGCCACGTTCTTTCCGCACTTGAGAGAGTAACCTCATCTTCACAGCATATGTTACCGATTCGTTTAGATCATAGAGAGAGAATTGAAGAAAGTGGTGAATTGAAGGGGCTTTTAGATGCCGAATTGCTCTCTGCATTTTCAAATCTTAAATTTCTAAGAGCTTCTAATTGCACATTCATGGAGGAGTTGATTTCAACGTCTCCTTCCGTAAGAGTGTTCAATTCTTCTCTCAAGTTTCTTGTTATCCGTGGATGCGATAAGGTGGTGAGGTTGCTAGACCCGAAATTCCAGTCTTGCTTTCAAAATCTTGAACATATTCACATTTCTGATTGCGTGAGCTTAGAGAGCATAATACCTGCAGTAAATCTTAATGAGAAAGAAGAAAGTGACAGTGCAATCATATTTCCCAAGCTAAGCGTTCTTTCTCTTCGTTACTTGCCGAATTTGAGAAGCATTTGCAACGGCATTTGTCCCTCCATAAAACATATTCATGTCCAGAGGTGTCCAAAGCTGAAGAGGCTTCCCTTGCGACTGCCAGTGCTGGACAATAATAGTGGGCAACCGTTGCCTCTCCGATCATCTTTAGAGGTAATATGTGGGGAACGGACATGGTGGGAATCGCTGAGATGGGATCATCCCCATGCCAAAACGCGTATCCAACCTTACTTCAGGCCATGTCTAAGAGGATGCTATGCATATTCCGACTGGTGAGTGGTGGTTGAGTGGGCAACATGGTTGACAAGGACGACATGATTGATCCTCTTGTTCAGCATGATTGATCAAGTCCGTTACTTGGTTGATCAGGATTCATAATTCCATATAGTCATTGTGTTTTTATATTAATTTATTTATCTTTTATAATAGATGATATCATAAGTTGCTACGTCTGCTCTGTTATTCTATATTTTGATTGAGAAAACTGCACTCGTACACTTTT
Organism: Combretum micranthum; assembly: GCA_024138025.1. Lineage (NCBI taxonomy): Eukaryota > Viridiplantae > Streptophyta > Magnoliopsida > Myrtales > Combretaceae > Combretum > Combretum micranthum. Next base: position 375,372 of record JAMXBD010000985.1, on the reverse strand, counting down.
TCTCTTCTCTTAATTGTGACTCGGCCGCGGCCATACACTTGCTTCTTACATTTTATGAATTTATGGGAAGAGTGTTTATCCAGAATTCGATTGGACTATTTTAGCATTTTACACACTACCACTTATGACAAAAATACTCTGCAATGAATCTGCTGTTTTCCTTTTGCTTATTTGGGCTAGGCAGTTCGCATGGACATTTACTGATTCATGGGTTATTGAAGGGATTATATATCGGGAACAAAGTTTTCAGATTTAGAGTTAACGACTTAAGGTTGGGTGTTGGGATTTGACAGGGAGAACAAATGGGGATGGCTTTAGTTTTGTTTGTTCAAAATTGAAGTCGCTTTTTTTTAAGGTCCGTAAAGCATAAGTAAGTGTACTAATGATCTTGCAGCTCCCTTGTCGTACAAGGTTTTTGTATTGTGGAATATAAAAGTGGAAAAGAAGCTCTGTTGTTTGATGATTTTGGTATTATTCTAATATCATTTTAAACTAATATTTGTCAAGAAACTTATACCCATGGAAAAATAACAAATTTACTTATAAATTGATCAAGCAAAACTGATACTAAATTAAATTTTACAAATTATAACAAGCCCAATACCTCGTGGAATAAATTAAATTTTAGAAGTAGGAAAAATTGACAAAATTAGACATCAGGGTTAGAAATCTATAATATGACAAAGGAGCATGAGCTTCAATGTTTATTTGATAAAGAAAGCAATATGGTTGTTTTGTGTTGTTTTTTTGATATAGGTTTTCTTTTAAGAAAATCAACCGAATTATGATTGAGTACTCTATATAGGAGTCAGTCCTTTATGAATGACCATTTTTCTTTTTATCTTTCTTTTTTTCCTTCTTTTTCAACTAAAAAACTGCCTTCTGCTAAGAAAAGAAAAAAACATGGAGCTCATAATATGCGGCTGTTTATTATCAAGTGAAAAGGTTTATAAATAAGAGCTTTTAATTACTATTACATTTTCAGAACTCCATGAAGTCCATAATTTTAATTACAAAAATACTAATACAAAATCATTTTTAGAGCTTTTAATTGCATGGTAAACATGCGATTTACCATGCAATTTTGATTTCAATAGAAAAAAAAATGCATGTTTAACATGTGATTTGAAAATTTAATGCATTACAATACTATAAAAGAAAAGTAAAATTGCATCTTTAATATACAATTTACTATAAATAAAAAGTTTTATTATTTTCATTAAAAAAACAAGAGAATTGCATGTGGGACATGGGACATTCGTTGAAAAGGTAAAATCACAACAAATGCATATAATTTTACATGAAGCTTTTACATGCTTGGTGTCAAGCTACAGCAACTCATCACAATTATAGGCTACTTAGAGGATTATACTCTCAAATAAGCTAGATTTATCGAAGAAGTTGAGCACAAACGGCACAATTAAGGAAAGGAGTAGAAGAGAAAGAATTGAATGTCATCAAATAACAATGGTCATAGGATGCCTAATAAAATGAGATCAATTAATTTAAGTCGAAACATGGAATGCCATACCATATATAAGCATTTTAAGGAATCAAACACATAAACATGCTTCACAAAATATTTCAGTAAACACATGTGGCACTAAAATATCCTAAGTAGCATAAGGTTCTTAACCGCTTTATTTTTACTTTTTTTCAACTTTAGTTGAAATGATACATAAATTTTCATATGAAAGTTAGTTTAAAGCAAGCTACAATGTAGATGGAGAGACTTGAATACTTAAATTTCTATTATGATAGTCAAAATTTATATCATGAAAAATGGTAAAAAAGAACAAATAAACTTTTGCATAAAAACAAAGCATTGACTATAAGAATAAAGTAGAGATCTCATTAATTCGAAACTGAATTCATACCGAAACCGCTAGTTTTGGGTCTTGAAAATAGGGAACTGGAATCGTCTCCATTTTCTCACAGCTCTGATTCAGTTCTATGGAACCAGCAATTCTCGGTCTAGTTCCAGAATTGCCAACTCTTTTTAAGTTAAAATTTTAAAAATATAAATAAATGAATTTTATTTTTTTAATAAGGTAAATTTTAGACTCAAAATAATAATTTGGTTTTACAGTATTAAAATATTTAACCAATTTTAAAAAAAAATTGTTTGGGATGGCATTTATTTATTTACAAACACATTTAACATTACTTATAGTATTAATAATATGAGATTACAAATACTCTAGAAGCTGAAAATAAAATTACAATATAATAAATAGTCGCATAATGTTAAAAGAATGGATTTTCGTTTTAGAAGAAGTTTATATAAACAAAAATTATCTATGCTTTTAAATTATATTTATTTGTTACATTGTTGATAACATATTAAATACTATGAATAGGTAATAAATTTTATATATTCACATGAAATAGTTTTAAAATTTAAAAATTATATATTTAATAAAATTTTTTTAAAAATCTATAATTTTCTATTTTTTTTACTAGAATTGTCGGTTCTAAGTCAAAGAACTACCTAACAACTTGGAAACCAATAGTTCTCAAGCCGGTTCGGAACCAAACAATGCCCATACCTATAATGAAGTGTTTATTGTAGAATAGAAACAATTATGAGAGAAAAAGCAATAGTGAAATGGTGCTCAATTTATCGGTAAAAAAAATATAAAAAAAAGAGGGGGCGGGGATGGGATTCCATTTGTTGGCTTAAATTTAGAGGACTTACGATCATTGACTTGATTGCATGGGATAAAGATGCGCAATTCAAGCACTGGAGTACCTTTACATGGATGTAGGTGGTAAGCTTTGGCCACTACAGGTGCAATCTGAGCTTATCAAAGGGAAGAATTTGCAATATATAAAAATTCCAACCTTAGAATCTTGATCATGGTGAAAGTTGTTGCAACTTAAACTTCTTGCTCGAAGGTTTTTCAAATGGAAGACAAGTAATGGCGACATCTCTATGTGGTATGATGAGTGGCATCTTAGAGGACCATTGGTTGAGTAGCTAGGTGAGAGAAAGATTTAATCTACCGGACTTCCTAAAAGCACAACTATGCAACATCATCAATAATGAAATTTGGAAGTGATGAAAGTTGGGAGTGGCCTATAGGCTATACTTACGATTGAATCAAAAGCAAAATATCTAATGATTTTAAACCGGTTTTAATTTGCAAACAAGCTGATATGGAAGGATAATCCAAGAAAAATACTTTCAATTAGAGAACTATTAGAGGAAAAAAGGCAAGGGTTTCTCAATATAGTTTGGTTCGGTATAAGAAAATGGTTCCAAAAGATGCATTTATCTCATGGCTTGTGGCACCACAAAAAACTCCTTGCTTTAGACAAATTGGTACTTTGGAAAGTGGTGGACCAAGACCACTGCTTCTATGGTGGAAGAGAAGAAGAATCACATGACCGCTTTTTTTTTTTTCCCTTAGGTGCAATTTCACTATTGAAGCATGTAGAGGTTGTTGTCCCTTTGAAGCATATGACATCCATGAGCTCTTTATCACTTTGGGATCGAGGCTAGTAATTCCGTGGAGAATTCTAATCAGTATAGTCATCTATTATATTTAGATTGAAGAGAAAGGAATGAGAAAAGATTAGATATTAGTGCTCGATATCCTATGAATGTGGCTCATTCCATCATACATTATTATTTTATAATAGATAGATCTCCTGCAACGGAAAAGCCAAGATTTCAATCATGCACTTTTTTATTTTTTTAGGTGTTTTCACTTGAGGCTTTAAACCTCTTGTTAGATCTATCTTTGCAGTCTTTTCTTTTAATTATTTCATTTTACATTATATTTATGAATTTTGCCTTGCCCAGCCCCCACCCGACAAAAAAAATAAAAACTTTTCGCATTTGATGCAAGATGATGTGACCTCGTACTTAACATGCTATCAGAGCCATCAAGTCCATATGTTCAAATACTTGAGTTATCATTTCTCTTAATTTAATTAAGTTATTCACTTACGAGATCAAAGTGCCAATCCATAAATGAAGGGTACTAAAAGAATTAATATAAAACTCAGTCTATATCTTAAAATTTAGGGTCCATTTGAGTAGTTTATTTTTCGTTTATATATATATATATATATATTATATCTGTTTCATATTAATATATGATCAATTCGATCGATTTATGAATAAAAATATCTATTTAATATTATATTTGTATTTATTTTTTATAAATATTTATTTAAAAACAAAAAAAAAATAAAACAGAACCGATAGAAAAATAATGAAACTAACAAACTTTAAACTCTTGGTTGAGATGTCAAACTCAACCAAAAGAACTACAAAGTTCGAAACTTAACCCAAAGATAAAATGATCATGAGAGGGAATAAGATAATACTGTAGTAATATCTAGATAAGACGAACTCAAAACTCCACAAAGAAAACCCTCTATGGGATTTGCTTAACGATTAAAGCCTGAAACTCATGATTATTTGCACAAAGCCCAATTCACGCCAGGAACATTGGAGGCTACCTGTGTAATGTAAAGCTATACCTAACACGGGTACGATAAGGCAGTTCATGTGCCCGGAGATTACCAGCAAAATTATCTCATTCCTCTCCAAAGAAAGGAAGGGTAAAAAAAAAAAAAAAAAAGCAATATAAAATAAATAAATGAATCCACTAAGGCAAGTAGGGTTACACAGAGGTGGATATTTCATCTTCTGCTCCTTATCCAAAAGAAGACTTTGTAGTCATGGTTTTCATGTTTTTGCTTCAACTGTAGTATGGCTTTTCTCCTACAGGAAAAAGATCAAACGCCACAATTCTTAACTAAAAATATCTTCTACTGGGATATGGTACAAATAGAAAGCAACTACAATTTAGAACAAATTTGTCAATAAACCAATATAAGTTGCTCTAAAACACCAAAGAAAGACATAAAAGAAAGAATAGAAACCATCATTACTTTTCATGGCTTTGAATCTCTAGTCTGAGAAAGAATGTAAGGGGAAAAAAAATGCTGAAGATCTTTTTCTTTCAGAAGAAGGCCCTTCTGATATATGAACAGTTTCGTATTATTGATTTTAGGAATTCATTCCTCTGATAAGAGATATATAAAAGAGCACTGCCATAATGCAATACTCCAACATGATAGCTAATGAAAATGGCCTAAAAGAGGAACCACGGGAAACGGGGAAAAAAAGATCTGAAAATTTTCCTAAGTATTTCTTCTGCAGAAAGACAAAAATACAAGGCCTTTCTCATTGATCAATTGAAATACTAGTGTTAGTGTAGTACCCATGTTGAGTCACTTCTTCTGAAAGCATGTAAAATATTGCCAATATTCAAAAGATCAAATACAAAGGGAAAGCCGTTAACCTTTCGTCAACCCATTGTGCTTTTGCCTCTCCATGACCTGCCGACGGCACCAACAACACTGTGTTTACTACTGCATGTCTGATTTGAAGTTATTATTCCTCTGGAATTCTCTTTTCCAGCATGCACCAACTTCTTTTGACTGGAGATTTCCAGCATCTTCTTGGTCTCATTAGCTTTCATAAGAGTCATAAGAGGTTTCTTTTCCTTAACTTCATGAAGCTTCGGAGAATTCCCATGGCCTATATGATGCTGAAATTGTAAAGATCAGAGTTTTCACAGTTAAACATGAGGTTGAAGCTTAACTACCCAAAAGAAATTTTAGCTGTCAGTGAAAACCACTAAGTTAAGTCATTGGTAGCTAATGATAGCAGGTACAGCTAAAGACCAGGCAAAGCAAGTCAGGCCCATTATTGTAAACAAGTCTTTGGAAAGAGTAATTTATCAACATGAGAAAGCTACTCTTTCAGCCATGTACCATTGATCATCATCAGCACTAAATCAAAGTACACTCGAATTATAGATGACGAATTACATGTGTAAGAATTTCTTACCTTCGCTTTGGCAGATGGGTGGGGAGCTAAAACCGCAGCATCAGTTTTTGCTGTTAGATTCAATCCGGATGTCCCTTCTTTGGTCGAAACAATTGACACTTTGGAGGGATTGTTGGACCTTTTCTTGTACATGTGTGTATGATTTACCCTTTCCACATTTCTGCTGTCAGGAGTAGCCTCTTTGCTCTCGCTCAACATATTTGTTGACACATTGAGATCATCACATGGGACAGAAGATGAGCCAACACTAGAAGATCCAGATATAGAGTCATAACCTTCTCTCTGCCCTCTAATCTCTATTCTTGATGCTTGGCGTGTAACAATACTTTTTCTAAGGTTCATTTTGATTGTCTGAACAAGCTTATGTTGGTTACCAAAAGCTTGGCTTGGAATATTCAGAGAGTTCTGCTGCTTCACGGATCATTCTCATATGTAATACAGCTTCTCCTTTCAGTCTCACTGGTCTTAGTTGATTTAGTACTCATACATATGCTAGTCTCTGAATCTTTACAAGCATTTGGAGGATTGTGCGAGGATGATCTGCTAATTTTACTAGTTCCTGTTATCAAAGTGCAAGGTGGGACTTCTGGATTAATCATGTCTATGTTTTGTTTCGTTTTGCAGTTGAAACCTCGTTGCACTCGTGATTTTTTTTTATCCTGATTCCCAAGATGAAAAGAAAATTTGGAATGTTCAAGTCGATATGTCTTTCCCTTGTAGTCTTTACCCCTTGATCTTGATACTGATGGTGGAAGCTTGGGAGAAGATGAACATTGAAGGTCATAGTCTAAGATGTTGCTCCCATCAATAAAATGAGAAAAGGCAGATTTTAGCTTCCGAGAAGAACATTGATGAAACCTGAAAATTGCCTAGGCTGGTCTCATTTTGACATTGGCAGATATAAAAAAGTTAATGGCTTTTAACTTAGCAAGGAAAGCTCAATCTTACAGGTGATTCGTATGAAACCACTCCTCAACACTGCAATAACAAAGTAAAGCTCACCATCAGTGTCGGAAATGAATCCAAAAGGAAACTTAGTTGCTAGAAATAAACATTTTCAGTAATTCTCACTCTGTTCTATTCTCATAGTTAGGTTCTAAGGTGAGATCAGCCCACATTGGCGCTTCAATCTCATCCTGAAAGTAAATAAACAGATAGAAAAACAGTAAGAAGAGAGTTACATTACTTGAAGGACAAAGTCTACAGTTTCTTAAGCATTATAATGCAATGCATTTATCTGTTTAACTTCATACTTATTGAACATTAGAGGTGGTTAAGAAGAATCTCTCTGCTATGTCATGCTTGGAGACATCTGGATCTTTATTTCTATTTATAAGAAGAGGGATCTTTAACTTGATAATTACCATATAACTCAAGGTTGTGGTGAAATAATCGGGTTGAACATGGTCGCGATAATTAGATACATATCAAGCAAATTACATCAAAGAGAAGCCACCAGAACAGAACCGAATAGTTGAATGTAAAATTCTTTCTGAACACAGGCAGGTTGCAGGAAAAACCAAAATGAAAAGCACATATAAGACGAAAATGTTAAGCCTATTTGTCGAAGACTTCAAAACTTGTGGGCCTTATGCAGTAGGAAAGGTATGCCCTCCGTCAACCATAAGCCAGTAGACTCTTGATGCCTCTATGTGTTTCTGTTTGGATTGTCTGTTTTTCATCTATATCTGTATCTTTTTTAAAATGATATGTGCAAAATATATTCGATTTACATCTAAATTTTATCTATATTTGTTCTATTTGATCTTTTGATGAGAACTGTCAACTTTTTTTATCTATATCTATTTCTTGATAAATAATTTGTTAGAAAAAAATTTGAAAAAAGTGTCTGTATCTGCCGGAAAAAAACCAAAACAAACAGACCCTAAATGTATCATATGAATGCTCTCCTGATCCAAGAGTTCCCAAATAGCTAGAGCTAGTTCCTGGTAATACAACTTCCTTCTCGATCCAAAATTAAACAAGCCTACACCGGACAATAACATTGACATGATAGATTGAGATATATTATACTTCCATTAAGCTCCCTCTCCAATCAAAACTCCATTCTGAGCACAAATTTGAACCAGATAAAACATAAAAACCTATTCCCCCAATTTAAACTACACCATCTCAAACTTCGTTCCAATATATTGCACAAACAGATGTAGCTAGTTGCCTCTCCCATTAAATATGAATGCATCCTCAGCAAGAAACAAACCCGGCATACAACTAAACCCTATTCCCAACATTCTTTAAGAATACTTTCAATCACATTTGTTTTTCTACATCAACACATGGTAACTGACACTTTCCATGTTCAAGTTTCAAACTTTAGACAATGAAGAAAAAGACAAAGTGACATCACAAGAAGTACATTTCTTTTTTCAACAGAACAATACCCAAAAGCCATTGATTATAAACGTAAGCATGAAAAGGGAAAAAGTTTAAAACTTTAACCATGTAGAATGATTTGCAGCTATAAAAACAGTGAAAAAAGATGATTAAAGAAAAAGGGTACCAGAAAAGCCCAATGATCATTCTTGTTCTTCTTTGTGTTCTCCATTGGAAAGTAACTAGGGCTTAAAGATAGGAGCTTCTAGGTAGTGTTATTGTCAGGCTTTTCTCCAAAATGAGCAGATGGGTAATTTTTTGTTTTATTCTTTGATTGTTGTTTTCAAAGAAAATACTGTCACTCCAGCATTTTAGAAGAACTGGGCAGACGACGACAGTGGTTCTCGGTTCTTGAAAAGTTTGAGAAGGCACTCAACGTTGTGTCTTGGGCTCATGGAAATGAAGGTTAATTCAAATAAAAGCGGAATTTGTAATAGTATAAATTTTATGTTCAAAAAGTTTTTGTTTGTTGGCATATTATATTATAGATAAAGATTTTTTTAATTTTTTTAATAAATTATTTATAAAAATTAGATATAAACTAAAAAAATTGATAATATCAAATAAATCAAATATAAATAATATATAAATATAAATCGAATATATTTATATATATTATTTTTAAAAAAATACAAATCAAATAAAAAATAGAACATCTAAATTAACCCTTAAATTGAAATGAAATAGTCTATACTGCACCCCAGTTCCTTTCCTTCTCTTTTACATACTTTAATTAAAAAAGTAAAAATAAAAAACTATTGAAACTGATGACCGAAAAAAAATATTGAAATTTCTTAATGATTTAAACAAACTCACCGTAAGAGTTATTCTACCCCAAGGTATTAAGGAATAAAATAAATAAGTGATTTCTATATTTCATAATTTCTTTTAAATATTATGAGAAAATATGGAAATATGTTGGTAAAGATTAAAAAATAGCTATTTAGTCGGTTTGTAAAATATTGTAATTTATCATTTATTTCACCAATGAAATTAACCCATTAATAAATTTCGTCACTAATTGCATACTTCCTAAACAATCTGCTTAACTAATGATGAAAATTATAATTGAAACTTATCTATCCCTTGCATTATATGCATTCCACGTATTACTTAATCATTTTCTTTTACTACAAGTAATGGGCATGGAGCACGTCAAAGAACGGGAAAAAAAATAGGGGAGAGGGATTAAGGAAAGAGTAGGGATGATACCGAGGTAGGCTTGGGATAAATCGCATAAAACTCGAACCTAACCCAATTTTCTATTGGGTCATTCAAACTTGATATGTAATCCTATATGATTTTATATGTGATATCCAAACCCCCCTATATGATCATAGTTCCGACCCACCCCACCCAGCTAACCCGATTTTCTCTTTAGCTTTTTCTTTTATTTTTCTATTTTTTTTATTCATCATTTGTCTACTTGTCTTCATGATATATTCTCTATTTTGCTTATTTATTTCAATTTCTTTTTATTTGATGTAAAACTACACATTAAAAAAAAAAGTTAGTAAGCTAAATAATTGATTTTTGTATATGACAATCAATTTGTAACACAACATAATATAATTTACTTTACTTGAGGACTGACATAGATACATAAATACAAATATTACCTCTTATTAATCGTAAAAAAGGCATTTGGCCAAAAAAAATCATAAAAAAAACATGATATTCTCAATTGGAAAAAAAATAAATTATAAAGTCATAAAGCTATAAAAATAATAAAAAATATATACATCCAAGTTTTAATGTTGTAAAATTGTATTTTGTTTTTAGTAATCTTAGCGGGTCGAGTCGACTCTATAGAATCATAACTACGGCCCGAACCCGAACTTGACCCATGACCCTATAGGATCGCAAAAAAATTTTCCAAACCCGTCCTATAATCTTATAAGGTTTTTATCAGGTCGGGTACTTTATAATGACCCATCAAGTTGCATCCCTGGGAAAGAGCCCACTTTTTTATATAAAGATTCCAATAGATTACAATTATAATTATAAGATAATTTTATAAGCAGCTCAAATTTGTATCCAGTCATGATCAAATCATTAAAATATTTTTTATATTAATTTTTATGATCAATTAAATAGTAACATAGAAGGTTCCATGGCGGGATTATAGAAGTTCATATCACTATAAGAAACTCAATAAACATTGACTATGGAATCTTGTCTTGTGTGTGTTAGTACTATGTACTATCTTTTAGGATAATGCATATTTGATAATGTAGCATAAGTAACTAATTGTATTGTAGGGTTATTGTAGTTGATCAATCACATGCAATGACCATGTTAGTCAACTAAAAGTCCTAAGAAAATAATGCCACATCCCGAATTATGATTAAGCCGTATTCAGTCACTACATATAACACTTAAGTGTTATACGCATGGGCTAACCCTAAAAGAACTTGTTTATGTCGAACATTTGTTATTCTCTTTTAAATTCTAAAATCATTTAATTAAATTATGGAAACAACTAGATTTAGTAGCAGTAAAATTTCTTTTACAAAAACATTTCCTATTCTACTCACATGATTATATCATCCTTTATAAAAACAAAACCACATGCTACTCTTTCTTGAGTAGTTCAAACTTTAAAATAAAATCATACCATCAATGTCCCATATATCTTTCATGATGTTAGAATAAGGCTTAACTAAGTCCTTAAAGAATATTATAAATTCCAAAAGAATAAATTCAGTTCTTAAACAAATTAAAATAAAAACAAATCCAGCGGTCCTAATCCTCCTCAAACTTCAGCAAACTCCTCCCAAGTCGACCTATACCCAAAACAATCACCAATCAACACTTGGAAAGAAGAAAACAATAAACCGAAGCTTAGTATAACAGCAACACAAGCATACACGAAATGACATGCAAGCTTAATCTAATGCAATGCAATGTAACATCAAACATTTTATATTTTTAATTTAAGTGAAACAAATCAACAATGAAGCACTCACACTTCAAAAACATGTCACTAGAAATCTAAGGGTCTTGAGTAACAGCAACTGCTCAAAGAGTTAATTTAAGATGCTTGAATACTTATATCTCCTATATGATATACCTGAAAAACAAAATAGCTTCACAACTGTTATGCACCTCTACTCATCTCAATCCATAATATAATACGACTCAACCAATCCTTAAACATGATTCGTCCTGTATTACTTCTCTCCAAGCCTAAGTGGATGTTACCCGATATAGGTTGCCCTATCAACTACACAAGGAGCCACCTATGAATTATCATTGCATCATAATAAAGAGGTGGCTTAAGCGCCTAACTACAGTGCTTGCATCGCCTAGCAAAGTTATCACTTTCCAGACCAGATTCAATGACACAAGCACAAGAAACAATCAATTATTAGCCATATTCAAGTTTTAACTGATTTAGGATGCCTATCCTAACACATAGCACACAAGTTATTGTGTGCCTAATTGATTCGAAATCTAAACAGAAACAGAGGATTGGTTCAGAGGAACACAAGTATCTATTTCATGAAATTAAACTCATATAAGCATTTAAATCAATTATAAACTTACATCAAACTTATATTAAAAATTTATTCAACCAAACACTAAGTAGGAACCCCGCAATGGCTACAAAAATTGCCATACAAAGATATGGACAATTCTCCATTATCCATCAAATTATTTCTTTTCCTTTATTTCTAAATCATTTACTATAAAAACATCATTGTTCCTTATCATTCATGTAAATTTTTAAATAAATTACTAACTTATATGAAAAACCTATTTTTCTTGATAAACATATCTTTGAAACAACATACTCCCTTTATTCTTTATGATCTAACCTAACATATTAATCTAAGCCAATTACAAGTTATTAATCCTATATTAGCCTAACTTAGCCAAGTTAATTAGACTTAATCAATCTAGTTCATTTAGTTTACTAAAGGTCATTAGGTTAAGTTGAACTTAGATTTATTAACTAAGTTCATTTCATATTTAAATCACACGTTAAATCTAATTAGTTGTTAAATTTATTAATTTATTCTACATTTCAACTTACATTTGTATAAACATAACTTAACTTAACCAAGTTAGTTAAACTTAATAGATCTAATTGATTTTAACTCAATAAGGTTCATTAAGCTATATTGAACTTAAAATTATTAACTAAGTTCATTTTATACTTAGAAACTATATTAACCTAACTTAATTACTCATCCTATTGATTCATTTAACTCATTCCTAATTATACAATCACTAACATATATTTATCATTCATCTATTTCATTTCATTTCATTTGCCTTTCTTTTCTTTTCTTTTTCTTTTTCTTTTTTTAATAAAAGATTGTGCACAAATCACACCCGTGATGGAATCCTCATCATGCCCTCTATCACACTCATGATCAGGGGGTAAAATGTGATAAGAGGAGATCACGCCTCTTGCCATGACCATGATATAAGCCGTATCTTTCGAAAATCCATGATCAGTGGAGATCACGGTCTTCATCACGCCCATGATCACCCTAGAATTCCATTTCCACTTGTGTCACGAGTCGTATCACGCCCATGATGCACAAGGTATTAGAGTTACATTTGTCCTTTGTCTCTTTACTCTAATTTTATCAACTTATAAACATAAAATCAACATACCCATCCATAACCATAACTTACAACATCTATATACAAATTTCTGCATCATATTTACTCATTACATTTCATCAAACACCTAGTATATACAAATATGTATACATTTACATTTTTAGCATAAATGTGTATAATTACTAATTTACAAATTTTATCTTAAACCCTACATATAACTAACACTTATTCATCATTCTCATGCATACACAATAATCAAATAAAAAAAAAACGACTAACTTGCATGTTTAGTCATTTCTATCAACTAAATCTTTACTACTATTACTCCTCCTCTTTAGAGTTGATGTAACTTCTTCTAGCTTAACTTCCAACTTCTATCTTGTTTTTCATTCTCAATTCTTCCTATGATCTTGTTGAATTTGAGATTTAGGGTTGGTTTTGAGAAAGAAAATAAGAGGAGAAGAAGAAGAGAAAGAAACGTAGAAGAAGAAGAAGAAGAAGAAAGGAAGAGAAAAGAGGGAAGAAAAGGGCAAGTGAAAAATCAAAAAGAAGAGGAAAGATAAGGATTTAAAAAAGATTTTTAAAAGATATTTATGGGTAGGAGATTTAGGTTTAAACCTTTTAGATGATTATCTAATATATTGAAAAAAAAAATTAGAAAGTAATTTGAGAACTTATAAAATAGAAATTAATAACTTAATTTAAAATCTATCTTAAGAGTTTAATTTATAAGAAATTGATATTTAATTTGAGTTCAGGCTTAAGAACTAATATTTTTAAACAGGCAATTAAACTCAAAATTTATGGGGATGAAGGAAATGAAATTTATACTAGGATTTAGAGGTTTAGGAATTTACTAAACATTTAAAATAGCTTGTTTAAGGGTTTTGGGGATTGAAATTTAAGAAAAAGAAGTATAAATGAATGCTCGGAAAGAAATGAATTATTTGATTCATTGAAAAGGTTACTAAGGCGAATAGATGATTTAAAAAAAAATTTGAAATCTCAAATTTCAACTCTTAAATCTATTTACTAATTTATCTCAACTTATCTAATTATAATCTATAATTTACTTTACTTATATCTAAATCAACTTTCTAAACTAAATTCAAATTCAAATTCAAAATTAACTACCTATTATATTATTCAATTAAACCATTTCTAACTAAGCTAAGCAAAAATACAAGGTATTTTAAATAACACGAGTATGAATGTTGAAAGAAGAAGCATAGGAAGAGAAACAAACAAATTCAATTTTTCAAACACACTCACATGACAAAAGATCACATCATTTGACTCTATCATTCCTAGTCTAATCTTCATCAAGCAGGTATTTTTATCTTTCTTGGAGATATTTCAACACAGTGTCAATCTTCAATATATGCCATATGATCCTAAAATGAGGAGATGAGCATTATTTATTAATATCACATATAGATTAATGGTTGAGATCAAATGTTACTATTAATCATTAATCACTTCTAAGCATCCAGTGACCATTATCCAACTTTTCTTACATCGGCATGGGCTTTAAATATAGGTTACAAGATTCTAAAAGCTTTTATTATGTAAGATAATGCTTAATTCCTTAATAAAACAACACATCTTCGATATAAATAAACTTGGGGCCTATTTTAATTTGCACAAGCACTATTGGGGTCAATCAAAACCCAAATTAGCCTCAAAAAGATATTTTCCAAGCCTCCTTTTTGTGTGAGAGAAGACCAAGTATGATCAAGTATAAAAAAAACGATCTAATTATTCTTATTCCGAGCCTATCAAACCAAATTTTCCTAAAACATCCCTGGTTGAACTCAATCTCTTATATCTTGGCCTAAAAGACCAATACATAACATTAAATTTGGTTGTGAGCACAATAACCATAATGGCCCACTACATTACTTGGATTTTATATAATTGATTTCAATATCTAATTGAACTCTTCAAGATTAGCACTGTTACCTCTATCAAATCCGTTCAAAATCATCAAAACAATTGATTTAAACAAAAAAAAAAAAAAAATTATGCAACATTGCGCATTTTGAATAATGTTTCTAGTAAAAAAAAAATCCTACTTTGATTCATGGAAGTAGTGGAAATAATATCTTGGAGGTAGAATCAATGTAACTGACAATCCATAATTGTTAAAAAAAAAATAGCATAACTTAAGTGAATATCTTTCAAAATATTTGCTTGGACATTGGTAGTCTATAATTGATCAGGAAAATTCAAGTGGACAATATAACTTAATACGATTAACATAGGTAGTGTAAATTACTTTGAAAAATCTAATTGGATATCAAACAGAGGATTTAAAAGTACAATTAATTTAACATTCCACCAAATTTCTGTATAAAATATCGCATTGCTTCTTTTTAAAACAAGCTAAATGCATATCAAGAAGAAACCCTCCAAAATATATTTGTATGGGTGCATGTTGCATTATTGATTAAAATTATTCAAATAATTAAAAAAATAAAGAAAATATATATATTTAAATAATTGTTAGATTTTTCTTTTTGAAAGAACAAAGTTATTTTAGTATAATTTTAAAGGCATGTGTGACTCTTTTCTAAATGTAAAACTGTTATATTGTAAAAAATTACTTTCGTATTTTTTTTTCCTTTTAAACAATCTTCTATGTAGTTTATTTATATAATTGTAGTGGTTAATAGTCCAATAGTATTAACACTAGTCTTCTAAATAAGATAAATCATATTTGAATCTCTACTCCATTGTAACGTGGAACAATAAAAAAGTTTACTATTTATATTATTCAAATGTTTAAATATAATATCTTTTAACATTAAGTTGCGGACAAGATAAAATGTGGATCGAAGATATGACCTGTAGATCTTTTAAATCCTTTAAAGCAATCTGACTGGCTCATCAACCCTATGAATCCCCACCATGATTCTACAACTTCACTCTGTGTACCGACACCTAGAATTCCCATTATGTCCACACTCTCCTCTATATGCTCCTTGATCAAATAGAGAAGAGTCATTTCTAAATTCCATTTCAAAAGCATATATAAAACAAATGAAATCCTTTTGAATAATTGACTTAAAATTTTGGCTATGTTAATTTGAATGTGCTCGACTTAGATGCATCATGTAGTTTTGAATTTCTCTATTATCTCATAATGGTGTCACAAGTAGTCTTGTTAGGAATTGTGATGTTGCATGTGCGTGTGCAGTGTCGAATTATTTGATGTGTTTTATTGGGTTGGCTTTTTCTTTTTTTTTTTTTTTTTTTTTTGGTTGCAATGTGGTTTAATGTTGTCATTAATTTGAGGGGTAATGAATTATGGTATGGACCAGACAGACTGAAGTACTTAGGCCCCTTTTCAGCACAAACTCCTTCATATCTGACTGGAGAATTTCCAGGAGACTATGGATGGGATACTGCGGGTTTATCAGCAGATCCAGAGGCCTTTGCTAGAAATAGGGCTCTTGAGGTGATTTTTCACATGTTCCACGATTTCATGCCATTGCATGTACTTGGAGCTGAAATAAGCATCAAATTTTAGATAAAATGCACTTTATTATGTGAAATTCAGGTGATTCACGGTCGTTGGGCCATGCTTGGACTGGAGAAATGGGTGAGAGTAGACTTTAAAGAGCCAGTATGGTTCAAAGCTGGAGCCCAAATCTTCTCCGTAGGTGGACTTGACTACTAGGCAACCCTACCTTGTCCATGCTGAGCATTCTAGCCGTCTTGGGTGCCAAGTAGTTCTCATGGGCCTTGTGGAGGGATACTGCATCAACGGCCTTCCTGGGGTCGGCGAGGGAAATGACCTCTACCTGTGGCCAGTACTTCGACCCTCTCGGTCTAGCCGAGACCAGTTACATTGGCTGAGCTCAAAGTTAAAGAGATTAAGAATGGCAGGCTAGCCATGCTCTCATGTTGGGTTTTTTTGTTCAAGCCATTGTTACTGGAAAAGGCCCTTGAGAACCTTGGACCATCTAGATAACCAGTGGCCAACAATGCTTGGATCTGTGCTACCAATTTGTGCTGGATCATAAGTACACTGTCTTATGAGTATTAAGCGTGAGGGATGTAAATTGCAGTTGAAATATCGACAGGAGTGGAAAATTTAGCGCTTGTGCTGTGTGTTGCCCGATACCGCAGATTCTTTGAAACCAAATGCCATTAATTCTTACCACCTTCATCTTTCTTAATGAAGAGCATTCAAATGCTGCATTTACCGTTCGACTTTGGAGGGAAAGAGCTATATTTCTGCCGAGACGCACAAATGAACTCTGCATTCACATGCATCTATGAAAGCGATGGTAATATTTTCTCTTTCACAATTAACATGGTCTCAAATGTCCATAACAGATAGATTATACTATACAGCTCAAAGAAATGAGCAAAGGAGCTAAAAGTTCCTATAAACTTCTATTTGGACGTTATATACAGACTCGCGTATAATACCACCAAGGAAGAAAATTGGCAGATATTATAGATACTAACTCCCTAACTTCCGCTACGAACCATAGATGCCTACAAAGAGAAGGAAAGCCATTGGTCCAGTCCAATGTTCCTGTGCGCTAGTCGCTCATCTTTGAAAGCAACTGAGGTTTACAACTAACATAATTGCAAATATATTTTAATAACTATCCTCGTTATCTAATCTTTCCCCACCATTTTCGGCGGCCTTTATCATCTGTAAGCTTGTGAAGCCTTACTTTAGTCTCCCGCAACCTGACCTTGTAATCTTTCTTCCAAGTTTCAAACCTAGCTTTTAATTTCCTAAGTTCTTCATCAGGACTCGCATTAGAAGTTGGGTCGTTTTTACCTTCAAGAAGGGACCTTGCACTGTCATCGAATCCCCGTTTCCTTGTATCAAACTCTTTAACAAGATCACTTACAGCATTTAGTGTTCCATTAGTACCATTTATATCTCGCCCTCCCCTGGTGTCACGAACAGAATTGGAGAGTTTGATTGGCCTATTTCCTCCTGGTGTAAGAGATCCTATTGATACTGCCTCCTCAGAATCATAATCATGAGGTGATGTAGAATAATCTGGCCTTCTGGGTTGGGCAGCATCGTCCTCTCCTGCTAGACGATTTCTGGCTGCTGCTAGACTTGTCTGCATCAAAAAATCATAAAACTTCAAAACTGCACAATATAGATTGGGCCCAGACATTTCTATGATATTGAAAATCATGAAACACTTTCTCACGACTTTGTATTACAGTTTCATGCTGCTCCAGGACACGTCTGAATCACAATGCATCTACTATGTGATGAGAGGTTGTGACTAAGGCTGTTCATTGAATCGAACTAAACTGAACCAAACCACAATCAAAATGTGGTTCTTTTATATTTCGGTTTGGTTTAGGAAGAACCTAAACAGTTACAGTTCGATTCAAAGGGTAGAACCAAACCAAACTTATTGAATCTGAACCGAACCGCTTCACATTAAAAGAAACAAAAAAATAAATAAGAGCCATTTTATTTATTCAAAACTCTTGAGCATTATAAATTAGGATTTATTTTGCTTTAAGATTAATTTAACAAAATGCAAAACTCTTATCATGGAATACATCTATAAGAGCAGATTTTATTCTAGGTTGCAATATCTACAACCAACACTAAGATAATATAGAACTTAAAATTAATTAGTACAACATAAAATGTAAATAAGTTATAAAGGAAGAATATTATAAGTAAATATGGAATTAATGGAAAAGAATAATTTTCTTATTTAGTGTTATAGATTTATTAAAAATGTGTTGTTTTAAATTTACATTGAAAAATATTTTTAAAACGGAATAATATATATATTGGAAAATTTTAAATATATGACTTGATATTATGACAAGTGAATTTAATTCTTGTGCAACGTTCCTCAATCTAAACATTTTTTTAACTTAAATGACTATTAATATTACTTATTAAGACTAAATCTTTTAAAGGCAGTTCGGTTCAAAACCTAAACTATTAAAAGCAGGTTCATTAATGGTTTGAACCAAACCGTTTTGAATACGGTTCGGTTTGGTTCAACCCTTGAACCGAACCAAACCAAACCAGGAAACCCTAGTTGTGACTCTGAGTGGAACAGATAACAAAGACAGGTTTGTAAATGTAGCACCCACAAGAACTGAAAATGGCATATTTTCCCTCTGTTACAGCTATGTTTCTTACTGACGCAAGAAATCAAGAAAGAGGGAGAAAAACTCTTCCCTTGGACATTATGCACAAGGAAAATACATGCTAAGAGTTGAGGTGATGCAAACTCGCCTGCAAAGAATGCATTTGTTTTTGCCATGATTCCTCCATTGATTTCATCCTTGCCTCATATTCAGACCATTTTGTCTCATATTGTTGCAGTTGCTCCCTCAAAGCAGCATTTTCTTCTTCCTTCTGCACCAGAGTTGCTTCTGCCCTCTGCACCCGCCTCTGCAGCTCTCCTAATACTGCAGGTGAAACTTGGGCCTGCTCCTTAAAGGTATCCTGAAATGTAAATAGCAAAAAAACAGGCCCTTAGTCCACGAATCCATCTGAGAAAAGGGTGTCTAAATATAACTTAGTCAGGTCCACCAATTTAAATTTAGCTCAGGCATAGAGAAAGTAGTTCTTTTGCATGACAGATGCAGTTTAAACATTGTTGAGAAAGCATAGACTTCAATCATAGATGACAATTCAAAGCATAGCAGATCGAAACCGGAAACCTCAGCAGAGTATGTAAGCAGGTCCAAAAGGGCCCGCACGCTTTGCAATACTAATAGTTGCTTTGCGGCACAGGCCAAGACAGAAGCAACACAGACAAGCACTCAACAACAATACCAATTTTTCAGGCTACAAAGAATGATACTAAATTAAGTCACCATAAGTACTAGATCATGCCTATTCCAATAGTAAACCTGGAAAGGTAATAGCAAAAAAAACTGAATTTCTTTTATGATCAAAAGAAACTAAATACCTTCGCTCTGCCAGTCTTATGTTTAGGCTTTTCTACATTTGGAGTGACCTTTTTTTTCTCCGTAATTCAAACTGCCTTCGGACAAGCCAACCTCGGATGACTGCACAACAAGAAGACTACTAAGCATATATCAATCACCACTGTATTGACCACCATAAGAATGAGCATTACTTGATTGAAGATTTATAACTGCCATCTGCTCGGCTCTATTTCTCCCACTTTTCAATTTAACATATTTTCTTCTGGCAATTTCTCCACGAGCAACTGCAATAAAAAGGACTTTGCCAATCATGCAAAGGGAAAAATTTAAGCTAGTGGAAATATTTTGCTTAAGATGCCTTCACTTGCAGGAGCTATAAATACATATCAGGCATTCTTGAAATATTTTTGTTCATTCTGACGAGAAATCAAAGGACATAATGAAGCCAAAGTAAAGCAAATGAGATGTAGACCCAGGAAGGTATCGAAACAAATAAGAATAGAAAGGATACATATAACCATGCATTACATGATTGCAAAGCAGTAACTCCTTTCTTGAGTTCATCAAAATTTTGTCGAGCATGGGAACCTCGAAAGCAACTTTGCACCTCAACTACACATTGCACAAACTGTCTCCTTCGGTCCTCCAATGCAGCAATCTATGACATAATGAATCAATTATATTTAGTCATCATCAAATCGTCGTACACTTAAGCAAACACCATAATCAAATACAATTGGAGTCCAGAAGATCTAAGCTATTCCTTTTACTGCTAAGTAGGATTGATTACACTTGTATATAACAGTGAAAGCATGACATAACTGATGAAAGCGGCTATATACATTGTTTAAAATATAAAATCACCATGCAATGAAGTAGGTTTCTAAATGGAAGAAGAATGAAAGATGTAATACGATTCTTAATTAGACATGATGATATAAACAGCATAAAAGAAATACAAAATGAAAAGCTATTTTGATCAATGGAACATCCAATTTTAGGGGTAGTAAGGCATTTGACGAATGCATGCAATGCACTCCAAGCACTTCACTCAATGACTTTCTTTTCCACGCCAAGCATCTCTCTCCAAATTATAGTAAAAACGTTGCAGCATGATTTCATATCCTACATAATTTAAATAGCAAAAATATTTACAAATTAAGTAACTAATATTTCCTAGTTTGGGTTGATCCACAACTATCTCAAGACCATAAGGGAAAACATTTATTGGAAGATTCGATAGTATCCAAAAAGAAAAGGAAAAAGAAAAACCTGAAAAATAATCATATAACTTGCCTGTCCTGTGCGCAAGAACACTTTTTTGTAACCAATTTGGTACATCTCAGGAGGTATGTTAAACTGCTGTAGGACAGCGACAGACATATTCAAGGGATCCTTGGAGACATTGGGGTCCAAAAGTAAAAGCCCATACCTAAAACATACAAAAACCATGAAATGAGGCAAAGTTGTTTCTCAACGCTTTCATCTACTAGGCTGCTTAATATCTACCTTTCTGCAAATTCTTGATGATTCATTCTGGTTGGATATCCACATCTTGAGATCCTAACAACCTCCAAAACTCCACAACACCTGAGCTGTTGTAGGACAAGATCCTTTCCAAAGAGGCCAGGAAGCTGTTTACTATTTGGTTTTATGCACCGAATGAAATGTGGCCTGGTTGTTTCTAGCTGATGCATTAATTGAAAAAGTTGGCCCTACAGCATAAAAGAATCTCACATAAACACAGTTCTATAAGGAGCCCCTTTTATGAAAACCCAAGATACTTTATTTTTTTGGGTAAGGTCAGAATATCTAGATCCACAAAAAATATGACATGATTCATCATTCAACCACATCAGCTGAAAAGATGGTTTATCAACTCCAATTGTTACACCTCTAGTAGTGCTACCAAAGCCTTACCAATAACATGAATCAGTATGATAAATTACTTGCCTTAAATTTGGTTCCAACACTCTGCTTCTGGGAGTCCAAATAACTTTTCTGGGGTTGATATAATACTTTAGAAGCAAACAAATGAGGCAACAGCAGACTGCATGACAGGAGGAGTTGTAGGGAATCAGAATGCACAGGGTCTCGGTTCTTTTCCAAAAAGCCACTCGTATCATATAAACCTGATAGCACATCATATGTTAGTGAATCTATTCAACTGTATAAACTGGTCAAAAGAGATAATTCCAGTTCTCTGTGGTTCAGTACTGCGGTATATCAAACTAAAGAATATCAATGCTACAAAATGAGCATGAATGAAACATATGCATTATGCTGTTGTCAAGATTTCTCTATCCCACATGAGTCCACTAAAGACATGACTATATATTCAACCCCTGTTGATTTCCAATCATAACCATCTCCCTATTTCTTACAACTGAGACTAACAAGCGAAGCACCATTCAGAGTAAGGGCTTAAACCAATGAGCAAGTTTTGCATAAGGAAGAGCACACTTGATGCAAACCAAATAAATCAGCATTCCATTCACCTAAATTTTATAGATGATAACACTCAAACCATCAGCCTTTTTCTTCTGACCAGCACACCAAATTAAAAAAGGTTTCTAAAGTATGTTTGCAAGGCATGTTGTTTCTTTTTCTTTCATTCACAGAACCTAAATATAAGACATGCAAACAAGCATCGACCAAAAGCCAATTTAGACCCATACATTTACCAGCCCTACAAATCATATGATGAAGCACTTTTGCAGTCCTTATAGTCTTTGTCCAAAGGACTGGAGTATCAAACACATGTTCGACAAGATTAGCTTAAGAACTTAAAAACAACGTACAAGTAAAACAACCATATCTTAAAAGCCAGTTGCTCACTTTGACAACCCAGCTGGATACTCAATTTGCACATCACCAAGACAAGTATCAATGGAAAGGATACAAAAAGATCAAAGAGGCAAAACCACATATTCATTACCATTTCAAATCCTGAACTCAGTAGTAAACTATGATGATAATAGTTTCAGCACAAGAAGGAACTGACAAAGATTTTATTGTGTCAGGGGTAATATTGCAATAGATTAGATATTACTTAATGATCAAAATTAATTGGGTAGAAAATTTTTGTATAAAAACATAAGTTAAAAAAGCATAATAGAGATTCTCTTTCAGGTTAAATTTGATTTAGCCTACACTTTGAAGGGACATAAAATGAGAAAAGTAAAGGCACTGCAGGGGTATAATAAAGATACATGACTAGACAAATGGTTATCAAACAACAGCAAGCTATATGATAGAGAAAGAATAATATTGATATTTCTTTTGGGTAAATAATGAAAAGAACACTTACTTCTCCAGCATAATGGTTAATGCCAAAAGCCCCTCCTCTTTCTCCTATAAAGCAAGGATTGGCATTTAAATGCTGCTTGAGCTTATTCGCAAAGGTCAGATCAGTGGCCTTAGGAAAATATGATTCCTCATCCAGCAAAGCTATAACACCCATTGGTTTCTGTAGAATCCATTTGTGACTTATCTTCTTAGTTTATATTGAAGCATCAATAACAATATAATAGCAACTATGATGACCAAGGACAAGAAATCAAGAATTATAGAATTAAGTAAAGACATCAAAATTCACATTCAATAATGAACACACATTATCATACCAACACCACACGATTCAGGATAAAAAAATTAATGCACTGCAGCTGGCACAAACAATAGTAAAATAAACAGAATGTTTCTGAAAAACAGAACAGAAATGAAGTTCTAGATACCTTTTCAATTAGATTCAAGCAATCTTCATTGTCTTCGAAATCAACTTTCGTCCAATCAATACCATCCAGCTCATAGTCCTGTATTAGTAGTGGATGCAATAATCATGTAACTCCTTACGTAATTAGTTACAAACAAATTGTAATATAAATAATAAATCGTGGTTGCAAACACAATCTGTAGTCTATATATCTATAAATAAATAGATAAAGAAACTCAAACTTCTTTGAAAATTGAGTAATACAGTTATCCCTCACTATAGAAGAGATGGTTTCATCCTAAAATAAGAGAATTCATTAGATACCAATTCTGGCAAAGAAATAAAATGTAACCTATCAACTTCCAAATGAATTAGTCATGCTCCCAGTAGCCATGCTGACTCCATTATTAATTAGTTCCACATGACGAGGCTTAGTTGGTAAACCAATTCCAGACAAGACATGAAGCATAAGTATTGAAACCAAGTTCTACAATTTCTTGGGTCTTACCACATTCTACCTTGTTAGTCTAAACTTTTGACCCAGTCAAATTTTCACATGGTTTTAACAGAAGACAGCAATTCAAAGCTATTCAAATTAATTTATCTGTGCATGTATATAGTAATAAAATATGAATCTCACTTTATTCACCCAAACACAGCCACCAAAGAGGAAAGGAAAGGAAATTTAGTTCAACAAGTTCACTTGCACCAACATGCACAAGGCCAGTGTAGAACGAAGCCACAACAGAAGCAATGATAAAAAAAGGCTGAGGAGGCCATGATTAACCAAAATATGCTACTACAACTTTCAACAACACACTACCCCCTCACAAGGTGAAATGCTATTCTACTGGGACCTGAGTACTATCTCATTTGAACTGATCATAATAAATAGCACTTATTTTGGTACCTATTTTGAAAAGATTTCAATTAAATGCTGAGGATTTCATTCAAAATGACAATAAAATAGCAAAATGCTTAAGCAAAAATATCTTGAAGTGAAACTCATGCCACTGATAGCAATTTATCAGTAATTGGACCAGACAGAACAGCTCTGAGCACATGAACTGCTCAACAAGCCCTTGCACTAGGAAATTATGCTCACAGCTGGTTGATGCAAGATTAAGTAGAATATTTAGTTATTTCGAAGTATTAGTATGATATAAACACCTTTTTCACCATCTAATTTCATGGATATTGGTTAGGTAAGAACTAAAAGCCTAGTTGCTAGAAGCCAATTATTTAATAGGGTTTATCCTATTTTCCTCTTTATTCTCTCCTTTCTTGTTATCATCCTATGGTGCAAGGGCGTAAAAACTAACCCCACCTCTTTGAGATTCCTTCACATTTTAGAAGTGAAAAATAAAAAACCACAGTAAGGATTTAAAAGATTTGGCCACAACTTAAGGCTGACAAGAAATTCACTAAAAATAGCAATATCAAGAGAATCAGCGAACAATGACCATAAAACTGCAAATACCTCCTGCTCCAATTTGAAAAGATGCCGGTTAAAATGTTGCTGCAACCGCTCATTTGCATAATTGATGCAAAACTGCTCAAAACTATCCTCTGAAAAGAAAAAAATTTTGTTATCTTTTAAGATATATCAGTATAAATGTTTAATAATGAATAGCAAATAAACAGATAAAATCATTGGCAGGCACTGACATCTGCCAGCATATGTAAGTGCATACCTGAAATGACTCAAATCCATATATATCTAAGATATTTATGGACTCTCAGTACAGCTTTTACCTCTTCAAGAGATTTATTAATCTGTTCCACAAGCCATTCAAACAGGCCTGCATAAAGGAATTTCGCCAATGCATCTCGTTTATCAACTGCCTGAAATGCAACAGTTATCACTAAAAGTAACACATGAAGAGCCCTAGAGAAAATCTCCATAGAACAGAATTATTTAAAGTCCCATAGGGTCCTGAGCAAACCTGCTGCAGTATTCAACTTTTTTGAAATGTCATCTTTCCCAGCTCTAATTTTCTGAGTGGATAATGTTAGCATCATGTCTTCAGCACTGCATCCCAGCAAAATGGCAGCACTCGAGACAGCTTAAAAATTGGAAGCAATTTAATAATAATTTAGTGAGAACAATTTACTCTCACATGATCAAATGTATCAAGACGGATCAACTATGGTGGCAAGATATAAATTAATAACAAACAATCATGAGAAACTTAAAAGAGATTGTATGAAACGTTAACAACATAACTCATAGAATCAAAACAAAGTAGACAGCTATTTGAACCAGATACAATGAATAATAATTATGTGAGAACAATTTACTCTCCAAATAACCAAATGTATCAGGCAGCTTTACTAGATGGCAAAGAACAAAAGAAACAAGCAATCATGAGAAACTCAAAAAGAAATTGTTAGAAATGTCTAACGATGTAACTCATAGAATTGAAACAAAGTAGACAGCTATTGGAACCAGATACAATGAAAGATATCGTGTTAAGATGAATTGGACAAATTTTCTAATCATTTTTCAGATTAGAGAGAAAGGAGGAGAGCCCATAACTTTTCTCTTTCTTCTCTTCATAAAAATGATACATGTAACAAGACAATTACTACTATACCCCTATATATATACAAGTACAAAAAGAATACTATTCAACAAACAGCACTTGTAACCAGCTATTCAGAACAAGATGTTCATTTGTAAAAATACAACAACCCTACCATATATATGATTTTATGAAGTCTTTCCCTCTAAATCCATAAAGTATAACAGCTACATCACCAGATTTATAATTTGGACAGCGTACCATTAATCTCTTTAAGATATTCCACCCATCAAAATAATTAATCAAAGCATTGCAACGATCATACAGATATCTACTCCATTCACAAGCAACAAAATAATTGGTGCACACCCACTCCCCAATGGAGAGATCCTAAGTCCACAGCCAGAATCTTTGCAATCTATGAGATATCAAAGAAATGCAATTTTAACAATCATAGTTTTATTCCACAGCTTATGCAATAATGTAAACTTCAGACAAGAATTGACACAGATTGGTTATTTCCATCCAGCAACATTGGAAAACCATCATTGGAAATCCTACCTTCATTATTCACAACCTCCACATGATTTTCACCATTGATTACTTGAAATGTAATATTTCCTAGCCATAAAATTGCAGCAAGCACAGAAAACATATGTTCTTGGGCTTCCTGTTGAATTTGAAGAATATCTAAAGCTTTCTGCAGAAATAGAGGGAAGAAAACAGAAAGAATTAATAGTGGACCTAGACAGCAGTGCAGTATAAATGTTGGAAGACTACAATAAGGGGCATCACCATATAACAGTTGTTTTGACAACTTATGTTCATAACTACCTTAAGATTATTGAACTTTCGAATATCATCAACACTCAATAGTCAAGCATGCACTCTGATTTAGATAGTTGTACTCTTCCGCAAGTTTTAGATTCAGATTTGCTGCATATAGAAAAGAAAGAGAAAATGAGTTAAACAAGAGAGTAAGCACATTAGCCACTTGCTAGACAGGACTAAATAGCAAGGCACAAAAATGCTAAAAAGTGTCTTTACTGAACACAATATGTGTTTTGTAATATACTAATGAATGCAGAAAACCCCACATAGTTTTGTTCGATGCACAACAAGATCTTCCTTATGCCAATGGATCTAGGAACAACAATGAATTGAATACCTTTAAGATACGAAGGAGCACCAGCACAAAGTTGATAAAATACATGGTATGCCCTTTAGCAAGTTGAACCACCCGAGACTGTTCAAATGGAAGTAAGATGTTAATAAGGGCAATTTCAACTATCCGTATTGATACTCATTAGCACAGGTTGTACCTTTTCTAGCAGAACTATCACCAATTATTTGCAGGAGCATTAGCATTCCACATGTCAAAACACCATAGTACATCTTAGTCAGTCACTGCCACCTCACAGTCATCTAAAACTAAGAGAGAGCACCAGTTGATCAATTAAGATTCACTTACAGGTTTGAATTTTGGCACCACATATTTTTCCCAATTTGCAAAAATGAATTTCAATAAACTTCCCCTGAACAGCGAAAATACAAAGTTAAAGACAATGCTTCCAAGATTCCATAAATAAATATTTCAAATTAACAATATTGCTCTGTAATTAATGGAACAAGCAATGGTATTGATGTATTTGGAATGGAATGTCAATAACAGAAAGTTCCAAGCATGACAATTATGAAAGCTTATACTATGAAGGAAATGAGGGGCAAACATACAAATCTGCTAGAATTATCATTCCTTGATGTTTTAGCGTTCCCAAATGCTTCCAGTATACAGCTAGTGTTAAGGATCTCATCCTGTATCCCAATTCGACTGCCACCACCAAGAGCAGCCAAATATTGCATTGCAATTTTCGCTGTCTCTGTTTTTCCAGCTCCACTTTCCCCACTGCAAGTTTATTCAATCTAATTAGTTTATTGACAGACAGACAGATGAGGATCTCAAACAACCACGTTCATGGAGAAAATGCAAGTAAATTGGGGCAAGCGGTTATAGCTAAGAGAGATATACCCACCTTATGATGATGGATTGATTAATTCCCTCTGCAAGCAACAAGAGACAATAAATGCACGGCAAGAACTAATGTATAGCACAAAGAATGGGTGGGGCAAGAGGAAAAAGGAAAATGATTCACTTAATGTATACCCCTCATCATCTCATCATAGGCAGTGTCTGCTATGGCATACACATGTGGTCGGTCTGTTGCTTTCTGTTTATAAGCTGTGATAAAATCCTTCCCATACATTTGGATACCCTTAAAGGGGTTTATAGCGATTAAGACAGGCCCAGCTTTGCTCTACATAAATGCAAGGTAGACAAAATTAAAGAAAAATTTGTGAAGAGTTCCAATTTATGAAAAGTAGACAACATTGTAGTATTATATACTGACATAAATAAGATCCCGAGAATATCTGTACTGAAGATTGTGAAGAACTGATGGCTCATTCAAATAGCTAAGCTGAATAAGGTCATCCACGCCTCCAAAATATCCGGGTTTGCAGGAAAAAGTTTATCATTGACACTTTAACAACCTGTGTCAGGTAAACAACTGCTTAATTCAGGTAACTGATGCAGGATGCATCAACCTTGAGTCTATGAAAAAGCTCGAGAACTCACATTTCCGTTTAAAATTGAAACACTAGCTCTATCCTCACAAGTGGATAAAATAATCCCCAACTCCCAATGCCCATCTGCTGTCCGACACCATACACGCAGTTTCTGAAACATAAAAAACAAACAGCAGGCAATGTTGATGAAGCATCATACACACATCACAGAACAATGATACAGTAAACTCATACGAAGAAATAATATCATAAACTTAATGAGCAGGCTACTAAGAATTTCACAAATCCGGACAACTTTGATGTACTTACAAAGAAAATCATTATGTATCTCTATTTAACCTTTAGAACTAGCTTAATCATGCATATAACACTATAGATCAGTAGTGGAATTGAAAAAACAATGAGCATGCAAGCACACACTTCATGCAAAATTGTTGTCAGTACAGAAGAGCAGTTAATTAATTGATTATTATTCAGATGCATAAGTTGTCTTCTGGCTCAACCTTGTAATGAAATAAAAACCCCGGAAAAACACAACTTATCGTCGCAATTTGATTTCACAAGATTTCAAGTTCCCACACAATTTAATGATATCATCTTCACACTATTTTGGTAACAACTATTACCGCTGTAACCAAAATAAGCAACAAAGTCATAGCGGTAAACAAAATAGCAACGTAAGATCGAATCTATCTTCTAAAACGACTGATTACCTTCTTGATGAAATAGTCAATATTATCATTCCAATCCGACTCTAAATATAAAGGAAAACCCAACTTCGAATTGGCACCTGGAGGCAATCCCTCCACACTCTCCTTTTTCCCCTCTTCTTCAATTCCCACATATGGTGATGAATCCGCATTTTTCTCTTTCTTTTGTTTCTTGCTTCCAAAACTATTCCTACTAGCACACAAGTCCTTCTCCTTTCTCTTTATATCTTCTCTTCCCTTATCCGACTGACTTGACTTTTTCTCCTCGGGATCGTCACCCCCAATGGCCAAACTAACTGGTAGTGATCGCCTAGCTGGCGGTAACCTGGCCCTTGAAGTGGGTCGTGAAGGCAATGCAGGAGGCAAATCCTTCGGCTTGTCATTCTCATCACGGCGGCGGAGCGAATCAAGCATCTCCTCTAGAGAGCTCCGCGCTATCATCGATGGAGATGCAGACAGCATCATTTTAACTAAACCAAACACCAATCCCGAACCCTGATTCTAACTTTTTTTTTTCACGTTACTTCCACTTTCCAGAAGCTTATGAGCAAATGAAGTGAATGTTTCACAACGTTCAATCCTTAAATCACTAACAAACCATCCTCAGTAATCCAACTTTGCAGATGCTTCGGAGCAACAAAATTCATGCACTTCAACCCGCAAATATAATAAATTTTCTCTCATAACAAGCTCGAAATTTCACAAAACTCCAATACTTGCCTAATTTGATCCAAAACCACCTTAAAGCTCCAAAATTTGTGAACTTTAATGCTTAAACCACTACAAAACCACCCTAATTCAACCCTAATCAAACCTTTCCTACTTCGAATTTTCGGAAGCTTCTGAGCTACAGAACCTTTTTCTTTTTCAGACAATTCACCAACAAATTCAAAAATTTCAATACACAAGCTCGAGATTCACGAAATTTACATCAAAAAGGCTCTAATTCAACTCAAAACCTAGCCTTTTTTTCACAATTCTATCCAAACAACTGACTATCGATCCAATCCAAACCTCGTTAAGACAAACGAACGTAACTAACACAACATGGTTCCGAATTTCTCGAGAACCAAGCACAACATTATTAGAAACAAACGAACTTCGAGAAATGCATATAACGTAAGAAGCGCGTTAGGTTTTTGCCTTCCGTTTTGATCGTACTTTACGATGTCGAAACCAAAAAAACTAAAAAGAAAATGAAAACAAAAAAAAAGGGATATATCGAATTGGGTTGCGTTTTACGGTTGCTTTGTTGCCGTTTTGGCAAAGAAAGGAATTTGTTTGTTGAGAAAGTTTGGAGATTTTTTTAGTTACAAATTTTTTTCAAATGCTTTCCTTTTTTTAAGGTGGAGTTGAAGAAGAAATGGTTTTGAAGTTTGAGTGGATCTGAAGAGAAATAAAATTGAAAAAAAAAGCAAATTTAGGGGAGAAAAAGGAAATAAGATAAAATTTAGGAGTTGGAGAGAGAAATTGTGGAAGTTTTTTCAGAGAAAGAGGAGTTTTTGAAGCATGAAGTGAAGAGAGAGAGAGAGAGATATACAGAGGAGAGAGCTGAGTGGTTTTGCCATTTGCTAAAAGAAGAAGAGGAGGGAGAAAGGGCGTGTTTGGATTTGTGGAATTAAATTTGGATTAGGACATGGAAATTGGAGGTAATTACGTGCGTATCTGTGTGGGTGGTTTTCTTTTTCAAATTTTTTGGTTGATTTCCCATTATGCCCTTCTCTATTAGGGATTTTTCCAAGCTTTTGTTTTTCTTGAGAGTTTTTCCCTGTTCTTTTTTTTCATTTGATCCTCCAGCTTTCTCAAAATTTAAAACATAAATATGTAAAATATTAAGCTATTATTAAGCTATCCTTGTCAATTATCTATCTAGAATAATATTATTTAATTTAATATTATAATACAAATATAAAAAATATAATAATAAAAAGAAAAAAAACCCTACTAAAGATGAGTTATTGTTTATTTCTATAAACTATAACACTCATTATAAATAAGATAAATAATATTTTTCTTTTTTCCAATCACTCATATTTATTAGCAAGTAAATTAATTCACCATGCTCGCATAGGGAGACATGAATGATTATTCATTTCCTCCCCATTTAACGCAAAATTGTTATTATTGTATTCACTTGAAAGAAAATGATAATTCATAATAAATTGCTAAATTGATGAATATCAATTCATGTTCTCAACCCATGAATTGTCATTCAATGTTTTATTTTTCTATTTTTTATAAATAACTCTATGTTGAATAGTTATCTTCTTTTTGTAATAAATACAGAGGATGTTATGGATATTTTATTTTTTATTTCAATAATTACTTATTTTACTTTTTATATCAAGGAGAACATAATAATAGCTATTACAACTGTATTACATTTCCTTTAAATTAGAATTTTATTTCTCATTTGTTCTATATAGCAAAGTTAGCGAGCTCCAAGTAAGTTGCTCAATCATTTTGGCAAAAAAAAAGTTACTCAATCCACAGGGTTTTTTTTTTAGTTTGCAAATATTTCTTTTTTAATTTTTTTTTTTTTTTTTTCTTCATTATTTTAGAGTGGGTATAGAGGTTTGATGAGCCAAGCAGCTTTTGCCAGCAAGTTAAACGGGCTAGCTTTTAGATTAATTGGACTAATTTGGCTCGTTTTTAAACGAGTTAAAATTTATTAGATTCGGTTCGCTTTGCTGACAGGTTAAACAAGTTAGTTTGCTAGTTAAAATGATTTTTTTTTTAATTTTATTTTCGCAATATCTTCTCCACTCTCCAAAAAACGAAAAAGAAGTTTCCTACAGTTTGATATTTGACTGCTAATTCGCAAAATTTACCCTCAACACTCATTGCATTGCAATTATCTCATCTGATGTGAACAGAACATCAATTCATGCGTTGCAGGTTTTTGGATTCTAAGCATAGACCCGCAATACGTCAGATGGAAAAAGAAATCGATTATTTTTCTCTTTTGAATTTTTAAAGCAAAAATTATATTAATTACCGGAATGGAGATTGGCCATAAGATAGATCTTCTATTTAGAATCTGTGATATGAAAAGATGATACCTCCATTTAGGATCTGTCATATGAAAAAATTATATCATATACGATACTGTATATAAGACTAATACGATACCATATTCCATGTGGTAAACTTTCAATAAAAAGTCTTACCAAAAATAAACAGTCCATGGACTATTTATCTTTTTTCCTAATTATCATTAGAAAAAAAACAAATAGTATTCAATTATAGGTTTAATAAAATAGTATTTTAACTAAGTTGCTCCAAAAATTACATAAATAAAATAATCCTTTATTCTATTTTTGGGGGCTAATTAGAAGAACTTCAATCAAATTAGGAGAGGTATTAATGAATATGAATATGTTATTATACTATTCTTATTCTTATACTTTTTTTTTATTGGCCCATGAGCAAGCTCGGCTCACAGTGAGCCAATCCACTAAGGCGCGAGGATTAATAGCCCACTTTTAAATGGGCCGGAAAAAACTGGTCGCGTCCAATTTTTTAAGCAAGTAAATGAGTCATTCTGTGGGCCACGACATGTATGCCAAACTCTAATTATATTATCTTAAATGAATGGGAGCATACTAATAAAAAAATTGATATATGTTAAAGATGGAAGGTAAGGAAAAGCCATTAAAAATAAGGTGGCTCATGCAAACAACAAGAAGTTGAGGTAAGCATGGTTCATTGACCAAACCATAAAAACCAATTCAATTTTTGTAGTTTTGAATTTAACTATATCATTCAGTTTTTTATATACTTTTGAATCAAATTTCAGTTTGGTTTACAAATGGATTATATTTACAATTTAAAAATGTATGCTTATGTAACATGTAATCTCACACAAGTAGTAGTAGATTAATTTAATAATAATACATATGATAAATGTTTGGTACCTAAAATTTGTATGAAAATTTAAAGTAGTACTTAAACTTTGAAGTGATTAGTTTAATGTACAGTCAAACTTTTTGTAATTATTTTTGCAACTACTTTAACATCATTTGTTTTATTTCCCGATATGATAAGATGTTTCTTTCATGTTTGTACATAAAAACAAAAACAATATAAGGTAAAATAATAAAAATAACTTTAAAAATTTTGATTAAGTATTAATTTAGCTACTTAAAACCTATCGTACCAAATTAAATTTTTATGCAAAGTTACAAATATTGAAAACTAGAACCCTTCAATTAAAGATTCTAAGTATGCCTTAGTGTCCAAGACATTTAATTCAGCAATCATGTAGATTTTCCCCTTAAAATATTGTAAACCATGTCATTATAATTAGTTACCACTCCATGTACCAACCGACCCTAACCAATGGAAATAATCCATTGCCTTCGCTACTCAAACAAATCGAATCAGTCATAAAAATCATTAAATATTGTCTTTTCACCCATGCTATTATAAGTGCTGTGGTATGCCCAAACAAGTGTGTTGATATATGAAAAACAACTAAGCTATAACTCATACTGAAAAACTACAAGGCAAGTTTCTAAACCGATTTTAATTTTACTTAATCAATCATTATCTCTTTTGCAATTTATGTCTCATGCAATTGTAATAATAACAAAGAGATGAAAGAATGAAAGATCACACCGGAATTTAGTATAAAGTTGGGCCCGTCTCCTAGTCTTCATAGTCCACAATTGCCTCACTCAAGGAAACCTTCACACTATCCATTCGATTTAAATAATGCCTCGCAAAGAGGACTTCATAAAATGCTTCAACACTTGAGGAATTCACACTTGTCTCAATTAAGAAGACTTCATTTAATTACCTCAACAGATAAGGACTTCATTTAATTGCCTCAACAGATAAGGACGCCACCTATGCCTCAAACATATGAGGACTTTGATAAAACACTCAATCAAAATACAAATACAAACAAAATATGTTAATAGCATCTTACAATATTTGCTCTCTCGAGTGTATTTTAATATAACATCCACAAATAAGCCTCACTCTCTTTCACAAAAACACTCTAAATACTTTTATTTATGGGGACATAAAAAAGCTAATCGTTACTTAAAAAAAAACCTCTAATGGTAGGATGAAAATATGTCCAACAATTAGTTTTCCACATGCTGGCTTGCTGGTACAAAACCCTTCTGGCTTGCCAATGTAAGTCGTGGTTACTCTCTTACCGCTATTTCTTCTAATGCCAAATTGCTCTTGTTTCATTGTGTATCGCGTGAGCCAGTCCAAATCCTTCCAGCAAGCAGATGCAATCCTAACCTACACAATTTCGCTAAAAACATAGCATGAAAACAAACACAAATGCATACATTGCATATTAACACATTTCAAGCATAATTTCTTTATTAAGTGCAGCTTAACTAAGTCATTGAATAATCATGCAATATATTTCCACATCAAAATAAGATTGTAACCACATTTGGTTTAGTAATCTCCCCCTTTTTTATGTAAACAATCATTGCACAACTACCTCTGCTCCAATTATCATTTAAGTAAAGTTCATTTGTTAAAAGATATAATGTTTAACTAAAGGATCGCAAGTTACAAGTAGTTAACAACTCATTTTAAGCACAAATACACAAGCCTAGTGTTTTTATTCCTATGTGGTTAAGTATTAAATCTTCGAACTTAACGTTGATACCAATTGTTAATATGTAAAAAGCAACTAGGCTGTAACTCACATGTGGAAGCTACAAAGTGCATTTTTAAACAGATTTTAATTTCATCAAACCAACAATTATCTCTTTTGCAATTTATGTCTAATTCATGCAATTATAACAATAATAATAAAGAAATAAAAAAGGAGAATATCATATCAGAATTTGACGTGGAGTTTGGTCCACCTCCCTGTCTCTACGGTTCACGATTGCCTCATCAAGGAAGACTTCACACCATACATTCAATTCAAACAATGCCGCATGAAGAAGACTTCACAACAATGCCGCAATACTCCGGACTTTAGTTAATTGCCTCAACACATGAGGACTTCACTTATGCCTCAAACACAAAAGAACTTCATTAAAAAACTTAAACAAAATACAAGCAAATATGCGAATAGTATCTTACATATTTGCTCGCACATCTCACTATAATACATTCACATTTTCACTAATCTAACACAAATACATATTGAGAGAGTATTTTAACATAATTTATATGAATAAAGTCCCCACTCTCTTTCACAAAACACTTTAAGTACTTCTATTAATAAGCATACCAAAAAGCTAGATGTTATCCCCAAAAAACTTATTCAACGATTGAATGAACATATGTCCAACGGCTAGTTTTCCATGTATTGGCTCACTGGTACAAAACCCAACCAACTCGCTGATGTAAGTTGCGATCGCACTCTTGCTCATACCCACGATTTCTTCTAATCCCATATTACTCTTGTTTCACTGTATACCGTGGAGCTTGAGCAATCCTAACCAGCATAATTTTGCTAAAAACATAGCACAAAACAAACATAAATACATATATTACATATTAACACATTTTAATAATAATTTATTTATTAAGTGCAACTTAACGAGTAATCAAATGTTTGTGCAATGCATTTCCACAACAAAATAAGATTATAACCTCCTTTAGTTCAACAAGATGTCCGATCATGCTTAGCCACTGCCTCCACCCCTACCTGGAGCTCCATATCGCTCCTCCGAACATCCAGGTATCCTTTAGCACCAAGTCATATTCCTGACCCCTATTGCACCATGGGGAGTACTAACAATCAGTTAATTCTCCTATCACATCTTCCTCCTAAAACCTATCCATTCTAATGTAACACCAGCATCAGGATCGAGATTATCTCAGTATGCTCCTCTACCTTCCTAACAACAAAACCATATCATTATTACACTCCTACACCGTCATTTGTTTGTGGATTTCACCCATAAGCTCTTACTGCTTTAGCCACGAGATCACAAATAGTCACCAATACTTCACTAACCCAGTTTCATTATTGTTAAGTCCATAGATGCTAGGCTTCTTTATTGCTAGGATCTAGATTTAGACTTTGTTTGTTGTTATGTGTTAGTATTAATGTTAAGATTTTTATGTTTTGTTTTATATTTATGCTCGAGGGACTTCAATAAACAAATGTGTATATTACACTATCACAAATTTTGGTAATGGTGTTTTATTTATATCTGTCATGGTTAATCCATCTAAAAGTAAAATTAACATATTATGATATATATTTTGTTATGTTATTACTATAAATTGCTATCACATAATATATTTAATATTTATAAAGGAATCATAAAACAAATTAAACGATACGCTATTTATTATTATGAATATATTTACATATTTAATATTGTAATACCCCTAAAATATAGATGATAAAACTCTAATAATAGAGGTGACATTTTAGTGTAATAACTTAAGTTTGTCAGAACTCCAAAATTAAGTATGCTCTGGATAAAGCAATCCTAGGATTGATGATCCCCTGGGAAGCGTTGGCACCAAAAGGACAAAACCGTGCGATGTATGGCTAAAGCGGACAATACCTCAATGGGTAGAGTTTCGAGTCGTTACACAGTACATCTAGTGTCGTGGTTGTACCTGAGGATGCGCTAGGAGGGCCAGTGTACCTAGCATCACCATCCCTACTCAGAGTGGCCTAAAGGCCTAAGGGCACCCCCTCCATTGCGATGGAGCCTAGGGTGGCAAGTTGTGACAAATGGTATCAGAGCAGTAGTTTTGGACCCGTGTAACGAAACTGACGGAAATGTCAATTCTATAAGCGAGAGGAGTATGTAATACTCCTCAAATATAGATGATAGAACTCTAATCATAGATGCGTCTTTTCGGTGTAATGGCTTGGAGTTTGTCACAATTCCAAAATTAAGTGTGCTCTGGGCAGAGCAATCCTACGATGGGTGACCTATTGGGAAGCTTTGGCACGAAAAGAACAAAACCGTGGGCATGTGGTTAGAGGGCCTGCATACTTGGCATCACGATCCCTACCCAGGGTGGCCTGAAAGCCGAGGAGCGCCCCCTTTACTGCTGTAAAGCCTGAGGTGGTAGGTTGTGACAAATATAATATCAAATAGGAACTAGTTAATTTTGCAAATTAGAAAAACGAGGCATTTGAGGTAAGTCTTGTTTCATTTGTCCTCAAAGTGCCAAGACAAAAACGATAAATCGCCAAGGCAAATCAATTGACTTTTTTTTAACCAACTAAAGTGATTTTTTGGGTTACAAAGAGGTAGCCACACATATATCTATATACTAGTGACATAATTCATTTAAAAACATCACAATGATAATGAGAGGCATTCTTCTATCAATCACAAGATATAATGTAAAATGATATCTTGAAATATATACATTACTAAAGTAGGACACACACACACAAATATATATATATATATATATTGAGGCATATTTTTGGTAGCTTTTTAAAATTTTATTTTACTATTAATTTTAAATATACAATATGATAAAAAGGTACATTTTCACTCTGCAAAATATTTTTGTAGATAAAATTTTGCTCTATCCAACTAAAAAAAAAAAGAAGGATAGCTACACAACTCAATGAACTTCTATAGTTCTCTCATGTTTTCAAATGTCATAAGTATCATCGGTTATTTAATAGCTCAAATTCAAATCATATATCCAACCATAATAGTCCCATTAAAATATGTGATATGTCACCTAATATATTTATTTTAATAGCTTGATGATTGATTGCATGGTCCTACAAATAGAACTATAGAAGCTTATTACTTTCTTTAAACATTTTTTGCTTCATTTTTTTCTTATTATTTTGATATTTTATTTTTGTCGTTTTTCGAATAGATTTTTGTAAGAAAATTATAAATAAAAAATGGATATTTTTATATATAAACAGATTAGATATATATAAGATATAAATAACATATAATATACAAATGAAAAATAGATATTTTTATATATAAACAGATTAAATACAAATAAGATATAAATAACAAATAAAATATAAATAAAAATCATTCGATACAAACACATCTCCTCCGTTATGTTGACATGCTGATGCCATTTTCATCTCTTGTCCTGTTATTTACATACACACATGCATACGACATTCACATACATACATATTTATCCCTGTGGTTTCACACCATCTTCAAAACATGTCAAATATACAATGAAATCTTCATTACGCACAAAACGTTTTTATGTACAAGACAACGATTTCGACTTTTCGATATTTGTCTTTATGAGCAGTTAACGCAACCTTTTTCTACTTAAAATCAATTAGTCACGACTGAGGTATGATGTAAATGATGATTTAAAATTTTCAAAAAAAGCTTTCTCTGTGGAAAGTAGTATCGTTATTTAATTCTATTAATAACTGGAAAAAATATACAGCCATTGAAGTTGTCTTTTTCACACAATTTATTGTCAGAGCATCCTTATTTGACCAAGATGATGGATCTCCCATACCCAAAATGAAAAGCCATTTGCATTTGCATCAGCATCAAGAAGTGAAGGATTTGATTGGAAAAAATGGTTCTATCGCCGATCCTGGTATCTGTACATGTGCGTCAACCTTAAAGAACTCTAATATTAATATGTGAAATTTTCAGCAGAATATAAAGGGAGTGCGGATTGATTAATTGATGTTATAATATATGGACAACTTTCTTATTAACTCTAATTTTTAATGAAACAAAGATATCAGGATACTAATATAAAGGGTTTGTTTGTTTGTTGATAGATTACAAATAGACATTTTTTTTCAAACTTTTTTCAAACAAATTATTTATAAAAAATTAAATACAGATAAAAAAGTTGCTAAATAGATTTTATTAAAAGATCGAATAAATTTTATACAGATAAAATATAAATAAATCGAATATATTTACACATATTAATTTTAAAAAAAATATAAATAAAAATGAAAAATAGACCATTCAAATAGACCAACTCAAATTTCTCTTTTAATCCCGAACTACATACCTTAGGCATGCAACTTCTCATCCAACCCCGAACCATCAAAAAAAAAGAAAAGAAAAGAAAGTAATGGTTATTTTTTTTCAATCACCTTTCCATTAAAAAGAATTTACTTGTATGTAAGGTGAAACCAAGAAAATACTCATTATTATTGTTTTTTATAGTGATAATTTAATCAAATTTGATCATAATCGCTTTATAATTAGTTTTAAGTAGTATTTGGTTTTATATCTTAAACACACACATTTGGTGATTGATATATTTGGTTGCACTAAAACCCTAGAAAAAAACCACAGCACGATGGGCCATACATTCCACTTGAAGACATGAAAAGCCAAAGATGAAAAGGAATGATTTAATGAATGGTCCTTTTAGCATCTTTGGTCTCTTTAATTATTGCAAACATGACATGATCGTTGCTTTTCTATTTGCCAAACTCAAAGAAAATGGCAAACATGTCAATAGCATTCATTTCAAGGGTAGATGTGTAAGCATGGGGAACTTATAAAAAAACAACAATAGCAAATGGCAATATAGGAACAAGACGCAACGTGCTGAGAAGAAACAGATATGGGACATTTGGCTTCTTTATTAAATGCTCTACAAATTTGACTGCTTGTGCTAGCATGTATATTCCAGAATTTATTTTATTGCTATGAATAATTTGAATTCTATGACGCTAAGATTGCACAAAGGTCAGATATTAGTTAAGCATGAGGTGGCAACATGGAGGGAACTTTTAAACTATGGAATTTTCTTTGACATGAATGCCCTCCTATACATGACACTTCATTTTACTTGAAAGTGGAGAAAAGTTACTGCCGTGATGAGTTAAAAACACATCTAAAGAGTCAAATGGAGTAGTAATCTCTCATGTCCTACTTCCATTCGAACCTACTTTAATAATTTGGATTAGGCCCACTATGATTATATTTGGTTCATTGTAATGAAATAAGATTAAAAAGAATAATAGTTTTTTATTTTATAATTGGAGTATTTTTAGAAAAATAGTTATATTTTATGAGGAATAGCAATTGCTCTAGCAAAGGAAAAAAAAAATAAAATTTCTTTACCTATTCCATGTTATATGGAATGTGCAAAACTTATGGTAAATTCTTTTTTTTTTTCAAACCAAATAAGGAAATGATAATTCTACAATAATAAAAATGAAACGCTAATTTCAGTCTAATAAACCAAATGCAAAAAATAAACCCACAAATCATGCCATCCTTATTAAATAATCAGCACTTGGAATCTAAATATGTGATAAGGAGAAAAAATTTGTCCATATTGCTCCACGTTTACGCTTGCGGGAGCTTCTATGATCCTATCAATAAAACTGTCCAGTCAACTATCTAACTATTAAAATAAATATAACAATTAGAATATTAACTATTTTAGTGATTCAATTACGATTGAATTTGATGTAAGTCGTTGAATGATGACTGGACCGGTCCCATCAAAATTAATAATGGGACTATAGAATTTCCCCATGCTTTAATATCATATCATTTGAATATAAAATAGAGAATCTTAAACTTTATGCTAATATTTTAACTTTTGCTCACCTTATGCAATGATAGAAAAGTAACATCTTTATGTTATTAACCATTCACCACGAGTATAATAAGTAAATAAGAGAAGATTATGTCCCTAAACATTATGATATTGAACAGCAAAATGGGGCAAATCCTAGTTTTATACTCTTTCTGTCTTACAAACCTATCCATACTTTAATGTCAATACCATATTTGTACTCGGATGTTTAAAATTAAAAGGAAAGGAAACTCACGAGAAAATAATGATACCAATATCAATAGAGGTACTTAGGCTTCGATGAATATGAAAATTCTTTTGCATAGGCATTGCAAGCAATTTTTTTCTCCTCAACAAACATGACTCAATTGTTTGTTTGATATATTTTATCCATATTTAACATTTTTTTTCATTTCTTTATATTATTTTTATACCAATTTTTTCTATAAATTTTATGTTATACTCTCTCTATTATAAGGATGGAATATTAATAAAGCATAATCCATGAAAAGGAAAAGGACCACAAAGGAAAGTTTCTTTTTTAATCGCTGTGGATAAAGTGGTAATTGCAAAAGCAATACAATAAAGAAATCAAGAGATTTTTTATTTAAATGACATGCACCATCATCAATCATAACGGTAACGTGGCCCGCGCTAATGGAGGAAAAAAGGAGGGGGGGAAGGGAGAGATGGATAAGTCAACAAGAAAGTTGTGAGAAATGTGGACCGTTTTCATCACCTAACCTACGTGAAAGTGTTTGAACTTTGAACTCAAAAAGATAAGTATCCTCTAGGGTTTCTATTCGTCATAAGAAAGGCCAATGCTCTAAATTCCAAATTTTTATATAATATGATGGAAGTCGTTTTCCAAAAGCTGTCTCATGAAAATGAGATCTCTTCATCCATATCATATTAATAATTTCAAAAGTTATCATGTGAATATGTTTATCATGAGATATGTCATCCATCTATAATTTGGCTAAATTACACCAGAAAATCATAATATAAATAATAAGTTCATTTGAGATCACACCGTTTTCAGTAATTAAAATGATGTCATAACGTTTAGAAAAGTGGGTCAATTAATGTTTCTACTACACATGTCACAACATGTTGGGTTTTTTGAGTTTTAATTAATTAATTATTTTTTTTATTGATACGTGTCATAAACACCTCAATTGATCAACTTCTCTAAATGTTATAATCTCTTTTTAACCACTCAAAATATTGTAACCTCAAATGAACTTAATCCCGAATATTATGACATCTCGGTGTAATTTACCCTTATAGAATTATAGTCCATACATCATACTTGAGCTACAATATTGTTAAAGTTAGAATTGCATATTGCAATTAAAAATAACTAGAACAGTAAAAAGTACTCAAGGTTACTAGACATGTAATCACGTTATATTAATTATCACAAATCACATTATAGCAATTCTCTTGAAAATGTTCGCCGGTGACTAGGACCACCATACTATTAGTCACCCATGCATCATCCAATGGCCTCTGGTCAGGGTGCAGCGTCGTTCAGCATGATCCTTTAGGGGCATCTAATTAAGTCAAGTGGTTGTCTATGTGGGTCATATTGGTGGAAAATAGAGTAAACAATAGTAAAGGTAGACTTTTGGTCATGGTGATGATGGTAAAGGAGGATTGACGAGCGCTACTCTAAATTCTTGGATAAAGGATAATGAATATTTGCTCTTTGGATCGAATTGATGATTTAACATTCTATAGACCCAACTGAATTTCTCTCGTGGAA
Organism: Combretum micranthum; assembly: GCA_024138025.1. Lineage (NCBI taxonomy): Eukaryota > Viridiplantae > Streptophyta > Magnoliopsida > Myrtales > Combretaceae > Combretum > Combretum micranthum. The sequence continues at coordinate 332,831 of JAMXBD010000985.1, read as the reverse complement.
TACTTATGTTATAGAACGTTCAATCTCCTATTAAATGTCATGTTAGCACTTAGCAATGTAGAATTTTCGGTGAACATAATGGTTAGTGCCCCTCGTTAGATTATGAACTAAAGAAGGGAAGAAGTGTGGGGCCATGTGGTTTAGGGTTTATTTAGATGGTTTGTTTTTTATTTATATCTGTATCGAAACGATATGTGTAAATATATCCGAATTATATCTATATTTTATCTATATTCGATTTATTTGATCTTTGCAAGAGAACTATCAATTTTTTTTTGTTATCTGTAACTATTTTTTAATAAATAAATTGTTAGAAAAAAAATTAAAAAAAATGTCTATATCTATCTGAAAAAGCTAACCAAACAGACCCAATGAAATGATGATTCCATTAGATAATTTAGTTAACTAATAAATTCCGACCAATAGAACCACCTATAAAATCTACAAGTTCTAAGATATTCGTAGAGCTTGTGAATTTTTATCTTTTCTTTCTGAAATTAAAATACCATAACCTTATGCCTAGAATCAAATATTGAGATTGTAATGTCGCATAATTACACTAAAACGAAGAATGAAAAGTTGCATAGTATACCACTCTCAAACCAAGATATTAAATTAAAATAGAGTTGGCATACTTCATTGTCTAATCACGTATTCAAATAGATGACAATTAGAAGGTAAGTACAAGTCATTAAACTTCAATTAGATTTGTCACATTTAATTATATTTATAAGTGATATTTTTTGTATATTAGGAAAAATTAAAGGCTTTCTCTTATGATGTGCATGTGGCCTTAAAATTTAACAGGTAAAATGACTGATTATATTAATATGTTTTATCGTATTTTTTAATGAGATTAGCTCCATCAATCATTTAACGGCTCACATTTATATCTAATCACGAACACACTATCAATATACTTAAATATACTATTTATTGTATTTATGTTGGTGATCGTATAATTGACCGACCGTGGGTAAAAAATTCCTCATATATTTACAAAGGTTTTAAGTTTTCCAATGTAATTATTCGCTGAAATTGGAAGTAATGACTTCTTTCCTAAAACATGAAGAATTCTAAAAAGATCCAAACCCTCTTAAAGAAGAAAGTTTAAAGACAAAAAATATTACAACAACGACTGCAAACTAATAAATACTTTACGTGCGTGTTTCCCATTAACTAAGAAGCATCGTTCATTTTTTTCTGTATAATGATAGCCAACCATAATAGATTTTGCATGTAGCCACAAGGAAAAAGTCCATTTAGGAAAAAGGGGCCGTTTTATCACCTAACGTACACGAGAATGTATGAAATTAATGCTTACATCTTTCCAAATTCTATCTACAACCTAATTAGGTCCCCGTTGGAAACATTGTGACCCCATCCGGAGTTTCATTCCAGTGCAAAAGATAAGTGTCCTCTAGGGTTTGGAATTGCTATAAGAAAGGACAATGTTCTAAATTCCAAATTCTGAAATAATATGATTGCAATTGCTTTTCAAAAGATGTTTTATGAAAATGCTATCTCTTCGGTCCGTATCATATTAATAATATTAAAAGTTATATGTAATTTGCTGTTTGTCGTAAAGTGTTATTTATTTATAAAATTACAATCTATAAATAATTCTTAGAAATGCATATTACCATCAACTATAAGTAGCATTGCAAATGAGCCAACTTGCTCGTGAGCTACTCGAGCTCAATTAGTAAACGAGTCGAGCTTGAACTTAAAGTAAAGCTCGTTAATCTAAATAAATTGAGCTCAAACTTTGATTTAGGTTCATGATTTAGCTCATGAACAAGTTCGTTTAAACTCATGAATAGGTTTGTGAGTAGGCTCATGAGTATGGTTGTTAACAGGCTCGTTAATAAGCTCGTTAGTAGAATTATGAATTTTTATACTTGATATATTACCTGTAACAAAAACAAAATTCTATTTAATATTTATGTATGTATGTATGTGTATGTATATGTATATATTTATAAGAACACACATGTATAATATGTTAGGTTTAAAAAAAAATGAAATCGGCTATTTAAATAAGTCAAACTCAAATTGAAATTTTAGATCAATCAAAGCTCAATAGGCTCCGAAAAAAAAAAAAAAAAAAACTCCGTTAAGCTTAGCTCATTTCATAAACGAGTTGAGTTCAAACTCAAACTGAAGCTTATTTAGCTAACCCAACCGAGCTTGAATCTAAATTTCAAAATCGATAGAAAAGCTCAATTAGCTCGAGCTCAAACTTGATAAATTTAAACGAGCTAAGTCCGAGCCTTTAAAAGCTCTGCTTGTTTATAACCATGATTATAAGATTTATGATATATTTGGTCTGTTGTTATGATATTGTCATTTTGGTCTTTATCATTGTGGAATGGATATAACCTTGTTTAATATGTCAAAAGTTACAACATAAAAAATGGTTATTCCATATAAGGTAAAATAGATTAGATATTTCATACCTTCCCTTTAATTAAAAGAGTTTCTAGTTCTTACCAAATGTCATTCTTTCCCTTGATTAAAAAGATTATTATTTCTCATTGAATGTGACCTATGTTCTAAAAGTACTCTTTATTATATAATAAAATAATATTGAAGTAATTACTATTCCTTTTTAACAAGTACCCAGGTTGATTATAAATTCATACTTTGAACTTATAATGGGTAGGATTTTGAAGCATTAAATCAATGTTATCAACACTGAGCAGAGTATGAGATGATAAAACCCCTTGGTGTATATCCTATTATGTAAGTACAGATTTCAATATTTGGAATGAAAATAAATTATGACGAGTAAACCATCTATAAATTTACAAGTTTTAAGGTATTAATAGAGCTTATGAAGTTTTATTTTCCCATTTTAAAATATTTTAATTTTATGGGCTATTATGTCAATTAACTATATAAAGTAAATCGTTTAATGAATTGGGGAATTAAGCCCTTTAGATAAAGTGTTGATGAGGTTACTAACGGATAAGACTTATAAGACCATCTTTATAAAAGCTATGAATAGGGTTGAGATCCTTGCTCTATGTAGTGAAAATGTTTTCTTCTAATATGCTTTTTGCATTTGTCATCAATGAGAAAAACAAGAGTATATATTGCTCTATATTAAAAGATTAAAAAACTCTTAAAGGAATAATCTGCTCTATATATTTAGATACGCTTCCACACTCATTTCAATTTTATTTACTGTACCCTAATTTCGTAAATGGAATCTTAGAATATTTTCCATCATATGGAAAATTATTACTTATAAATTTCAACATAAAATACCACAGCCAGATGTCTGAAATCAAATATCGATATAACAATATAATATAATTGCACTGAAATGAGAGTATGGAAAACAACACAATATGCCACACTTAATCCAAGATATTAACTTAAAATTGAGCTGCAAGGCATACTTCATTTATCTTATCCATAATTCAGCTAGATGATAACAAATAAGAAGGTAATAGCAGTTATTAAACTACAATTATATTTATCACATTTAATTGTGTTTATAAGTGATGTTTTTTATACACTAAAAGGTATAAATGTTTGAGCACAAATCCATTCAAGATAATAATATTTCAAGTAGTTTAAAAAAAGAATTCAATATTTCATAAAGTAAATCAAATAAGATAAGAAAAAAAAGAAAACTAATAAAAAGAACTAATCAAAATTTCATATCTTATATAAATTTTGTAAAACATTGATATCTTATTTGACTTATTTTATAAAATATGAATTTTTTTAACCATCTCAAATATTAATAATTTAAATAAATTTACGTTGAAATGTAAATACATTTACTCCATCACACGTATCTAATACAAATTTTGAAATTGGTGACACAGTAAGTTCAAATATTTAGAACCGAAACCAACATTATGATACAGTATAGTAACTACCTTTTCAAGCTCATTTGACCATCAGGCGGTCCACATAAAAACTGCCAAATAGTTTCTAACGCTCCAGCTAAAATGTTATATGCCATTATGATGGGAGACAATATTCACAAAGCTTTCTAAGTCTTCGGATATAATTATTTGCTGAAATTGAAAGCAATGACTTTCTTTGGTAAAGTATGAAGAATTCTCATAAGAACCAAACACTTTCTAAGAAATTTAAAACAAAATAAGTGCAAAAATGACTGCAAACTATTCAATGTTTTATGTGCTGGTTTCACATTAACTATGGAGCATCCTCATCAATCTTCGATCTTTTTTTTTTTTTTTTCCTCTTATTGCAGTAATTATAATAGCCAAGTGTTACAAATATTGCGTGTGTGTGTATATATATATCAAATATTTAGGATCTGTTTGGATTATCTGATCTTTATCTATATCATATCTATGTCTTATCAGTATACATCTGTAACTTTTATCTATCATATATGTTTAATTTTGTCTATTTATAAGCAAAATCGCCAGTTTTTCATTAATATTTTTTTTTACTAACACATATTTAAAAACAATAAAAATATGATGTCAAAATGGTTTGAACACGATGAAACAAACAGACCCGCATCCCCTCCTCCTTCTAACCACCTTTTTTGTCTTATATTTTAATTCAAATATACTTAAACAACATAGGAACCATATATATATTATATATATCAAAGATATACATATATAGAAATCAAACACAACGTTCCAATAAAGATAAAACTGAAGCAGAAAAAAGTAAAACATATCAGCGACGCAAAGATTCCAAATTTTGTCCACATATTTTAAGTGATATAGTGTAGAGGGAGAGAGGGTGGGAGAGAGACAGAGAGAATATTTAATAACAATGATTTTTTTTATATATTTAATAAACTTATAAAATATTTTTCTCAAGCAAATAATTCCTAATATAGTAATATATTCATGTGGCCCCGTGACTAAATACTTCAAGACAAAGAAAAGGAAAATTTTCAAATTTTTTTAACATTAATTACATCTCTTGTGAAAGAATAATCAATACGTCTACACAATATATTTCCGTTAACACTTTCCTAAATTCATTCGGTTCCATCCATCCTTGACACAATATTCTAAAGATGCACAGCTACTCTTTTCAGAAAATTAATTACTAAAAAATAAAAATGAAACTACACACAAAAGAAAAGAAAGAAAGAAAGCAGACATGAAAAAACAAAAGAATCATCATCCATCGATAAATTGGTATTTTCGAGGCTCTGAATTCTGGTCTCGTTGAAGGATTCGAACATTTTGTTCCTTTGCCAGAAAAATAGAATAGAATAAAATAAAGAAAATAAAAGTGAAAAAAAAAAAAGAAAAACTCTTTGCTCTTTTTATTTTCATATTAATTCTTCATTGGTGAATGTAATTGGGGAGTACTTGTCAACATATGGATTAGCAACACCTCGTCGGAAGTAAAAAATAGTTTATTTAATAACAATAATCTACAAGGATAAAAATTAATCGGAGTTCGAGTTACACATATCATATAAAAAAAATTAGCCTCTTTCGATTATCAGACTTTTACCTGTATTGCATTATTATCAGTAACTTATCTATATCGAATTATATGATTTGGTTTAATCAGTTTAAAAATAAATTATCAATTTTTCATGAGTATCATATTTATATTGATTTGATATAAAACAAAATCAAACCAAACTATCCAAACAAATCCCATAATGCCCGCTATGTCATATCGATTAAGTTTTCACCTTTATATATATAATGCTATGGTTAGTACTAACATTTTTTCTTTTAGTACTTATCAAGTATCTTATAGTCGCAACATTTTCACTCTAGACTGACTGACATCAATATCAGATATTCAATATATTCAATTTGGATCCTTTTTTTTTTTTTTTTTTGCTACTAATTAATTTGGATTTGAAATTGCGATGGTAGTTAAAAAAAAAAAAAATCAAAGTATTTGTAAACCGAAAAAGTCGAGGAAAATGATGGTCATCTAACGGTGATTAGATCAACATCCAGAAAAATGACTAATTAAAAAGTCATAATAATTATGTTACCTTTTAGGAGGAGTGTCATAATTAGCTCATGTGAGGATATTTATTTTTAACCATTAAAATAGTATGAAAAGGTACAGTAGCGGCTGGATCAAGAACAAATCCTGTCTCATGCATGCCTCCATACACACACACAAATATGTAAATAATTTCTAAAATTGGCTCCATCTTGTCACAATTTCTAAAGGTATTTAAAAGGAAAATAACGAGGGGTGCCATCGCATGCGCTCCCGGATATTTTTTATTGTGTGTGAGACAAAACTTGAAAACTATCAAGTGTATAAGAGAAATTTACTTTTTAAGTATAAATCACATAATTTTAATATCGATAAAAATAGAATAAAACATCAGTCCAGACCTTTAAAAAAAATAACTATTAAAACAAGATATATGGTAAATTAATTATCAAAATAGATAATTAAATTTGTATGGAGGAGATGCACTTTTAGTTAGATACTTGTTGTGCACGCTAAATGTGCAAGTGACACATGTCACACACATAAAACATGCGAATCATAATGGTTGTTGTGTATGTTAAATGTGCGAGTCACATATTGTATTTAATAAACATATTGAAAATGCGAGATTGATGGGTTACTTTGGTAATTAAGTTTGTTGATGCCTTATTTTAGTAATAAATTTCAAAAAGAGATCTGATTTAGCAAAAAAGTCCATATAAATATTTTACTTTTTACAAAAAAAATCACATATAAGATGGTGCATACGATTTTAAAACTGCAACACTTTACAAAATCAGATTTAAACATTTGATGTTAATAAATGAAAAATGAAATTACATCTTTAACATGTGATTTACTATAAATAGAAATTTCATACTTTTGCAAAAATCATAAAAATCGCATGTAAATCGCATGTAAGATATGCATGCTATACGTGTGCATAAAGCAAAATTGCATGTTTGTATTGGCATTTATGTAACTATCTTTGTGTAGTTTTTATTTATATAATTTAATAATTTCATATCATTAAACATAAAAGTATCTCTATTTTACATGGATATGATTTATTTATTCATTTTGTAACTTGTGGTGGATTAATTTATGGGAAAATTATAAATAACACTTCTAAAATTTGACATGGGTATGGATATATCCTAAACTTTCAAATGCAAAAAAAGAAAAAAAAAAACTTATAAATTTTGATAAATTAATAAAATAAAGAACACTTGATATTTCGGTTTTATACTAAAATCAAAATTTATGGAAAGATAAAGCACATTTTGATATTTTAAGGGGTATTTTTACATCAAAATCAATGTTTATGGAATTCAATTTCAACTTTTAGGGTTATTTTTCAAATTATTAAAGTTTATGGGATGATTTATAATATTTGAAAATTCAAAAAGTGTATTTTACCTAAGTTAATGTTTATGAGGGTTGTTGGTATTTCCCTCCTCATTTTTGCTATGATGTATTTGTTAATGTAATTTAAAGTTGATCATTGTTGTCAACAATATTGGAAAAGAAAATTATTAGAAAATTGATTCTTCCATATAGTTAGAAAATTGTACAATCACTCAAAAACTTCCCAATTACTATCTACTCCAAAATATTATTCAATTTGTCTAATACATATAAATCGCAAATAACCTCATCATCATATTATATTTTACTTAAATATTTAATAAAAAAATCTTGCATCTCATGCTATAAGATAAAGATATCATAAGGTATTAGGGAGAAGAGGAAGCCTTCAACGAAACGAAATTTTATAAATCAACATTGTAAAAGAATACATTAGTGGATTTGACACCATATATAATCTAAAACCTTAAGCACTAGTTTAATGAATTTTCTCTCTTATAAATCATTTACATTATCCACAAATTTCTCATGTGAGACTTTTCTAACATCATACTCATGTATTCTAACAATCTCTCCCTTAAGTGTTAGTTTTTGCTATGGCCATATGTTTTACTCCCTCTTAAATGTAAATCTCACGGTCTTATTAATTGTTACCCACCTGCTTACATTTACATTATGGGTATCATAAATGAATCACAACCACAAAGTTATTTTTTCTACATGAAATGGCTAACCATGGGAGTTCCTAACTGAACCAATGGCTCCGATACCTCTTGTTAAGGAGCTACATATTTCCCATGTAGGACTAATCTAACCTTACATATGTATCCAAACAATCTCCCCATCAAGTGTTAGTCTCCTTACATATGCATCCTAATAATTTCCTCATCAAGTGTTAGTCTCCTCAATGGGCTTAGGTTTTTCACCCCCTTGAGTATAACCTCCATGATCCTCATCAAGAGTTTGTAGAGTCAACTTCATTAAACCTGCTTTGTAAGCATCTTGTTGCCCACTTGCTCGCTTTTAAATCATAAGTTTCACACATAAGTTATTCTCACCTTACACTTATATCCTAACAATTTCCTCATCAAGTGTTAGTCTTTGCAATAAGCTTAGGTTTTACACCTCCTCGAGTGTGATCTCTGCAGTCTCATCAAGAGCATGCCAAATTAAAATCACTAAACATACTTCGCAAGCGGCATGTTGCCAACTTACTCACTTTTACATCACAAATTCACACATGAGTCATTCTAGCCTCTTACTCATATCATAACAATCTTCCTCTCAAGTGTTAGTCTTCACAATTGACTTAAGTTTTATTCCCATGCGAGTGTAAACCTCTTGGTGTTATCAAGACTTTATCAAATTAATTTTACTAAACCCGCTTTGTAAGCAACCTGTTACCCACCCACCCACCCACCTTTATATGATAGATTTCACACACGGGTCACTACCATAAATTTACCAACCATGAAAGTTTCCTAACAAAATTATTAGCTTTGATATTGCTTGATAAGGAGAAAAGGAAGCCTTGGGAGAAATTTTATAAAACGGACCTTATGAAGAAGCACACTAGGGATGGGCATGGATCGGTTAACCAGTCCATGATCCTATTTTTTGAACCTAATCATTACAATCGTTTTTTTAAATGTCAAACCTAAACCGTTCATTATTAATGATTAACCATTTTTTCAGTTAATATTTTTGTTTTCGGTTTTTAACCATTTAGTATGATGAATTATATATAATACTATATATTTATAGATACGTTAACTGTTAACCATTGGTTTTTCATGGATACAAACTAAAACTGAAACCGTTATAATATTATATATTTATAGTCACATGTTTTATATATTCCACAAATAAACTATATTTGTGTTTCATAGAATTTTATGACGGTTCATTCGAAGCGTGTGCACATAAGAAAGAATTAACTTGGCTTATTTGAAAAATACTTGGCTAATACTATCGTGAAAGCGCATTTGAAATACACAATGAGCATGTATTTTAGCTGTTAAGACTTAGACCCATTGTGTTTGACTAATTGTAGTAATTAACTATTCTCATCCCAAACATGCTCACAAAAGGAAAAAAAAAAATCAACTAGGGCTTTTATATTTAAAAAGCATCACGTTTCTAAAAGTGCTAAGATAAAGCAAATACAATAACTTCCACCATGGAAAGTAGATTAAAGAGGCAAATTTAAAAACTTCCAACTTTGAGTGAATTTTGAAAGGAGTTCATTTTTTGTATCCTTAATTTTTCATTGGGCTGATCGTAACTGGGACGGAGAAATTATTATTTTTTAATTTAATTATATATAATATTATATATTTATAAATATCAGTTAACCATTAACCATCAGTTTTTTATGGTTATAAACCGAAACTGAAAACTGAAAAAAATTAAAACCATGAACTAAACCGAAACCGATAACTGGTTAACCATATTTTTTTTATTGGTTTTTTGATCTCGGTTCGGTTTCTTAGTTTAGTCGGTTTTTTGCCCATCCCTATAGCACATAATAAGCTTGACACTATATAATAAAAAAATTCATAAAGTATTGAATTAATTAATCTTCTCTTTTATAAATCATTCACATGATTTATATATTTTTTTATATGGGATTTTTCTAATCCCACACTTGTACCCTACCACAAGGTGCACCAAAAGTGTTTATTTACTAAATAGAATTGAGGAAAAGATATTGATTTTTTTTTATGATGTGATCCCTCAAAAGGAATTTCTTAAAAAATTAAAAAAAAAACCTTATGTGGCAAAGTATTCACTCGAACTTCATTATTTGTTTTATTTTAGTTAAATCATTTTACTGTTTTGTGGTTGAATTGAAAATTCCAACGCTTATACCTCTTAGTTCCAACCGGGAAAAAAAAAACATCCATACCTCTTACATATACAATTAACAAGGCAAAAATAGATTAGAAGTGAGAAAGCCAATTTAAACGCGATAAGTAAAACTATTAAATATAATCATTAAACAGATGATAAAATATTTTACATTTGAATCCAAACCAAACAGCTTTAAAGCTTAGATTTCATAAACCATTCAAAACAATTCGAATTGGAGTAGGATTTCAAGCCCAACCGTAATATAGTCAAACCTACAACAACATTTTGCCCCTTAAAGCCTCCACTGCACCCTGACACGGTTCTAACTTGTTAAAGTCCTGTCCTAAACAAGGATGAGAGTGCTAGCGTTTCTGATATCACAGCTTTACCCAGGGCACAGTTCGTTGGAATAGCTTTTTCAGTGTGTCCCTTTTCCTAACATGTGCTAGGTATGCTTTTTTAATAATTGAACATCATTTGAAGTAGAAGAATATGTAAGCTACTGAAAAAAAGTTATTTAAAAGTTCACTACTAAGGCTCTTAGCCTCTTTGAGTGGTCTACAAGCAACTCACCCATTTTATTTTTATAGTATTGTAATCCCTTTTTCTGTGTATCAATCATTAATCAAGGAGAGTGAATCAGTTGGATTTAACAGTAGGAAAACATTAGCAAGGAGGCCCCGTTAAGATTTTAATTAAAATAGGAAATAAGAAACCGTGCAATTAAGGTTGGAATACACACACACATATATTTTCCCCTTATAAATGTTTGGACATCCATTAATGAAATCTCTATAATATATGACTATCATAAGTCTAGTAATTTTATCAATTTGAAAATGATATAATTATTGATCACATCATTGGTTTAGTTTTTAAGGTACTTTGAATTTTAAGAATAAAGAAATTAACATTGTGACCCACTTCACATGAACTTGAATTACCATATTAGCACTTAGCTTATTAATCTCCTATGATCAAGTTCTATATTACTATGGGCTTCTAAAGCGGTAAATAAAATCTAACAACGTTCCATAATATATGGCATTTTTAGTAAAAATATGGTAAATATAATAACTAATGTTGTCAATTAAAAGTACTTATATGGTTGATCGTTTCCACGATTGGCTTGGTCCAATTGATGGATGATTTTACCATCAATTTGGTGTTCCTCTTCTCTTGGAAATCATGCTATGCTATTTCTATTGCACAGTTAGGTTTTAGCACAATGCAAATATCTTTGATCTCAGCAAAACTAAATTTGCTTTTTTTTGTCACTACTCAATATTGTTGTACTAAACTTGATACAATTAATAAAAAGTTAGTCCTGTTTGGACTATTTATAAATATGTTTAGGTTAGGTTAAGGTTTAACCTTTGTGTACAGAGTTGTTTGATAGATAGATCTTGTATACACTTGTTCAGGCAAACTTTGAAAATTATGAGCTAGGGTTTTATAGTTTTGAATCAAGCCAGTTCAAATTGAGGATTGGATTTTCATTTGGTTAAATTAAGAGTCAAACTTTCAAGAGAATAAAATAAAAAATTCTTTTACTAAGTGGTTCAATTAGAGTATCATGTCAATAATTTAAGTTAGCTCAATCTAATGATGTCATAACAACATAATGGATTCTCTAATTAACGCTTTATTTTAACTACTTAAGAGTTAAGAGATCCACCATCAACTTGAACCTAACCTTAAGTATTGATTTCCTTGCATGGAATTTTCTCCTTAGAAACTACCTTAGTGAAAATTTACTAATATTTTTATGCCATTGACAAATTTATGTGGCATGTTAACACAACTGAAACCTTTCTCGTTATATTCTATTAAGTTATTGTCCTCATCCACTTTCACTCGAGTTATGTAAGAGTAATACTTTTAATTTTTTCCCTCAATATTCAAATTTATCACATTTTTTAAGAAAAGCATGTTATAATACACTTCAAGCTTCATTTGGTATGCACATTCATTTGGCAATATCTTATTAAGTCTCTACCTTATTAATGAAATTACTCGATATTCTTAGAAAAATCAAATTGGATTTATTAACCATTTATTTCATTTAAGTTAGTCACCTACTTCATAGTTTGAACAATGCTTGGATCCAAATTTATCCACACATTAGCTTAGAAACAGAAAGCAATTTTTGTAGCAATTATTATAGTTTTCGGTACGATCTCCATTAAGAGTGTTAAGCAAGCAAATTGAAGACAATACCAGGAATGTCAGTGAAATAAATACTCAAAAGTTATGATATATTTGCTTTAGCTTTTTCTTAATTGATAAAAGGGCTTAACCCGAAAACAAGACACACTAATTAGCTGGTTGATGGTTGGTTTAGGTTTTCAAACAAGATCGATAAACAAATCATGCTATGAGCTGAGTTTTCCATATCTGGATAGAGCCAATTAATTTGTATCACAAACCTTAATAGTAATATTCAAAGTCTCTCAAATCTCAATAAAACTTATTAGACTGTGCCTATGTCCATTTAGGTGACTTTAACCGAAGATTCGGTCATCATACATTGTCTAAGCTTGACTTCGGTCCCTATGACCTAATTGCAACCTAGATGCGGCCACAAACCATTCAATCGGCCTAGGTCACCAGTTTTACCATATGTGGCCTACGGCTTGGTGGGGCTTCATCTGAATCAAATGCTTTAATGGTTGCACATGCACCGCAACTTAGCGGTGATTCCTACCCACCAATCTATTTGATGGTTTTTGTGGGTTAGGAGTTAATTGTAATTAATACGATTTAAGTTGGTTTGATAATTCCATGACTCTCTTGCAATTCACGTGGATTAAGTGGTTCATGACTTGTCAATGGGTCATTCGATGGAATGGGATACAATGAAAGTCATTCTTTGTTGCCTTTAACAAATATTGACATCATGTCAGCTCATTATCGTGGTCTTATCACGAGGCACTCAACGAATCATTACTAAACAACATAGATTGTGAAAAGGATTTTTCATACAATTTATTGTTGGAATTTTTAACATAGATATATGCGTGAAACTCACTAAATTGATGGAAATTGAGAGAAAATAAATTTAAAAGGGGCTAGAAAAAACTTATCTGGGTTTTTACTTATTTGAAAACATATGATCTCTGTTAATTTTTTTTATAAATAGATGACTGAAATTTTATGCGAAAGTGTCAATATTTTTAAATATTATTTGATAAATACATGTTAGTATTTTATTGGTCTAAGAAAATTAATTTAATAAAAAATATCAATATATAAAATATGAAAAAATATTTTTAAAAAAATTGAAAAAAATGTAAAATTGATTTGTTAAAACCGATAAGATATTGAAACGTGTTCTTCTAAAATTATTAAATAATATTAACACATGTCATGTATTTACAAATTGACCAAAACACACGTAGGGTTTTTGTAATTAGCCCATTTAAAATTTTATTTTCGACTAAACTGCTTTTGCTTTTAATTAATACATATATGGAATACAAGTAAAAAATTTATAATAGAAAAGTTTCATCTTTCAATATTGTTGTTGTTGTTGTTGTTGTTATGTGTATAATAGGAGCTATGACGATTATGCATCTCAATGTTAAATAAAACTAGTAAGCACTTAAGACACCTGATAATTGACAAAAATTTTACCCTTTGTTTGGAAAAACATAGTGTCTCTCTCTGATTGTGTTTTCAATGGTTTCTGATTTATTTTTTATCTTTTTTTTATATATGCTTTCAGTAATTCCAAATCGTACTAAATTTACTTGTACGCATGGTTTCCGGTATCTTACTTGCACGCATGGTTGCAATTTATCTTGGTTCTAATTGTAATTCCTAAATGAAAAGCAATACCCACTGAAGTTTCACCTAAAAGCTCCATCATCCTCATCATTATTGATTGTTTATGACAAGTCAAAGACCGTAATTTATGCTCACGCAAGGATTTATAAGAGAAGTAATCTTCTTTATTCCACTTCTTGTAAAATTTGAATATCTCGTTGGGTTTGATTTACTCGATTGAAATTATTATTCTGTTTTTATTACCATGAAACAGTTGTTTACATTTTGCTTTATGCAATATTCTATAATAAGAAAAGCTTATCTTATGTGACATAAAATAGATAAAAAAAAATTCTATTTATTTTATTCACGAAAGAAATTGCACTATCATATAATATAACTTTCTTTTTGCAAAAAAACACCTTCTAACTATAAATAAATGAGTTGCTGTTCTTTTGTAACTTTATTTCATAACAAGCAAAACCAAACATGAATATTTGGCATTTCATATCAAGATATTACACGGATCATTGTCAAAACCTCATAAGGTGAAAAGCACCCAAGAGTGACGCATACGAAAATGATCAATAAATCATCCATGATGAATTTAAATTTTGCCACGATGAAAGGATAAAGATAGCGATAGTGTGATAGTGATATTAGAACAACAGATGTGAGTCAAAACAGTCCATTTAGAGATGCAAGTAAGCAGTAACACCAACGGACAGGAGAGGACAGCTTCACCTTTTAGGTAAACTTTTGAATGGGAAGAATGGAGAGACATCCTTAATTATCGACTTAAAGTCCCCGTAGGGTCCCATAACATCCCAATCTACCTTAAACTAAAGGGCAATTCCTCTTTTGAATGATGAAAAGGCATGGGGTTCATTAGCTGTTCCTCATTACTGTTCTGTCCAACAAAAATCCATAGCAGAAATAATATGTGCAAAAAGAAACAGAAAATATCTAGTTTACGTTTAGGAAATGAAAGCTCTTATTATACAACACCAGCATTACCAATGTCGTTAACGGACGATGGCTCTACAACGGAACAAGATAGAATAATTTTGGGAAAGCAGAATTTTGGTTTAGCGCATCCATTTACTAAATTAACATCATTCCGAGTTGATTGCTCATGATTTGAGTTTTGGAAAAGGAAGTCAAAAGTTTTTAGAATAAATATATCTGCTACTTAAGCTTTACAATTTTTTTACAAATAATCATGCCATTTTGATATCTAATTTTGTATTTTTTTAATTAACCATCTGCATATGGTCGATTTTTATGATTGATTATCTTAACTAAGTACTATGAATAACTTGAAAAAGTGTGTAAGTTAGAAATTTATACTTTTTGGGTAATTAATTGAAAAATGAATAAAGATCAAATATAAGATACCAAATATAACATTTACCTAAACACTTATAAGTTTGAAACTTTGCATATAAGAACAATTACTCTAATAAGTAGAATACATGTTTACACATGAATTACATATATTCCAACTGAGCCAACCCATCATGAATCAACAAAAATTGGATTAAATTGTAAATTCATCTTTTTAAGTTATTGATCAAAAGAAAAGAAAATTTTTAAACTTTTGAAGTGCGATTTCACCTAAATCCGTATAAATTTCATAAAATGCCAATAAACCCTATAACGTCATTACATCCCCCAATAACTTTCCTGATTCCAATAATAGTTTAAGGTTGTTTTCATATTTTCATTTTTGAAAATTATAAGAAAGTAAAGTCACAAGTATAAAGTTTAGAAATCTACCCATGTACAACTAAAATTTAACTTTAAATCCGAGTTATATATTGAATCAAAGTGATCATGCAGTTGTCTTCTTTAGTCCTTCTAGACAGATATGATCTTCTAAAGTATGATGTCCGGCATTGTCATTAGTATCTACAAAATGCTTATCATACAAGTCACATACATGTGACACGACACTGAGATGGAGCTTCAGCTACAACTGTTGTTCTGGGACATAGTACATGTATTATTATATCAATGCAGGACATAATAACTTTTAAATGATGCCAGAAGGAATGCCAAAACATTCAGCTTCATTGAACATGTGCTCGTGCTTGAAACTTCCATTTTGAGTATTTGATTGACGATGCTTGTAAAGGCTATCGTGTTGAAATCCTAAACAATCATGAAATGGCCCATTTTGCCAAACTGGTCACTGAGATACTCTTGGTGCTAGTTCCATCATGTACGTACAGCATGGTAGGCCTGTTTTGTATGGAATTTTGCTAACTGAATGCATGCCCCAGGGAAGGAATAAGCTATCTGATGCGAGGTTCAAAAAATATCCAAGATGAAGCCACTCAACTACCCAACAAAGCTCCAGTGGGTAATATAGGTCATGAGTAACATACACATAGCAAGCAAGTACTAATCTTTTTTTTTACACTTAATGGCATTCATAAATCATTATTTTAAAAATTAGTACTATCTCTTTCATGTGTTAAAATAAGATTGGCAATTACCAATTCTTTATATATACACATGTGGTATGTATTACCTATTAAGTGTTTTTTCTGACTACAAAGTTTGATAAGAAAGTAGCTAACAATACACTTATATATGTGGGTAAAGAAAATTATATGAGTTACAACGAGATAAATCACATCATATAATTCAACAATTAAATTTATTTCAATCATGATCAAAGTCTTAAATTCTTTTCATTGATTTTTTCTATAATTAATTTAAATTTAGTATTAGTAATAGTAAGGCCGAGATGTAACGTAGAATTCATGAAAACATAATGCAGCTTGGACATGCCTTATATAAAAAAAGGATTTTATAATTAAAGGGCATTATTAGTTAATCCATTTTCTGACTTTTGGTATTTTAGTAATAATGACGTTCTAATGATGAGGATTAACATGACAACTCAGGATATGACTAATGGGTTGGGTGGTTACATATGTGATGATTGTGATTTGTGATTGTCCTCGAAATGACAACTTCTTTTGTATGGTTTAGAAGAACAACGATTAGGCTATTGAAAGATTCGTAATATAATTTGTTCGAGAGGAAGTCATGGAATTATCTAGCTTTAGAAATACCCACGTATGGTGATATATATCTTGTGTCTTTTCATGTTCTTAAAGGGAAACACAACAAAGCAGTCGCATCCAAATCATCTCGGAAGGTATATTACCTGTAGCTTGATGATAGGTAGTAAGAAAATTTTATAATCCCGTCGTTAATTTATTTACAAGCACACTATGCAACTGTGGTAGGAGCTCAAAACTTGAATACAATCACATAATATGGTTTAAAGCATAAAAGAATTAATAAGCCCATACGTACATAGATAAGCTTGAAGATCAAAACAAATTTCACATAAACTGTTTTTATAATGAATATAAATAAAATAAAAAGTAATGTGTAACAAAATAATACATTACAAATATACTTATTAGCATCGTTTAAAAATATGTTAATCACATTTAATTTGTTTTATTGAAGAAGTCACCTCTTCTAAAGCTATAAATTATATAGATATTAATTGGAGAATTTTGTATAGAACAACATAATACTTAAGCATAATTGAAATGAGGTATGTGATTTAAATATATATAATTTTATATATAAGATAATTATATACTTGTTTTATATCAATAGGTGCAGATTTGAAAATGATAACTGACTATTATTAGTTTGCCCTAATGGACTTAATTCAAGTACATTTAGTAATGAAGCTTTAAATGTGATGTAAACAGAAAAGGAAGATTTGCCCTTAAACTTATCATGCTAAATTATAATTGCATATACTTTGATATATTTTTGCAATATTTCTTAGGTGTATTTTGAGAAACTAAGCATATATATTCAAACCTTGTCCATTATGTTTGAATAATATAGACATATGTTAATGCATTGTATTGGTCGATCTCCTAGCCTAGTAAGATTTTATTTATTAATGCAAAAACTTAATACTTTAACATATATCTATTAACAACAAATAATATTTTTTTCAATTAAAATTATAAAAAATAAAAATGGTTTTACAAATGGGTGAAAAGCTATTCAATCTAATTCTTGATTCGAAATTGATACTAGGGGTGAGTGGGTGAAAGATAGATAGGGTATGGATTATAAATAGCCAACCCTGTAGAGTATAAAGTTTTAAATCTAAAACCTATTTGTAGCAACTTATAATTTCTTTTGCCAAAACTAGTTAGGTTTGAGAGACAAAAAGCACATAAAGTTTCTTTTGTTCTAACTTTCAAGTTTATTATATGGTATACAAATTATTTCAAGTTTATTATAATATATACAATTTATATAATACATAAATCTATCCTATTTTTTATATCATTATAAATAATATATTGAAAAAAAATTAAAAAAACAATTTTTTAATATTACAAGTTCTACAATGTACATAAATTATTAATGTGTTAAAGGTAAAATATGTAACAAACACTTGTAAAACTTGATTACATGACTTCAACAAAATTGAAATATACTTAGCAAATTCTAAAATAAAAAACTTTGGAGAAATTTTTGTATTAATTAGCCTCAAAAAATAAATAAGATTTTTATATAACTTAAAAAATCAATTATACACAATTAAAGATCTTTTATAATAAAAAGGTACTTCCATAATAAACTAGTACTTTTGTTTCTAAATAAAAATTTTAAAAGGTAGCCTAAAGATGATAATCTTAAGCAAAAGTGATTGCAAAATGAAAAATAAAGTATTATTACTTATTTGTATTTTATTTATACTATTTTATAATAGAGTCCTCTATATAAGAAAATATAAGTTATAGGATGAGTATATTGTATGAAATCCTTATTATCTATCTTGTGAGAGCTGGTTCTAAAAAATTATATCTCTACTCTGTGACCCCTAATACCCTCTTGGATCCGATCCGATGGAGCAAAATACAATTATTGACCCTATACAATGAGATTAGCCACTCAATCTTAATTGATATAGTTTTGAAACAAGTGTAATTCAAAGTCTTACTTTAATTCAGCTTACAATACTGATCGCTTGCAACATTAGATGATAAAACTAACTTGTTCAAGTAGTACGGCAAAAGTATTAAAATACGGATAACCATCATTTACAAAGTTTCGGCAATTTTCCCTAGTTTAAAGTTTTATTTTGCAATGTTCTTTTATTTATTTATTCCTTATTTTTAGGGGAGAGGGAAAGGTGTAGAAATAAATAAAGCAGGTCAAATAATTGACCTGCTTTTTAGGTAAATTGATATCTTTAGCTCCAATCTACCTTTTTAGTGGGTCGAAAAGGATTAGTCCAACTGCACAATTCAGTTTGTTTACACAACTCTAATCACAATGTTTATATATTAAAGATAAAGAGGGAAGAATAATATTACTTTTACACAATAATTATTAATTGATTAGAATGAAATAAATTAGAATAAAATAAGTATATAATGGTATTTATAAAATATATCATTAAAAATAAATATAGATGATGGATATGTGCAGAGTAAAAAGGTAATTAAAATAGATAGCATTTATATTTGATGGAATGAAATCGATTTGTCTTCTGAATTGTAGGATGGAATTCCTCTTACAGCCGAAACCGTTGTTTGCATTCCATTCAATTTTCTCATAGGCAAATGGGCCATTAATATAAATGGAAGACACAAGATTAGGATGGTTATTTTTAACTTCACAAGAATCCAACAATAATTGTCTTACATCAAGTATTCATTTCGTGGTATCTATTTGGTAAAACTGGTGAGAAAATCTTACATCAAATTTCTAATGTTCTTGTAGTCTCATATAAACTAATTATTTTGGTTGGACTTCTATGAAATCCAGTTGGGGGAGGAAAACTTGACTTTTATTTGTCTAGTTCATTCTGGAGCAATTAGTGAATATAGCCAGGTTTGGTAGGCTAAGTTATATAAGTTCCATCTTAAATAAATTTTCTAATCTTACACGTCATATCTAAAGATATTCCCATCTCCCACTTTCACTAGTTCTGGGCTTCTTGAAGCCTCTTTTGTTTTAATATTTTTTTTGCCCTTTTCCTGCCTATAAAAGTTTAGACTTGAACGCTTTAAATCAAAACCAAGCTTGAATCTCGATCATCTTCTATCAATAGGATTATGTGAGTAGCATTTGTATGTGAATTCTTAGAGGCAAAAAGTTGTACCATACTATTTAATTGATAAGTTTGATTCACTTGAATGGAATAGACTGAAAAAAAAAAATAACTCATTGTTTTATGATTTGGAGTATTATTGAAAAAAAAAATTTTATTTTAGATAAATAATAGCAATTCCTCTAATGAATGAAAGGAATAAAGATTCCTAACTTATTTCATGTTACATGGAATAAGTATTATTTGTGAAAATTTTTTTATAAAGTAAATGAGGAAATAGTTATCTTGCGATAATAATGTTAGAATACTAATTCTTACCAACCAAACACAACAAATATGTTTAGCGAAGTAATAATAGAATTAGATATCACTTCGTGCGGATTACATGATTATCACTGTAGTACAGCTGAAGAAAATAATAGGATTAAGGAAAAAAATAACTATCTTTTCAAAAAAAATTACACAAATCCTTGAGATGAAAACAAATCTTAAGAATAGGCAAGTTGAACTCGTCTCTTGAAGAGACGAGGTCATTAGTGGCCGATCTCGTCTCTTCAAGAGACGAGGTTAGAAGATGACTTGATTCAACCTCGTCTCTTCAACCTCGTCTCTTCAAGAGACGAGGTTAGTACAAATACACTAACCTCGTCTCTTGAAGAGACGAGGTCGGCCACTAATGACTTCGTCTCTTCAAGAGACGAGTTCAACTTGCCTATTTTTAGGATTATTTTTATCTTAATGGCATTTTTGTAATTTTTTTTAAAAAAAGTAATATTAATTGCCTTTTCCCGAAAATAATAATCAGAAGCTACTAATCACTAATATAACTTTTTGTTACGAAAAAATGGCATCAGTGTAATGGATTGGAAAAAAAATAAAATGTTATCGATATCTAAATGATTAATCTTTTTATATTTGGAATTGTTCATGAAATCATTGACTGCATTTATATATTATTTTGGTAGTTGTAAGAAAGGTCTTTAATTCATGAATAAAATAATTATATGTTACAAAAGTCAATTTTTAAATTTGCAACGGAGTTGGTTTTTCGTCCCATCAAAGGTGGAATTAGATTTGTTTCTAAATTTAAACTTGCCGGGTTCTAAAGAATGGCAGCTTTGCACTTCTAAAAATGTTTTCAAATATATGAATGGAAATAGAATTTAGAATTATAATTTTATTCCAATCCATTTTTATATACCAAATTTGTCATATTTATCTAGTAATAGGATATTCATATAAAAATATAAAATTACCGTATAATTAAAGGTTAAGTATTATACTTTCTAACCGAAAACTAAGTTTGTTCTTTTTCAAAATTGTAAACTATAAAACTAATGACGTGATTATAAAATTTCCCTAAAACTACATAAGAACTATCAAAATTTAATTTACAATTTATATATAAATATCAGATCATTGACTAATTTTTTAAAAGGAAATGGGTTAATCACATCATTTTATGTGTTGCACAAAAATTCCATATTCTACTATAAATAATATAGATAAGTATGAAGCTATTTGCTGTGACAAGAAAACACGGTTTAGGCCCGTTTGGATTGTCTAATTTTTATTTGCATGTTATTTGTATTTAATCTATATCTATTTTTTATATGTATCTTATTTGTATCACATCAGTATTGGATCTGATTGATCTTTTTATGAATAAAACTGTTGATTTTTTTTATATGTATCTGTTTTTTAACAAACATCTGTTTAAAAACAATATAAATAAGATAACAAAATAACCAAAAAATGAGGAAACAAATAGAGGTGAAGCAATGCCACCCATTCCTAAGATCAGCTAGACTACTCTCTGCATTAACTCAACCTCATCGGGCTATATCTGCAGGATCGCGGAACCACCTTTCGGGTTTTTCTTGCCTGACCCACGCCCATCTTATTGTTAGCAGATGGCCTGATGGAAGATCGGAGCGTGTGAAATTAGCTGATTCTCGATCTCGGTTCACTAAGAAGGGATATACTAATCATGATTTTTAATAAATAATTTTCGAATTGTAATTATTAATTATAGTAGGTAACAGATGATAATAGCCATCTAAAACATGGTTAATGCTGGATGTTTTGAAGCAATTGGACATGTTCATAAAGTATAAAAAAGGGGAAAAAATTTTCTCATTTAAAGTTGGAATCGATTTTTAACATTTTTACAAATATCCGGAGTACAAATGTCTCACTTTGATTTTTTTATTTTTTTTGGGCCGAAAGTGTCTCACTTTGATCGACACACATTAATTAACTCAATGAAATTGATATTATAAAATAAATAAAGTAAAAAAAAAGTCAAGAATTATGGCCATATTATCTAGTATGTTTAATTATGAAATAAAAATCAGCTAAACATATAGAAGGGTGTAATGCGTGTCGTATCTAATGGAGAATAAAAGCCTGTTGGGAAACTCCATGAGATGGATTAAGTAATCGATCCTTGCAATCGTTTGTGAGGTCATTGAAGGTTTCAATTTGCTCTTTGCCTCTAAAGAAAACATCGACATCATCCGTGCAATAGGACAAGTGGACAAGTCAGGATTTCTCATGGAAATCTAAACAAACAACTAACACTGTGTTTGGTAATCAGGCTTAATGTGGAAATCAACGGAAATCAAATGAAAAAAAAATAAAGAAAAAGAGAGGAAAAGGAAAGAAGATTATATTTTTTTGTTTGGTTTGTTAATATAGAAATAAAAGGAAATTGAATAAAATATTAATATGAATAGACTTTCTAAGTTTATTCTTTATTTCTAATGATATTTTTGTAATATTACACATCTTTCTTTTCAATTCTTTCCGTTTTCGCCTAAAATCGGACGAAAATAAAGCATGTCATCTTTCTCTCCATTTCTTTCCAGTTCTATTATTTTCCTTCACATTTTGATAATCCAACACCAAATTTCTATCAATTTCTTTCTCTTTCTACTGGTTTCATCGTTCTCAAACACAGCATAAAGCTATCAAAATTTGTCAGTAGAGAGATGAAGAGTTAAGTTGATGTGTGTGGTGTGTGTAATTAGTGGAGGCAATGTTATGAAGAAGGCTGGACTCGTGGGGCTTGCAAGAAAGGCTAGGAATATGGGCTTCAATCCCAAAATAATGTTTGATGTAATGTGAATCCAGTAGAATAAGTTACAACTTAGCCAACATTATGCCATGTATGAATTCTAGAAAGTATACACACATAACTAGTTGGTTAGTTGGAAATCTTACATATGCAATCACCAAAATAATTAACTGTCTGGGAGCTTTTTTTGCTATATATATAATTTTATTGTGTAAGTAAAACGAAAAAAATGAAAAATCCATAAATATTGTTACTTCCCAATTTGCTTATACTCAAGCTACTGAGGTCCACATTTAGTATGTTTAAATCTTGTTGTATTATTAATCTTGTTACAATTGGTACCAAAGCTCTTTGGTAGCCATGGCAAAACCTAGGGAGTTCAAATGGATGGAGGAAGTAATTTGTGAGGTGTTGGCATAATAGTTAAGTGTCAGTCTTCTGATACATTAAAAAAGTAATAACTTTTGTTGGAAAAATGATGTCATTCCTATGATGAATTGAGACAACAAATAAATGGGAGGAGTAATTGTAATCAATAACCTATGAGCCTACAGTTTGGTGGCTAAGGTAACCATCAAGCTTTGAACTTTGAGGGAAAATTAGTGAGTGGGAATCAACTATCAACTTGCAAATATTAGAGTTGAATTTCCCTGGTTTAGTGGTGAAGGATTTAAGTAAGGTTAAGTAATCCTTCTTGATTGACAAGATGCCCAAGCAACTTAAGGTGAAGACTGCCATAATGCATTTGGGTGAAAAATCTTGTGAGTGTTATGGTGCATATTTAAAAATTAGAGACAACTTAGACCCATTGATGTAGGTGAAGCTCACAAAGGCACTATATACAAGGTTTAGTGATCAAGCTTAAGAAGACTTGACAACTGAATTGAAAGAGTTGCACTGGATAGGACCATTGCAGGATTACATTGACAGATTCATTCATTATTTATGTTGACAAAATCATTCATTATTCCACCGAGATACAATTACTTGAAACATATCTTATTAGTTGCTACCTTAGTAGACTTAAGATATAATATCCTATCCAAATATTTGAACCAAAATCTTTAATCCTAGCTTATACACTATCTCATCTACAAGAAGCTACAATTCTATCCTCTATACAAAGCTTCAAAACCACTCGCCAGACCTTTCTAAACTTACCTTTGACCCATATCTAGATCTTTGGGTCTTCAAAGACTACCAAAGCTATCGGAACAACATACCCATCACAAGTTACCACCTACAGCCATCCACCCAGGCACATCCAAACATAGACCACCTGGAAATACCTGTTGACTAATCTTTGAGGAATTAGAGGAAAAAAGGAGAAAAAAATCAATGTTTTTAGTGTGAGAAAACTTTTGGTCCTGGTCGTCAAGGCAAAAAACAAGAAATTAAACATGTTGGTTGTGGAAAGGGAAGAAGGAAGTGAAGAAGAGGATGTTGAGAAGACTGTAGTAGAGGACTTATAGACTAAAATGGCTGAGTTAACTCTATGTTCTTTAAGTGATGAGGACAAGAGAGCTGAGAGTCGTATGCGAGTGATTTGTTACTTTAAGAAAATGCGATTAAATATTAATCAATGCAGGTAGTAACGCTATCAATTTATGTTACTATGTTGTATCTCGTATCAATGTCTAAATGAGTTTGTGTCTCAAAAATCTCAACTAGGCACCTGATTTTTTTGTTAATAGCACACAAAAGCCTAAATCCATGAATCGACTTGTTTATACCGAATCCTATGTCTCATGTTAACACCTTTTTTTTATTAATAAAACATATAAATGAATAAACAAAGGAACAAAATCTTTGAGATTACCAATTAATGAAACAAAGCAATAATACTAAAACCCAAATTAATTATACTTGTAAAATCAAATACAAAATTATCAACTCATTAGAAATTAATATAAAAGCAGAAAGAGAGCTCAATATTTTCAATTATTCATAATTATAAATATTTGAAGAGACTTTTTACTGATAAAAGATTTAACAAAAGCATATAACTAATTGACAAAGTTTCTTAAGATTTAGGCAGGATGCTCAACCTGAGTCATAGTTATATAGTGCATTCTTTATTTGATGGATGGATCATGATGAAATCCCCTTGTTTTATATTTCCACATCAACAAAACATATAGATAAATAAACAAGAAATGTCAATCTTTAACATTACTAGCTAATAATTAATTTAAGTTGCAAGAAAAATAACTAAATAGAATTACCCTTTACACTAATCAAAATTACCATGTAAACACTAAATCAATTTCACATAAATCATCAACCCCTTTTTCTCAATAGCATATCAATGTTAAATGGAACTACCATTTGCACTATCATTGCCTCAATCCCAGCTTTAACCTTGCAATCCTTTTCTAATTCCACATAATTCCAATCAATTTTCATAATTGTTTCTCTTACTACACTTTTTATAATAGGAAAAAAATATGGACCCAACTTTATTGCAATTCAAAGTGTTAAATTCACCAAATTTTATTAAGTTGAGGCATAACCTAAAACATCTAGTGGTCATTTTCAAGTTCACCACATTCCCTATAAGTTTTTTAAGGGAGACATTCAAAGAACCTATCGATATAATAATAATATCGATAATTTATATAAATAATTCATCATATTACCTTCTTCTTCAAAGAGTTAATCCCTTGTATATAAAATAGTTTTCTATAGCGTTTGACTTCAATGAGTTGGAATGTTCATGGTAAATTAGATCTCTAATACTAAAAGCAAATTCTGAAGTAATCATTGATATCGATATTCTTAGGATGCCACTTGTCATTTATATAACTTAAGAACATTAAAATTGATTAGTTCCAATATTTTATTACACCCAGTTCAACTAAGTAGAACAATATTCATATGTAGATAAGGCATGTTTAGCAAATGGTGATAACAAATAATCCATAAGGCCCTCTTTTATGACCTAAAAGAATCTAAATACTCAGAAGAAGATAGAAGAAACCAAACCTGATTAGTAATAAATTAGTGAAGAAGGAGAAAAATAAAAATAATCACCAATAGTTGTGTGTGCACGAGAGAGAGAGAGGGAGAGAGAGTCTAATGAAATGAAACCTAGTTTCGATTGGGCTATAGGAAAAATTTAGTGGCAGTGTGAAATATGAGTATAGGCCGGTATAGTAAGAATTTGTGAGAGAAATAATAATATTATATTTGACGAGTTTGCAGATTAAACATAGGTTTATTAACTCACACTTATCTATAAATGGGTTTGGATCCTAAATAAGATCCCGAACACGTATAAATTCGTGTCATCTCTAGGTTTGGTCCATTTTATTATATGTGTTGATTTATACTTATTCAAATTCTTTTATAATTGTGTCATGTCGTGTTTGGGTTTGTAGGTTGGCACCTAGTTGGTAGTTTATCAAACTTTATAGATGAACACCTCGTGAAGGGACTTAATTGAGTATTGATGAAGATATCACCTATCGTAATAACTTTAGGTAATGGAGCTAAGCTTTATAATGACTATTAGTTCATAAATAAGTGTATGAAATATTAGTTGATATTTTTATAATTTCCTTTAGTTTATACTAAATTTTAGGAGGAGAACCTAACTCCATCTATTTGTTGAGAGATAGATATTCATGCTGTTGGTGTGAGCTATTGATTAGATGAATTTTAGGAGCTAGTCAAATGTTATTAATTGAGCTAGTTAAACGTCATTAATTGTACAAAATCAATTTTTTAAGCCTTGATTATTGTATAGCTAGCTAATAGTATTTCCCCTCCTAAAAATAGCTTCTTGTAAATACTATATAATTGTACATCATTGTATTTGAATATATATGTATATATATATATAACCACTCTTTTCAAGATGGTGTCAACGTAGAGATCCAATAACTTGGACTTTTGAAAATACACACACAAAAAGAAAGAGAAAGGAAGGGAGATTGAAATCAATGGGAGAAGGAGGAGGTTGCATGCATTGTGGGAACTTGAAACATACGGTTGGAACATGTTTCAAGTTACATGGTTATCCAAATTGGTGGCATGAACTCAAGGAAAAAAAGAAGAAAGAAGTAGGTGGGGATGACAATTCTGGACGAGCAACCCATGATAATCATGATGGGTGGATCATCGACTTAGGAGCAACCGACCAAATGACATTTGATTCTTCTGACGTCATCGAAACTACCAAACTAAAACGAACAAGCATTACTAATGCAAATGGAGAAACATACCCAGTGATAAGGGCTGGAACAATTGCTTTTTCTACTTCTTTTTCATTGCCAAATACTCTATTAGTTCCATCACTCTCTAATAAGCTAATATCTATTGGCCAAGTAACAGAGGAGTTAAATTTCTGTGTCCTAATGTATCTGAATTTCTATTTGTTTCATAATATTCCCACCAAGGAGATTATTGGTCGTGGTATTAAAAGGGAGGGGTTGTATTTTATGGATGACTTTAGTCATGGCATGGCAAACAATATGTATCATGGAGGAACTAAAGAAAGGCATATTTTGTTATGGCATTATCGGTTAGGACATCCATCATTTTGTTATTTGAGACATTTATTTCCGAAATTATTTGTGAACTTGAATCAGTCAACCTTAAAGTGTGAAGTTTGTATTTAAGCTAAAAGTCATTATGTGCCTTATCTAGTGAGTTTGAATAAATGTGAAACTCCTTTCTCGATTGTGCATTCTGATGTTTGAGGCCCTGCCCCTATTTGTATTTCCTCTAGCATTAAATGGTTTGTGACATTTGTAGATGATTCTATACAAATGGCTTAGCTTTATCTAATGAAGCATAAACATGAGGTGTTTGAGATTTTCAAATCATTACATAACATGATTAAAACACAATTCTCGGCTAAACTTCAGATTCTCCAATCTGATAATGGTGGGGAATATGACAACATACAAATGCAAGATTACTTTCGGACACACGGTTTGTATCATGAAACTACTTGCTCTCAAATACCATAGCAGAATGGTACTGCAGAGCTAAAGGATAGACATATCCTTGAAACAACCCGAGTACTCTTAACTGCTACTTATGTTCTTAAACAATATTGGACAGCTTCTATAGTCAATGCTGTTTACATACTAAATGCCATCACGAGTTTTGAACTTCAAAATTCCTCTTTAAGTTCTCACTCATCATGTGACGTTACCATTAGTGTTAATGCTTCCAACAAGAAAATTTGGTTGTGTTGCATATGTTCACCTACACAAAAACCAACAAACAAAACTTGATCCATATGCTATTCGTTGTGTTTTTTTGGGTTATGCAACACGTAAGAAATGATACCGATGTTATGATCTAAGCACTATATGACTTTATTTAACCATGGATGTTACTTTTTTAGGATCTGAAAATTTTTCCTCAATGCAATCTTCCTAATCCTCTCTTCAGGGGGAGATGATAAATGAAAAGCAAAATTGGGAAAATTGGTTATTTACTTAAGATATTACCAATACTAATGCACAAGTAGAGGTTGAACCAATGATGAGAATTGCTGACCAACAGAAGGAAATTGATGATGTTGAACAACCAATATTGCAAGCTCATAGTGAACAGATCACTGAGGCAAAAAGTGAAGCCCATAGGGAATGGGAACAGCCTCCTACCGAGACAGAAAGTGAACAGACTCCTCCTCGCCTTTTTGAACCATAAAATGACTAATCTCCTAAGACTATACCAGAGCTATAATCTCTTAACTCTTCTCTAAACAATCATGCAGATGATTCTTTTGGCTATAAATTGCCTTTCAATACAATCGAGGGAAACCTCCAAATCGTTACTCACTTGATCATCGAGGAAAGAAATCCAAGTACCCAATTGCTAATTGCATCTCAACTCAAAGGTTATCTGAAACCCTCAAAGAGTTTATACATAAGCTATCTGTAGATCATGTTCCTAATACAGTGAATGAAGCAATGAATGACCCTAAATGGAGACAAGCAATAGATGATCAAAATGAAGGCATTAGAAAAGAATGATAATTGGATGCTGATACCATTACCTAGAGGAAAAAAGACTGTTGGATGTAAATGGGTATTTTCTATCAAGTATAAAGCAGATGGATCCATTGAAAGATACAAAGTAAGATTGATTGCGAAAGGATACATATAGATGCTTGCAGTAGATTATCAAGAAACTTTGTGAGCAAAATTAAATACTGTAAGAGTATTACTTTCTCTAGCCGCAAACATTGGTTGGCCACTACATCAATTTGACATAAAAAATGCTTTTCTTCATGGGAAACTTAAAGAAGTATATATGGACATCCCATCAGGTTTTGCTGCTTCTTCATAAGAAAAGGTAGCCTGTAAATTGCAGAAGGTATTATATGGGATGAAACAATTGCCTAGAGGATGGCTTGGTCGATTCAGTCTTGTAATGTGGAAACATGGCTTTAAGCAAAGCAATTTGGATCAGACTCTTTTCTTAAAACACTAACAAAGGAAAGTAACAGCTTTAATAATCTATGTTGATGATATGATTATCACAGGAGATGATGGGGAGGAAATCTCTAATATGTAGAAGTATTTGGCAACTGAATTCGAGATGAAAAAGCTTAGAGAATTGAAGTATTTTTTAGGCATTAAAGTTGCTCGGTCAAAATGGGGCATTTTTTTGTCAAAAAGAAAATTTGTGCTTGATTTGCTAGCTGAAGTAGGAATGCTTGACTATGAACCTGTTGATACCCCTATAATTCAAAATCATGGTTTGGGAGGATTCCCGAATCAAACCCCTATAAACATGGAAAGATATCAACTTCTTGTTGGAAAGTTGATTTACTTGTCTCACACATGACTGAATATAGCATGTGCAGTAAGTTTGGTAAGTTAATTTATGCGTCGTCCTAGTGAAGATCATATGAGTGTTGTGACTCAAATTCTACGGTACCTAAAGTCTTCTCCAGGTAGAGGACTTTTGTTCAAAATGAACCATCATTTGTACATTGATGGTTATACAGACATGGACTGGGCATGTAACATCATTGACGGAAAATCTACATCGGCATATTTCACTTTTATGGGAGGAAGTTTAGTCAATTGGAGAATTAAAAAGCAGAAGGTGATTGCATTGTCTAATGCCGAGGTAGAGTTTAGAGGCATGACTAAAAAACTTTGTGAACTTCTTTGGTTAAAGAGGTTGTTAGAAGATCTTGATTTTCCATCTGAATTAACAATGAATTTGTTTTGTGACAATAAAGCAGCAATAGTAATTGCACACAATCTAATTTAACATGATCGAACTAAACATATTGAAGTGGATCAACACTTCATTAAGCAGAAACTTAAGGATAAGGTAGTTCAATTTCCATTTGTCAAGTGGGAAGACCAAGTAACAAATATACTTATAAAAACTGTTTCTAGCAAAATATTTTACAACCCACTCGACAAATTGGGCATTAAAGACATTTACGCATCAACTTAAAGGGGAGTGTTGGCGTAAGCTGTTGATTGAAGGAATTTTAGGAGCTAATCAAATGTCATTAATGGAGCTAGTCAAACATCATTAATTATATAAATTCAATTTTTTAAGCCTAGATTATTGTATAACTAGATAGTAGTTTTTTTTTTTTTTAAATAGCTTATTGTAGATACTATATAACTGTATATTGTTGTCTTTGAATATATATATATATATATATATAAATATGAAGAACTATTCTTTTCAAGAGACGGTACTAGATTGCAATAATTATTTGATAATATCTTTTATATTTAAAAAAAAAATTTCTACCATTTGAATACATGTTATAATTTTTCTTTAATCATGTATATGACGTCTAATAAGGTGAAGATTCCATCCTACATTGGAAAATCCGTAATTATACCATTTGGTCTCGAGTAACTATAGAAAATTGAAATGTGTATTAAATTCGCAAAGCAACCATAACAAAAGAAAAAGGCTTTGGTCTCTTATTATAAGCGTAATTCAATTTTACCATAAAACAAAACCTCATATGAAAGTATCAAAATCAGCATATCTCAGTCATGTCCCGTGTCCTATCCTATTCCGTGTAACCTTCGCTAAGCTAAACAAGTAACAACCACTAACTAGAGCCTATTGACCTTGAACCCCGTCACTGTCGCGACACTTCAAGCAAAGAAGAAAAACAAAATATCTCCCGCCCTTAAAAACTCACCTTACACGACACTTACACTCACAATCTTGTAAAAACACCATATTTTGGCCGTTTTGGAGGAAAATAAATCATGGGTTCAGTCACCACAAACTGGATTTCATCTAATTTCCCTTCTTACACAATTCTGAACCATAACAAGATGTATCCCAGAAATTCTTATGGTAAGTCCATGTGTGTTTTGGTGTAAAGAAGTCATTTTTTTGGTTCATTTGATATGCTTTTCTTTGCAGGAGGGAATACTAAGGTTTCTTTGGGTGTGAAAATGGTGAATAGATGTTCTAATTCTGAGAATGTTTATGATCATGTCGAAACGGAGATGGGGAGTGGTGGTTGTAGTAAATTGGGGAATTCTACTCTTGTAACAAGTCTTACAGGTAATATAAGGTTAATTTCTTTTAATTAAGTTTATGGTTTTCTCGGTGTTTTAGTGTTGTCTTCTTATGTCAATGTTTATGCTTCAGCTTTTTGATGGCTTGTTCAGCTTTTTTGTGATTAATAATTTGTGGTATTTTTTTTCCTTAATCAAAGGCCCAAATCAATATGTAAGTGTATAGAATTTACCTGTCCCTTTGTGTTGTCCCGTTTGCGGCCCTGTTAATCATATATGAAGAATATTTGATGGAAGTGCCATTTTGCAACTTTTTTTCTTTTCCATATGTGCAAACAACTTTTGGGGAAGGGACATTGAATCAGGTCCATTATGTTGGGAGACCAGTGTCCATGCCACTAAGTTCTAACATCTTTGGCAAGGATTTTTTATCTGTTAAAAGCGGAATTCTTTGTTAAGAAAACTTTAGAAATCTTGGATTATACTCTTGGTTAATCAATTACTTGACTAGGTTTGTTATAGAAAACTACAATCAGCATGGTTAGTACTGCTGATAATTAACAATTATGAAACATTGTATATGCTTGGTTTGTTGCAAGGATTTTTGACTCATCTTGTCTAGGTAGGTAATACCTAGAGATGCTCCAACTCCATATGATGCACATAATCGTTTTATTTGTGGTAATTGTTATTTAGGAACTGGATGGAAGTAATAGTGTAAAATGTTTTGATTGATCAAGGATTCAACTGCATACATGAAATTGAGAAGTTGAACTGAAAAAGCTGTATATGTTTGTACAGTTTTTGTAAAATTTATTGGCTTGGTTATAAAAAAATAATCAAAGAAATTACATAATGCAGAAACCTGTAAAAGCAACTATTTTGTGTACTAAAACTCAATGCCACGACGAAACCATCTAAACATTTTAGTGTGTAAATATACCAATAATTTATGTTCACCATTTCATACTTCTCTTGTGTATAGATTGGAACAATAACTAAGACCATCATACATGGAATTAATTAAATAGAGAGAGTAGGGACTTAGACTTTGGACTTCCACACTAATACCAGGACCAATCCATCAAAAAGTTTAAGTTTGTAAATATTGCTAATTTGAGTTGCAATGATATGGTTGTTGTTTAAAAAGGGTGTGAAAACAAAAACTTGAGGTGTGCTAGGCACTGTCTTTAAGGATAATTCGCCAACACAGATGGATCATTAGTGTATCCCTTAGGATTCAACAAGCCCTTAAAAAAATCTAGGCAACAGGAATAGCAAAAACAAAAACAGACGGATGAGGAAATCCTAGTAACTAAAGAAAAGAAGAAGGCGTAAAGTAGAGAGTGTTAAGATAATAATTTGGAAAAACTGATTATTAATAATCTTAAAACGGATATTATGGTAACTGACATTTGAAATGGTCAAAAGACTTGTATTCGGATAAGCTCAAATTAATAATAATATCTGAATATTATTAAAATAATAATATGCATGGAAAATAAAATATTCCTTTGGACCGAGTCAAGACATATGACTACATGCGCAAGGGGGGGTTGCAAATCCATGAATTTAGACTAGCCTGGCCTAGGCTTTGTGCGTATGAGCCCATACTTTTTCACCACCTCTTTACAAACCCACAAAGAGAAGGAAGTTAATAAACAAGAATAAGGAACAAGGAACAAGGTCTAAAGAATGTGGGATTTATTCCTTTTGAAATATATATATATATATATATATATATATGTATGTATGTATATACTACAACACACAACAATGGTTAGCAACATTGCCTCTCAAGTAGTCATGCTATTTTGAGTTTCCATCCCCCTATATTTTTGGTCGAAACAGTTGATTCCTTGTGTCTTGAATAGTTTGATTGTTCTTAAATTGTCTTGGTATTTTGGTCATTGTTAGATGGAGTCATGGTATAAAAAGAGGATGAAAATTTCCCATGTCTACTGAATGCTTAATTTCATTTACCTTATTCTGGCTGCTTACAACTTCCAAGCTAACTCATTTGTAAATTGGAGATGGTATCTGGATCCTGCTGCTTTGAGAGGCTCTTATATCCTGGTTTTGATGTTTTTATCAACCTACCTGTTTTTGATGGTGAAAAGCATACCGTCATAAAATCCTTAAACTACCAACTGTTCCTCAGCTTTTATTGTGCTTGGTCAAGTAAAGCAACATGTCACTTGCAAGATCCGCTGACTCATTGTCTTATATTCCAGTGGCAAATCTGGTGGCAATTGATGTGGCAAGAGCTGTAAGCACCAAGGATATAACAGTAAGAACTTTTATACATTTATCTGTTCTTTAATCTGCAACCTACCAATGCTCTGGATTTTCCCATTCATAGTTAAATTTTGCATCTACTTCTTGGTTGGTCCTACATTGCTTATGGTTAGTATGAATTCCTTTTGAATTTGGTAAGGATGGTGTGTAGTCTTACTTAAGCATACAGAAGATGTTTGCTAATACCAATGTTGCATAGACCTAAGATGATTACATATAGTTATGCCTCTCGCATGACTCTCAGGAACTAGAATTATTTTCCTTCGGGTCAGGATGTGGCAGCCTCTCTTTATACAATAGCTGATGGAAGTCCTGGAGATTGGTTTGGAGGCCTCCTTTATTCAGCGACAACAGGCCAATGAAGCTGTTCAAAACCAGTTATCAGCGCTCAGTTTTACTAGGTTTTGACCATTCTCGGTTCCTGCTTATGATGATTTATTTTTTATTTATTTGTTTTTTCGGTTAAGAGCTTAACGCTTGCTCACTTTATTCCTTTCTATAGTTTGGCAGTTATTTTTGGGGCAGGTCTTGTGACCAGTCTCTCTCCCTGTACACTGAGTGTATTGCCTCTGACCCTGGGGTATATCGGTAAGAATTTATCTCAAATAGAAGAAGTAATCACTTCGCCTCAAGTTTCTGTTTTCTTTTTCCTGTCCTTGTGGGTAACATCATTTTTGGACTTCTCTTTAACAGGAGCATTTGGTTCTGGTAAAAGCAGATACGAGGTAACACCTTGCTGAATATGTTCTGATATTCTGGCAATCTTCTCTAAAAGCTTATCTTCCCTATGGAATGCATTTCTTTTCCTTCTTCTTTTGTAGGTTATTGGGAATTCAGTTGCGTTCTCCCTTGGCTTGGCAACTACCCTAGCACTTCTTGGAATTGCGGCATCGTTTGCTGGAAAGGCATATGGACAGATAGGGCAGGGGTTACCTTTGGCTGCTTCAGCCTTGGCTGTTGTAATGGGTCTCAACCTCCTTGAGGTAATAGTTTCATGGTTGTGTCAAAAGTATTTAGATTTTTATGGAGCAAAGCATTCATGCATTTATTAGTTCATAACATACATAAAGTTGATTTGTCCTTTTCAATTTTTATATTTCAATGCACAGATAATTGAGTTGCAGCTTCCATCGTTTTTCAACAATTTTGATCCCCGTGCCGCTGCTGCCAATTTCCCATCAAGTAATTGGCTCTTATGCTAATTATCCTGTTTTCATCCTCCTTATTACAGTTATATTGTTTGAGTTTGCTTCTGAACAGTGAAGTTTAAAAGAAAGATAAAATTTTCAGGTGTCCAAGCGTATTTAGCTGGGCTTACATTTGCATTGGCTGCTTCTCCTTGTAGCACTCCAGTTCTTGCAACATTGCTGGGATATGTAGCCACATCTAAGGTATTCCTAAGGTGTCTAATTTTATTAGTTCTTTGGTTATTATTCAAACTCAAACTTCCTATCATCAGTAGTGTAGAAGGCTGTTAATGCATGTGATCCTAAATCCTCACTGTAATGCAATAGAATTTGCTAAAATTGGAATGATTCCAACAAGGAATTGCCCTAGGTTATTTGCTAAGAACTGCCCAAGCTATGCTTTATTTGATCATTTTGATAAATTTCTAGATGCATGTAATCTCATATGATGATTAAGAGAGGTGATGGTTTTTGGTCTGTTCCAAGTTGTGCTTGGTTTGGTTGGTCTGCAATTCCATATGCTGAGCTTCACTGCATGTTCACTTGGGGTGAACTGTGTGAAGTTGCTATTTTGTGTTTAGTTACACCGAATAGCAATTATAGGTAAATTGTTATTACTCAAAATAATGAATGGCAATTCATATGTGATGGTTTATTTTATTATCTTTTCATAATTACCCTTGCCTTGGAAACTGCACAATACTAAACTTGTGTCTATTTGTAATAAATGTATTAAATATTTTACTCTTATAGTAGGGGTATAATAGATATTTTATTATTATTCCAACATAATTCCTTAATTTTTTCAATGTCAATTGAACATCGTAATAGTCATATAATGCCTGTTGTACCTTTATAACATTCCTGTTGAATTACAATTTAAACAGGCCTTAAGTTTTTATAGATAGTAATAGATGAGTGGTAACTATCACTTGAGGGTCAAATCTGTTGCTCTTGTTGCTACCAAAAAAACAGAAGGTTGCTCCAGCTCGTAATACTTTCAACCATATTTATGAGGTGATTGTGAAGTAATACAAAGTGACATGTTCTAGGAGGTTGGTCACAACATATTTTTGAAAGGGGAAAAAATATTATGTCTATATTCTGTTTTGAAGTATGCATTCTTTACAAGGAGCTGAAACTATGGTAGAGTAAAATGCTGATCTGATGCATAATATAGCTAGAGGTTTCGATTGTCATCTGGTGGTGATAATATGGATAGCAGAAGAAGATATCTACCAAATATGTGAATGTTTTAGGAGAGTCAAAATGGGGTAATGGCCAGATTTAAGTGATGAATGGCAAGGCGACAATGCTTTTATTTTTACCTTATCATATATTCTGAAGTTGATGGTATCTTTTGTTAAGGACATGATAAGGCTTAAGAAATTTAGAAGTCATGCTAATAGTGATGAAATGCCTCAACTAGGGTATTGAGTCTAGACCATTATGGTTATCATTATTGCGAGAGATGTATATCTGGCAGCTATATATGTTTCACGTACCTCAAGTACAGAAGCTCAACACAGTGGCAATTCCTGTTAGATTTATGTCTTTATTTACTGATGGGCTTCCATGAGGCTTCTCTAGTTACATTGTCTTCTCCATTAATCCACCTTGAAGGGAAAAAAGGAAAATAGTTATCTCTTTCCTTCTAAAATCCTAACACATAGTATATCTTAGGGCAGCAGAAGAATAAAAATAGCAAATCAAGCTAGGTTGTTACATACACTTTGGGTTTAGGTACATGTTATTTGTTTTAGCATTGAATTGCACTTGATGGCATTGTGGTTTGTAGGATCCACTCGTAGGCGGAAGTCTTCTTCTGACATATACAACTGGCTACATTTCTCCCCTACTTCTGGCAGCTTCCTTTGCTGGAGCACTGCAGGTAATTTATTAGTATCGAGAAAATTATTTAATCATAACAGGATTAGGTGTTATTATCCTCATAACTGAAGGAAAATGTATTTGTAGGATTGCCTCCATACAGGTGCCTTGTCTCTTAATTCCTAAAACTTTATGTATGAATTGATTGTTTAATGAATGACTAACTTGGAGCCAATTGCAGAGCCTGCTTTCGTTTCGAAAATTCTCAGCATGGATCAACCCAGTAAGGTAAATTTAGATGCTTTGAAAATTACCATTTAAAATAATTTCACTTGTTATAGAATACATATAATAGCCCACACTAGCTTAAGCTTTTAAATGAGATGATTGTGGTATTAATTTTAACATGGTATCAGAGCAGGTAGTTTTGAGTTGGAATTTTGCGCACTCATTTAACCCCTATTAAAAAATTAAGTTGTCTACTTGATGGACTTTTACTAAAAATCAAAGTCCTGGCCAACAAGTAAGGGGGAGTGTTATAAAATACATATAATAGCTCACACTATATCTACAAGTTTAAGCTTTTAGATGATATGGTTGTGGTGTTAACCTTAAAACACTCAAAACCTATTTATATGTGCTCATAGATCCTCAAAACTCTAAATGTGCTTTTAACCTTTTGAAACGTCTAAAAATGTGCATTTACCTTCCAAAGCTGTTGCAAAATCTACAAAATGGTTGCTAAAAGGACCCCTTTAGTGATAGTTTGAATTCCTTGATGGCGGTTTGGGAAGGTAAATGCAACTTTCTGGAACTTATGGAGTTGTCATAGCACGTTTTGGGAGTTTAGGAAGCATATCAACACCTAAGGTACAGTTTTGCTAGTGAAGCTATCTGTTATTTATCATTTGTAACAATAACAGGTGATGGTATCCAATTTTCCTTCGTACAATTATTCCTGTGGTGGCGGCAACAACTATGTTAATTACTATAGTTGGAACCTGGCTACCGTATCCCAATGAATCCATGCATTTAGATTCCAATCTTGTCTTAATAAGAGAATCCATGTTTTTCATCCCATAAATGACATGATCACTTGCTGAAACATATTCAACTCTTTTTGTAACTCTTGCAGCGGTGCACTTCTTTTAGGAGGCGGCGTGTACACATTTTTGGATAGACTTTTCCCACCAACAATGGCCATGTAGGGACAAACTGCATCACAGTTGTTAGAATCCTTATGGAAAATTTCCCCAATTACGTGCCCCAAAAGATACAGAAAGATTCTTCCAGGTTGAAAGAAAGAAAAAAAAATGCCACAGGTTGGAGGCACAATTTGTGTGTTCTCTCATGCTGTCATCAAATTCTAGTTGTACCTGCACTGGCATCGATGGGCAGCATAGCAGCCTAGTTGCCTATGTTCAGTTTTAGCATTTGCGGGCACTTCAAGGGTTCCATCTCAAGTGTACAAGTGAGATGCACAAGTTTTTCTTTATCAAGTAAAAATTAAGTTTCTAGTGTCAATGACCTTATAATCTAATAGTATTATTATCGATCTCTTAAGTGGGATGAACTTAAATTCCCCTTCCATTGTAATGATCTCCGACTCCACCCTCCACCACCCAACCAAAAAAAAAAAAAAAAAAAAAAAAAGGGAAAAAAATGAAGTTCCAAGCATAGACAATATAAAACTCTGTCCAGTATCTGGCAGCATAATATCAAAACTATTGGTTGCTGAGGCGATTATAGTCGCAAGAGCTTCATTTATTTGCATTATGATTTGGCTTATTCATCACATTGTTCATAGATGAATGCAGCCAGCAGGGGCGGTATATTTTAGTTCATCTTTTCCTTCAGTAATATAATGCACATGTATAAGTGAATATGTTGAAGATGGAAGATATGTTTAAGTTATTATTATTCATCGATAAACAAATGAATTAAGGTGGTGCGTGTTGTTTTTAACCATGGGTACATCACATGACAATGAGTTTGGTGGCTTCTTAACATTGGATAGTTGGACACCACTCCTATATAGGGTTGGCATAATTCGTCATCTTCCTTTTCTTTTCTTCTTCTTCTTTTTTATTTTTTATTAATTTTTTGTTTTTTTGAATCGAATCAAAGTGATTGGTTTTTTAATGTATCAAATCTAATGCAGTATCGCTTTTATCATATGTAACATGGTATTTTTAATGTATCGTATTTAATACATGAGATACTGGATTGAATATGCATCACATGTATTCATGTGGCACAAAATTAAAAATGTAGTATTGTATGAATTAGATGCGATATTGGAATGATATTTATATAAATTTTTTTGTCTAATTAATATTTGTGCTTTTTTTTATTTATTGTTAAATGACCCTTCAAATTTATATAATTGTACACTTAGGATCCTTGAAAACAAATTGAAATCACAAAATATTTTCTCCAAGGCAACACCAAATAAATCACTATAATATATATTTTTGGAATATTTATTACTTGAATTGACTACTGTTAACCAAAGCAATGTGAAAGAAATCAAGAAAACCCAATTCACATGATGAATCTACCTTGCAATAACTGCAAGCCCGTATCTAATCAAACGATCGAATTACAAAGAAATTCTCTAGTGTAAATATTTTGCAAAGTGTATTTTTAGAAATTAAATGTGTTTCTTAATTTAAATAATTTCAGAATGTATCACTAATCATTATGCATAGCTTATCCAAAAAACAATTGCATATGCAAAACGAAATAGCCTAAAAGGTGAATGTCATTATTATATAACTCCTGATCATCCCAAGAACAAGTACACAATCATCTGCCATATCTCTTTGGGATTTGTGCTATATTTATAGCAAGTAATTTATTAGACTTTTCTTTGGCCAATTATCAACAACAAAATAAAGAACTTGAAATTAAATGCTGTTTCAGATCAGAATATATATAACCAGTGTCATAGGATTCTCATATATGTATGTATATATATGAACCCGCTAATTCTCAAATATTAATGGGATGCTGTGTTCGTAAAGGCAACGGCACACTATCTCCTTATATTAACTTGGTCTCATAATTTTGTTCACTCAGAGAGAGAGAGAGAGAGATTATATTTATATATATGTATTATATATAGATCCATCAATAATAAAAATAATAAAGAGCTCACAGCCATAATTTGAGAGTCTCCGTAATTGACCAGCTATTAGGCTATTCATGCATAAGTGACGGAGAAGCGATAGCGTAGGAATCCCTTTATTTGGTTTCAATTCAACCCATTATAATGAGTACGATTGCCCATCTGTTCTCTTCTCAACCATGCAAGGCTGTCTTTTTTTTTTTTTTAATTATTTTAATACTATTAGCAAGACATTTATTAGAATATACTCTTTTCGTATATTAACTGTATGGTGCTTGCAAACTTTAAAAAACATATAAAAAACTTAATGAGGGTAGGTACGGATCGATTTAATTCATATTTTATTAAAAATCAAATCATGGTTTACGCTTTATTTTGTAATTCCAAACCAAATTATTAAACAATAGTTTGACTAGGATTGTAGTTTTTTCAAGCCATTAAATAATTGTTTGATTTGTTTAGATTATGAATTTAACCATATTTTTCATTTAGTAATGTTATAATTATCCAACATGTAGATTCTTATGTAAAACTATTAAATATGATTAATAATAATAAGTTTTAAATCAAATATCAAGACAACTAAATACTTTTTAAACATTCATTAACAACTAAATGACATATATTTTAAGGAAATCTCCTTATATAATTTATAGATCGTGGCATAAAAGTTAAAATGATCATATATTTTAATAAATATAAACTAATTTCTTTTTAAATATCATGTTATAATATTTTTTTTTCGGTTACAAGTAAATTATTACCGCATTTTCAACCTACCACTCATTTTTTTAACATGTTTAATAATATGACTTTTTTACTCTAAGGGGTTGGTTTGTGTATGTATATGAATAGATTTTTTTTTTTTATTTGCATGCTCATTTCAGTACAGACCAACCAATATGAAAGATATATTGAAGGGTAAATTATATGCCAAAAGTAATCCACATCATATCTTAATGGACTAAATAAAAAAAATTAAATTTTATATTCATTTGTTTTTTTTAATAAAATATACGATCAACCTTATATTCAAAATACAATATAGTTCCCCTGCCGATTCCAATAAATATTTAAAGATAATCGTTAACGGGACCCATTATGTATTTTACCCTTAATTAGGCCAGCTTTGGAGCGTACTAATAATATATGATGTGGTGAAATGAAAATAATTTAATTAATATAAAGCCAACCAAGAAGACATTGGATTATGCAAAACAGGGGCTGCAGCACGTGTAAACGCCACGGAGTTTCAGGAATTTGCTTTCAAAACAGTTGCATTCGTCACGTGAATATCACCTCCCGGTTCTCCATCCATTCTGTGTGGTCTGAAGTCCCGTATCTCGTGGGCCAAAAAAAAAAAAAAAAAAAAAAAAAAAATGAGGTCCCGTATCTTGGACGGTCCACCACATGCAATTCGGTCTCAGTCTATTAATTACCCATCATTATTACATTGTTATTATCAGTTCATTTTTATGATGGGATAAGACAAAATACAAAACCAACAATTTTATTGAATTTGAACCGTTAAATAATTAATGAAATTCATGTGTTAAAAAGTATGATAAGATGATTTTTTATTGTTAACATAAACAAATGGGTTTTACATAAAGTTTGTTGTACATTTAATGGATTATATTATTAGAATAAGTATACTAGGATTTATCCACTTTTTCTTAAAAATCAATTCGTTGTTATATCTCTAGCTATAATTTACTTTTAATTATCTTTATAAATTATTCTTTTTATTTATATGACCATATGATATCTAGGACTTAAACCCTACATAGTCGATCTGCTAAAACGAGTCAAATGCAATAAGTCAGGAGGGAGATTTTTTTAAAAAAATATTTATCGTGTTATTCTTTTAGATAGAACCAAAGCCATATAAGTCTTCCAACTTTTTTAACACATAATTATCAATGATTTGTAAACTTCTCTAAACTTTCGGTCGGTATTTTGTGGACATATTTGTTCATCCCATGTTTTGACAAAGACAACAACACTATGCATAACCCATTTGACAATCATCTTATATTTAGTTTATGTGTGTAATATATATTATAACATCATATAATTTGCTTCATGTATATTTAGTCTCTTTATCTTTAAAGCAGAACATCCATATTTCAATTATTTTAAAAAAAGGTGCATTTTCTTTTTCACTCTACAAAATCGTTTTATTATTGATATAAATATAGATATATAGATATAAATTTTAATATATATAATTTTTAATCCTAGGGCAAAATAGTGAAAAATAGTCTCTTTTGTTTTCATTCAACAGTGAAAAAAAAGTTTAAATGGCATACCTTTTAAAGATTTATTATATCTTATTTACTTCAGAGGAATGTCTATTCATTTACTAATTATTTTAAGTAAAACTACTATTACCATGTTAGTTGAGGAGAATGTAAATTCATGATAAATTGCTATTATACAAAATAATGAATAGCAACTTATATCCATACACATATGGATTTTCATTCAATTTATTTTTAATTTTTGTCATGAATATCCTTATCTTTAAAATATCATTTATACAATTATCATCTCTATGTAATGAAGCAAGAGTTATTATAGACATTATATATTTACTCCAATAATTATTTATTTTATTTTTTATACTAGTGCTAATAGACATGCAATAGTCATTATAACTTTATTACTTTCCAATTAAATTAAAATTTAAACAAAACATTAATGATCTAAGCACTCAATTTAATGGTTAAAACATTGAATTTTAAAGATTGGACTTAAGTTTCTATGAAAGTAAATATAATTGAAGTATATTTACAATTTGCTAAAAATTCATATATCTTTTGTCATTTGATAAAGAGTTACATGAATTATCTATGAAACGGTTTACTTTACCACATAATTTTCATTTTTCATCATCATGGGTACAAAGAATTTAAATGTTCCTCTTTGCTTCAATTTCAACCTAGAGAATTTCCAATCACTTTCATATGTTGCCTAACTTTTGACCTAATTCTCCTCGTAAAATGAAAATACATCTAACTTTATTTCAATAAAATCTAGAGATTGAGATCCCAAAGTGTGAGTATATACTCGTATGTCGAGAGGCCATTTTCTTCAACGCTTTTTGATACAATCAATCTATATTAACGTGGGATCGTATCCATCATGCATTATCACATTCCTTATACCCAAGCATACATTATCTTAATATAGAATAATTATAGAATATAATATCACCTACATGGATGATAATTATATTGCAAGCCCCGTTTTGTCCTTCTAAAGCTACAGTTTAAAATAATAAAACAGTGAATAAGTTCATTTCACCGAAATGTTTCCATGGGCATTTGTGTAAAATCTCATGCACCTCGAAAGCACAAATTTCGTTTTTCTTTAAGCTTGCACTGAAATTTATGCAAATGCAGGTGCAACATACATTCACAAATAGAAATTCATGTATACTCACTTGAAATTGACTGCATTATTTTTCAAGTTATTGACTACGTACGTTGATTAAAATAATTAGCAGTCTACAGGAACATAGATGCATTGTTGGGAAAATTTTAGGAATTTGGTGCGGTTATAATAAGATTGGTCTAGTCACGTCATTAATCATCTAGATGTATTTTATTCATGATCAAAGCTGTTAAATTTTTTTACACTAATTTATTTAAAAAACAATTTAAATATAACATTACTGGCGAAGAAACCGTAGAATTTGTAATAGTTAATCTTTTTAGTAGCATCTCCAATTTAGTCGGTACTTATGATAATTAATTATTTTATCATAGCAATATGTTGTGTTGTATATTTAAAAATAATTTATAAGATTTTTCCATAAATAGTGCAG
Organism: Combretum micranthum; assembly: GCA_024138025.1. Taxonomy (NCBI): domain Eukaryota; kingdom Viridiplantae; phylum Streptophyta; class Magnoliopsida; order Myrtales; family Combretaceae; genus Combretum; species Combretum micranthum. The sequence goes on along the minus strand of JAMXBD010000985.1, from coordinate 288,954 downwards.
TAGTTTTTTTATATTATAAATTTTAATAGTGCTTTTGATGTACATACAATTAAAATCTTATAGCAATTTCATTAACCACCATTAATTAACTCCCAGCCTATGTTGCTTTTGTAACTATGGATGAGATACATACAGGCATTCCATCATAAAACAGGGTACAAAAGGCCAAATAGGGTTGGAGACATTTTGGGGCTCTATATATGTAAACTATAATAATAAAAGAAGTGGTTATGATAATCATAATATTGAGTTTAGGCACATTTTACTCTAGTTAGGGATCTATTTGCCTGGTGTATTTTGATTTTTTTTTCTTCAATTTGATATCTATTTCTCATAGGCTTTGATCTTATATCTAAGATAAATGATGGATAATACATGAAAGAGTTCTCTCAAATGAACTGTTCCTAGAAAAACTTTCATTCGTTTTTTTTTTTTCCTTTTTTATTTTTCACAAAACCAACAAACAACTCTTCTTGTTCATACACATAAGTTGTTGCTTCTAGGACTCAATAACCATTATGAATACAATTACAACGAAATTAAATTAATAAAACGTGTCGATGAAAAGGATTGGCCGTAATGTAAACTTTTCTATACCCACTCGCAATATCTTAATGATTTAAATAACAAAAGAAAAATTCAAATTCCACTATGCCACAACAACATGTTCCAGTGATACCTTGCACGACTCAGAATTTAATTTAAAGAAGAACAACTTTTAATTTTTAATTTTTAGGTACAGTAAGATCAACTGCAACAAACATAACTATTTTTAAAAGTATTTAAATTTTGGAAGATCAATTTAAAAAAAAAAAAAAAACATCAAAGTTATAGTAGGATTCCATCCGGCTGACCCTCCATGTTTTCTTTATTGCTTGCATATCCTTATAGTTTAAGGTAGATTTCACGAATGATATTTGAATTTTGGTAAAATATACACTTAGGTATTTGAATTTTAAAATTGATAAATTTATTACTTAAAAGAACTTTTTGTATACGCTAATAATATCTAAATCATATTGATTAAAAACGCCACGTAAAATGATGATGTTAACCAATTTAATAGATGCACTATTGACATACATAAAAATATTTTTTTAAATACTAAATTAATCGATTTCAAAGTTTCAAAACCTAATGATATATTTTATCAAAATTCAGATATCATTTGAGACTTAATCCTATAGTTTACATTATACAGTGCTTTATCGGTCTATTCTTTAATAGTAATATGTTGAATATAATGTTCCAATAAAATATATTCATTTAGGTATCTAAGAAAAGATAATACCACACGCATGAATTTGAGCATTGACATAGAAAGAGCCGAGATTAAGACACAATTGAAAAAAAAAAAAGAGGGAGTAAGATGACTAATTGACAGTTATGCATATTTTCTTCATTGTAATGAGGCGATTTTCGGGGCAAGGTTTCCCGTTCAACGGACAATTACCACACCTTTCCTTTGTCACATACCATACCCCGCGTAGACCCTTACACTGTTCTCATTCTCTTTTCATTCTCTTTCTTCTTCTTCTTAATTTCTTATTCTTAAACTATTTGTCTCTTCCCTTTCTCTCTCTTCTTTTTCTCCTCCTTAATAGTAAGTTCCCTTTCTTTCCTCTTTACATCTATTTCTCTGTTTCTCTCTTTCTTTTTTGGTTGTGGATATTTATCCAAACTTGTGGAAAGGAAACGTAAAAAGGGTCTTCATCAATTTCTTCTTATCTCTTTTGTGATTCGTACGTTATAAACACTTAATTTGGTAAGTTTGTTATTTTCAGTTGAAAAAGCATCATGGATTTTGGTCTGCTTTTTAAGATACCTGCATGGCCTTTTCTTCCTAGTTTTCATTATGTCATAGCTACTTTTTTTTCAGTAGTTTGTAGCATATAACATCATTATATTTGTGTTATTCATTCTTTATCTTCCAACTCTCTATAGTGCTAGTGAAAGAACCAAGGATTTCATTTGACAAATAGACATCACAGCCAGAACCTTAACTATGTTAAGACTGTTGAACAAACTCTACAAAGATGAAGTGATTAAACACCTGAAAAAGGACACAGACCAATATTTCCATCTGAGATCTTGTAATGGTTTAAAAAAACTCATAAACACACATATAGAAGAGATTGACAAAACCATAGATAGTGCATGTCTTTATTTCAACGTTTTTTACTCCCTAAATTTCAGGGTGCAGAATTTTTGAACTTTATGAGGGCTATTGTAGGATCTAGTCCCCCATAATCTGCCAACCACTTGTTACTATATCGTGTGATAGGGTCACACGCTTAGATCTATGTATCAACAAGAGGAAGAGCTAGCTAAAAAACCCTAGAACGTTGGTTTTACTAGTTTCTTCCCACTTATACTTTAAACGTAGTTATAGATGCATGGGATATATGTTTCGAATGACATGAGTACTTGGAATTTTTTAGTATATTTGTAGAGATAAGAGTCCGCGAAAGGAACCGAAATCAGTTATTTCCTTGCTGTTAGCTAGGTGCAATATTTTCAAGATCATTAGGAAAATTAAGTGGAGTGAGAAGGCAGATCATGATGGCAAGCAATGGACAAGCGTCCGTGCCGCCGGGCTTCCGGTTCCACCCGACAGATGAGGAGCTTCTTTACTATTATTTGAGAAAGAAGGTGTCTTATGAAGCTATTGATCTTGATGTTATTAGAGAAGTTGATCTTAACAGGCTTGAGCCATGGGACCTCAAAGGTAAGATTATTGAATATGCCATATCAATCTAGTCAAGTTTCATGATCTTATGCGTTTTTCATTATTTTTTTTCCTTTATTTTTTGGCTTAGCATTTATTGATGAGATAAATGTTTTCCAATTCTTGATCTTGTCTAATGCTTATGATCCTGTGTATATGATGTCTTTTGTTATATGAGTGAAATTTCGATGCATGTTTAGATGTCAGATTCTTTGCTTTATTTGTCAGTGAAACCTAGGTATATTCGAGTAGACAGATTCGAGCTCACTGCCTCAATCAAGGGTAATGCATTATTTATTTCATGAAGAATAGATAATATAACATTCTCATGCCTAAAACAGAACTAAGCATGATTCTGTACCTATATACTACATATTATAATTTAGATGTCAAAAGATTTCATGTCTGCATCTATATATGTCGACATAGATACATATGTGAACTTATATAAATATTATAAGGAACTCATGAAGTGTCTAATAGTAGACTTTTCATCCTTTCTAACACTATTTACACACTATAAAAGAACAGAAAGTGTAAAAAATTTGAAAGTTTTCTTTATGTGATTTTTTCAGTAGAGATCCATTGGTTTGGCTTAAAAGAAGAAAAAGAACCCAAGAAATAAATTATAATAGCCATTTTAATGGTGAGATGATAAATGGAATGTTTTATTCGATATTGAAATTTCTATTGTATTAGCTCTGAATAATTCCTATATATCTAATGGACAGAACAATCTATTGACAAAATCATACAAGGAAATCTAGTTATCAAAAACATTGTTCATATGATAATGGACACGCAGATACTTTAAAACTATTTTATTCTTCCGATCCCTCAATTATCGCATTATGTTTTTCACCACACCTTTTGTCCTCACATTACTTTCTGTCTGTTTTGCCCAGACACACACATACTTTAGGTTTAGGATAATTATTGTATATTCATTTGATAACATCGAATAATTATTCGGAATTTTGCTCCGAGAAAACGCAGATAAGTGCAAAATTGGGTCGGGGCCTCAAAACGAGTGGTACTTTTTCAGCCACAAGGACAAGAAGTATCCAACAGGAACTCGAACAAATCGAGCAACCATGGCTGGGTTTTGGAAAGCAACAGGGAGGGATAAAGCCATCCACCTTAGTAATTCCAGAAAAATTGGTATGAGGAAGACGCTGGTGTTCTACACTGGACGTGCTCCTCATGGCCAAAAGACCGACTGGATCATGCATGAATATCGATTGGAAGATGACACTACTGATGTACAGGTGACTATATAATTTATATTAGATACATTGTCAGTGAAATGTTTATAACTATGTTCGATATATAGTATAGGAATTAAGAATGATGTTTGATTAGTTTAATATGTTGGGAAAAGTTAAAAAATGTCGGCAGCAGTCTCCTTTATTATATATTTATGTTTATTGGAGAAAACTCTGATGCTACACGTCCATAACACGCCATGTGTTGAATAATTTAAGAATGGATCTCAATACATACGTTTATAAAAGAAATTTCCTTAGTTTGAAATCATTTAGAACAATTAATCCATATACACAATATATGTATTCAATGCATGGATCATTGGAAAATTCTTAGGATAAATGCACCATAAGTACTTTAGTTTAGACTTTTGGTTTTTACAAATTATATATGTACTTTCAATATAGTGAAAATTTAAAGACTAAACTACTAATAAAACTGAAAGTATGGATATCGCATGTACATATGCTAAATTGTAGGAGAGAAAAAAATTAGATACCAAATTATCAAAATTGAAAGTATAAGAACTTGTGATATATTTATCTCAAATTATTTCATGAATCTAGTTATTTGCAGAATCAGAAAGTTGTTTATTATAAGCTTTTTTTGATAGAGAAAATCTATTAGATTTTACTTAAAACAATTTAAAAAGATCTTTTTCTTGTTTCACCCAGTTAAATTAGATTATTATATGATCAATCTTTTAAATTGCTTTTATGATCAACAATCTTCTTTCCCACTTTCAGGAAGATGGTTGGGTGGTGTGTAGGGTTTTCAAGAAGAAAAACCTCAGAGGTTTCCAAACCGAAGTTGCTCAAGAACAAGAAGACTACAGCCACATTCATCATCATCATCATCATCAGCCAAGCGTTTCCACTCTAGACCCAAAACAAAGCCATCATTTGCAATCCCTTTGCAACTACAACTTCGAATGCTCAATGCATCTTCCTCAATTGTTCAGTCCCGAAGCAGCTGCCATCGCTCAATCCTTTGTATCTCCGATATCATTGACCACGAACGACATCGAATGTTCCCAAAACTTGTTAAGATTGACCTCCAATGTTGTCCAACAACAACAACAAGGAGAGGTTCAGTGGGGATTGGTCTTTTTTGGACAAGCTGCTTGCATCTCACCAGTGCATAGATCAACATCACTTATCACAAACAAAATGCTATGATGGATCCTCGACATCGCAGGTCGATGCCGGGACTTCAACTCATAGATTTTCATTTCAGTACCTCAACTCGGATGCTGATATTGTGAAATTCTCCAAATAGAGAATTTCCAGTTCTAGCTAGATCATCATCTTCAGATTTTTATTTCCTTGTAGCCCCTTTAAGTGCAACAACTAAGCAAGCTCTTCACCTTGATGGACCTTCCTGTTTAAGCCTAGTTTCTTGTTTTTTCAGTATTGAGTTGAAGTTAATGGATATATATATATATATATATATATATATATATATTCACCGATCAACCTTAATCTTTTAATTATTTTATTGATTGGAGTCTTTATATCACAAAATGGATTTATTTATGTTAATATACCAGTTTCTACTATAATTTTTTGAAAAACAATTTTGGTGACTTACCAATATGAAGTACAATAAGCTTGGCATCTATCCTTTTTCCTACAATTTGTTCCTCGAATTAAATCGTAATGATAAGTTTGGTTCATTGGAATGGAATAAGGCTGGGAATGAATAGCAATTCCTTATTTTATAGTTAAGAGTATTTTTGAAGCAAAATATACTTTCTAGTCAGGAATAGTCATTCTTTTAGTAAAGGGAAGAATGGATATTCCTTATCTATTCCGCATCATATGAAATAGGTATTCTTTTGATAAATTTTTCGCAAACCAAACAAAGAAATAGATATTCAGCAGGATTAAAGCTGGAATACTGATTCTACTTTATTCAACCAAACATAGTGTAAGCCTTTAGTTGTTAATTTAAGTAAGTCAATATATATATATAGATAGATAGATAGACAGCCAGATAAAGAGATAGATAGATATGTAATTATAGGTATTCATAGAACAAGCTTGCATCAATTATAGATCGGTTTAATAAATGAGGTTTAAAATTCACTCCTACCCTTTCTTTTTTCTATTCTATCCATATGCTTACTTGATTGGGTAGGGGCCGGGTGGTTATTAATGATCATAGGGTAGGGTACAAGTATAAATTTTCTAAAACTTGCTCTTATAGGGTAGAGTACGTATATGAGATTTTTATACCCTATATCCACTCTAAAACCTATATTCTAACGCAACATTTAAGCGAATGGATATCGCAAAACGTTGAATCACGCGATGATGCAGTAGAAGAGATGGCTCACAACTACTTAGAGGAGCAACATCAAATGGGGTGGAAGAAAAAGGTTTTATGTTGATGTTGTTGAAGGCCGCTACACTACACCTTCGGCTTTCAGTTTACACCGCCATCCTTTAGTCGGCTTTGAAAACGTATAGAATCAAAATGTTAAATGCCGTCTTCAAATCCTATGGCCTTTATCCTCTAAGCTGTTGGTGTAGACCTGTAGGCCGCCAACTTATGTTGTGCGACAACTTTTAATTGTTTGGAGTCTTTTGAGTTTCTTTTCTTGCTTCTTTTATATTGTAAGCCTAGGGCAAATGAGAAGACATTATCTTTTGACATTTTGAATACATTTTTCAGAGCTTGCTTTGCTCTTTATCCCCAAAGTTCCGATCTTTTTGATTTAGATATTTAAATTTGATGCCAATTGCCAGATTCTTCAAATTCTTTAAGCTTTTGAAAATCACAAACCGATAATCATGCATGATTTAATGGTTTGCGATATCCATTTGCTTGTATGCTACGTCAGTTTAGCATAAGAGCTACATTCGTTCTTAGAGATGATGCCTCCTAAATGACAAGGCAATCAACGTTACACTGCAGTGGATGATATCTATGGCCGTGATGACCTAGATTGACGGATCGGACAAATTGTAGAGAATCGAATGGGTGCCATGGAATACTGATTTAGTGGGATGGTTGATCAACTTACTCAAAGGATGGTTGTGATGATGGGAGATTAGCTTAATGCTAACCCAAGGTGTGAAAGGAACCCTAGTCCAATGCCAGAATTCGATGATGTAGAGGATGATTTACCTTCAGTGGATGAAGAAGAGTTGTATGTGGAGTTGCCACGTCAGTATGGTAGAGCTCGTATTGTGGAAGAGGATCGAAGTTAATGGGAGGTAGGTATGAGAACTGAAGTTCCTGAATTCTAGGGAAATCTACAACTGGAGAAGTTCTTGGATTGGTTGGAAATAGAAGAGGAGATTCTTGACTTTAAAAATGTTTCTGAAGACAAACGAGTGCAGTTGGTGACAACTTGGCTTCATGACAAGGCCACATCATGGCGGCAATAGATGAAATTGACTTTTCTTAGGTTGGGCAAACCCAAAATCACTTCATAGGAGAAGATGAAAAAACATATGAGATATGAATTTTTGCCCTACAATTTCCAGCGAATTATGGATCAGAGGTTGTAGAATTTAAAATAGGGTAACAGGTTAGTGATTGAACAAACTTTTGAATTTTATCAGTTGGTTGCTAGAAATGAGCTTCATGAGACTGATGACCAGTTAGTGGCCAATATATTGGTGGCATGAGGATGTAGATTGAGGATATGGTCAATTTGTTTGATCCTATTAGTGTCTGTGCCACACATTAATGGGCATTGATACTTGAAAAATAGCAGAGGCAAACTAGTAGTAGGTTTTCTGGTGGTGGTGTGACAAGAAGTAGTAGTGGTAGAGGCGGGATAGTGGCAGACCGTGCTGGAAGTGCACTAGTTGGTAACATTATTGGTAGGCCCAACAATAGACCTTACATCAATGGTCCTAGTAGTAGTGACTTGAAATGCTTTAAATGTAGGGAGACTAGTCACAGGCAGTCTGAATGTAGAAAGGCAAAATATAGAGCAGCACTATTTGTTGAAAATAATGAAACTGGAGGGAAGGAGGAGTTGTATCAGGCTGAAGGAGATGGAGAGCCTATTTTTGATGAGGAATATGAGGAAGAAGAGTTTTTAGAAGGGGATAGAAAAGATACGTTAGTAGTAAGGACGGCATGTATGATATCCAAATCTACTGAGGAAAACTAGCTGAGAACCAACATTTTCCAATCCACTTGTACCATCCTGGGTAAAGTGTGTTGCTTTATGATTGATTCTAGTAGCTGTGAGAATATTATTTCCATAGAAGCAACGTAGAAGCTAGGAGTTCAGACAAAGCAACATCCCAAGCCTTATAAACTGGCATGGTTGAAGAAAGGAGGTGAGGCGAATGTTTCTAAATGTGCCCTAATCACATTTTCTATTGGTTCCAAATACAGGGATTCTATGTGGTATGATGTAGTGATGATGGATGCTTTCCACTTGTTATTGGGACGTCCATGACAATTTGATAGGGGCGCAACCCACGATGGAAGGGCTAATACCTACAGCTTCCTTTTCAAAGGTGTAAAGATTATGCTTGTACCAAATAAAGCAACTGACGACATCAAGCCTATGAAGCAGAGAGCCAATATTAGCATGTTATCTTTGGCTAGATTTGAAGAGGAGTTGCAGGATTTAGAGGTGGTGTTTGCTTTGGTGGGAAAGGAAGTGACTGAGGATATGGAGATTCCTAGGGAAGCAGCATCTATTGTTAGCGAATTTCAGGATGTATTTCTTGTGGAATTGTCGGATGGGCTACCACCACTTAGAGATATATAACATCAAATTAAGTTAGAGCCTGGTGCTTCCCTCCTTAATAGACCACATTATAGAATGAACCTTACTGAACACGAGGAGTTGAGGAGATAAGTGGAAGAATTACTGGAGAAAGGATATATTAGGGAAAGTTTGAGTCTTTGTGTCGTTCCTACACTGTTGACACCTAAAAAGGATGGTTCTTGGTGCATGTGTGTGGATAATTGCTCTATCAACAAAATTACAGTCAGGCATAGATTCCTTATCCTTTGCTTAGATTTTCTAGACTAGTTGAGTGGTGTGAATATATTTTCAAAAGTTGATTTAAAGAGTGGTCACCATCAAATCCATATCAGAGTAAGAGAAGAGTGGAAAACTACTTTCAAGACTAGGGACGGGTTGTATGAATGGTTGGTCATGCCATTTAGGCTATCAAATGCCTCAAGTACTTTTGTGCGAGTGATGAATCAAATTCTGAGGTTGCTTATTAGCAAATGTATTGTGGTGTACTTCAACGACATATTAGTGTATGGTATTGACTATGATCAACATAAGCAACATTTGTGTGAGGTTATGAACATTTTTCGCAGAGAGAAGTTTTATACCACAGTAAAGAAATGTGTTTTCATGACTGCCAGGGTTCTTTTCTTGGGTTATGTCATCTTTGATGCAGGTTTGTAAGTTGATTAATCCAAGGTGGAGGTTATTTAGCAATGGTCCAAACCTATCACTATTATAGAAGTGAGAAGCTTCTATAGCCTGGCATCTTTTTATAGGCGGTTCATTCCTCATTTTTGGTAGCATTACGGCTCCTCTGACTGATTGCATGAGAGGGAGGAAATTTGACTGGAGTGAAGGTGCAAAAGAAACCTTTGAACTCATCAATGGGTGTCTAACATCAACCCCCATATTGGTGATGCCAGATTTTCATCAGTCTTTTGAGCTCCATTCAAATGCATATAAGTAGGAATTGGGGTTGTGCTGAGTCAGAATAACAGACCCATTGCTTTCTTCATTGAGAAGTATACTGGAAGAAAGTTGACGTATAGCACCTATGATATTGAGTTCTGTGCTGTGGTGTAAGCTGTTAAGCTTTGGTGCCATTACTTGTTCCATAAGGAGTTAATTCTATACACTGACCACGAAGCCCTAAAGCACCTACACAGTTAGGATAAGGTATCAGCTAGACATGCTTCGTGGGTAGCATATTTGGTGCGTTTCACCTTTGTTGTGAAACAAAAGAGTGGATTCACGAATAGAGTTGCAGATGCCTTGAGCAAGCGAAGGAGTCTCTTGGGCAAGATGCAGATAGAGGCACCTAATGTTGACTCATTTTCTACTTTATATGAATTTGATCCATTTTCTCTAGTATTTTGGCCTGTGGTAAAGATGGTAAAAAGAATGAATATTTGCTGCAAGATGGATTCTTATTCAAGGGAAATCAGCTATGCATACCCGATTGTAGTTTGAGGGCAAAGATTATACAAGAATTGCACTATGAGGGCATGTGGGTAGAGATAGAACTTTACATTTGGTTTATACTTCTTATTACTGGCCATCCATTTGAAAGGAGGTAGAGAAGTTTGTGCAATGTTGTAGGTATGTCAGGTGTCTAAGGGGACAGTTACCAATGCGGGGTTATATTTGTCATTACTTGTGCCATCTCAACCATGGGTAGATGTCAGCATGGATTTTATCCTGGATTTGCATAGAATGCAGAGGAGTAACAACTCTATGTATGTGGTGGTAGATCAGTTCTCCAAGATGGTGCATTTCATCCCTTGTAAGAAAGTAGCAAATGCTGTGAGTGTGGCACATTAGTATTTTCGGGAAGTGTATGGATTACATGGTTTGCCCTCATCTATTGTGTTTGATAGGGATACTAGGTTTTTGAACCACTTTTGGAGGAGTCTATGGAAGATGGTCAACACTCAGCTAAACTTCAGCAGTGCTTATCATCCACGGACAGATGGTCAGACCATTGGGCAATCTTTTGAGGAGTCTAGTAGGAGAGAATATAAAGAGTGATGAGTGTCGAATCCAACAAAATTAAATAACCTACTCTTAAAATTTTGTAAATAGTAGTGAGCAGGATCGTCTCCACAGGGACTGGGGAAAATCTATCTCTATTTTAATAATTAGCAAAAGGAAGAAAAATCGGGGTTTTGTATAAACGATTAATTAGAAAATAATTGATTTCTAAAACTAACAAATACGTTTATTAATGTAAATTCAATAGCAACAAGTTCTAACCAAAGAATTATCACGATTCAATTCATAGAGATGATCATTGATGCAAGGATTGTTATTCTAATTCATGAATAAATTGGTTATGACCTTCAACAAGCTCTGAAAATCTATCTCTCCTTAGAGTATTGATAATCAAGATACGATCTTTAATTATTCCCTTATTGATTAGACAACCCTAAATAAGCTCTTAAGATTTAATCTATCAATAGCATTAATAATTAGAGAGACTACCAATTCTAATCAATAGATCAAAAGCATGAACTATTTAAATTAGATCATAAATCACCATAACATAAATCAATCACTTATTCTGCAACCAATTACGTTATTGTGTTACTGATATTAGAACAATCAAACAATTACGGATCTGACGTTCTAAATAACTTCAATTGCTTGTTAATCAAACAAATAGGCCTAATTCGTAATGACCAATCAAAACAATTGTAACAATTCAAATGGATGAAATATGAACACTCATAAATAGAATAAACTCAACAAATCAATTAGATCTCACAATCTTTGATGAATTGATTCCGTAATAATCTTGGCTAGAGTGAGTAATTAGTTACTCATGATCAAGAAAACAAAAACTAGGGTTTCTTGAGAGTAAAAAGAACAAGGACAATCAATAATGAATAATGAATCCAATCCCTTTTCTCTCTCCTACTTCTTTATATATGTGAGATAAACATCAGATATAAAGAGTATTTTTTGCATAAAAGATGGTTGGAGATATGTCGCAACAAAGCTGGCAGCCATTTATCACGAAACAAGTGATGCACGCGTGATGGCCGGCAGGCCATGATCTCCCAGTGCCGGCGGCCATGATTCTCCCAGTGCCGGCCATGAATGTGTTTAACGAACAAGATAATGATGGCTGCCGGCTATCTTGGAATAGCTGCCGGCCTTGCGTAGTCTGGGCGTTTTCCTCGCGTAGTCACGGCTGGCAGCTTTGATGTTGGCCGTCGGCCATCACGTGAGGAGAGTGTGCAGAAGCTTCATGGCCGGCGGCCATTATGTGTTGGCTGGCAGCCATGACTCCTCTGATGTATATCTCCCGTACTTAATTCCTCTTAATCTTTCCATTCACTTTAAAAACCTGAAATATAACATTAACTTAATTAAGTACCAATTCCTCATAATTTCTATAAAATTAATAACAAGTTAATCAAGTTTTATCCAATATAAATTGAGTAAAATATATCTCAACAAATTCCCCCACACTTAAACTCTTGCTTGTCCTCAAGCAAAACCAATATCTCCAAATTGAGAAATCTTTTGTTGGAGTGTGCTTCTTTCAAAATTCAAATTCAAGCATCTCTTTTCTTTATTTTTCTTTCAAGACTTGTGATTTTCAGTGCTTACCGCTCAAACCAAACTGAGGACTTGTAATTAGAGTACTAAAATAAAAATTCAATAGTTAATCTAAACAAAACAAACTTGAACCACATATTTAACCAAAGATCATTCTACTCAAGAGTAAATACTCAGTCCAGTAGGGAAAAATACCCATTTAGACTTCACTGGACATCTAACCGACACATACTCTTACCAACACAGAATAAAAGCATGTGATATCAGTTCTTTCCCTAGATTTTTCTTTTTGTTTATTATAAGTCTTATTCCGTTGATTGCTTCAACATTCATTTTTCTTTTTTTTCTATTCAATCAAGCATTAAGAGCCTTCAGAGATGAATCTCTGGACGGGTTTTAGTCCGTTTCTTTTCAGCTCTTTTCTTCTCTAATTTTTCTTTCAAAGCACTTTTCACTTTTTAGCCTTTCCTCCCTTATCGTTATAGTGAGTTCATTGAGTCGGCACATCCCGGGCTCATCACCCAAGTGACCAGGTTTTAAAGGGACCCCTACGGACTCTTCCTCACTCTAACATTCAAGTTTGGATACTCATAACTCGATTGTTTGAGTTAGAGGAGTATAGGCTTATGCTTGTTTCTACTTTTGAATGGAACAACAAACTCAAGACTTTTTTATCAAAGATCACTAAGAAAAAGACTTCCTTTATCTCTTTTACTAAGTGTTGAAAAATTCTTTAATAAGAACTTATAAAAGTATATATAAGTTAGCTTTTTCCTAGAAGTAAACCTGTTTATTTTTCACATGAGGACTCGACTTACTCTCAAACTTCCAAATCTAAAGCCAAATACACAGTAAATCTGTTCTTTAAAGATTTCACTACTCAATTTTAACTAAGTACTCAAATCACAATAGTATAGGTGAGTAAAGCACTTTCACAAGTCAATATATTTTTTTTTTAACACAAATTCCAGATTTCAATGAAATTTTTGAAAAAAATTAGGCCTTAAATGCCCTATATTACTTAAGAACAAACATTCAAGAATTTAAAGTGTGTGCACTTTCATATCCAGATGTCTTGTATATATCATAAATCCAAAAATCAGACATCAATCACAAGATGAAATACTCCAATTCATATTTTATCCCTCCCCCACACTTATAATAAACAGTGTCCTCACTGTTTCTAATCAGCACAAAGTGAGAGGAAAATAAAAAGAAATAGGAATAACGGTACTTCCCCGGTTTCTCTTTTGAAGCTCCTTTGAAGTTCTTTGTCCTTTAAAGCTCATGAGAGAGATTTTCTTCTTCAATTCAAGATCTAAGACCTACAAAACCAAACAAATAAAAGAAAAAAACACACAAAAACAAAAGCATTAGTAACAAAAACCATGGGTTGCCTCCCATGAAGCGCTTCTTTATAGTCCTTAGCTGGACTATTCCAACTCATTTTCTTATGGAGGCTCAAAGATATAGGATTCCCAATTCTCAAACATAGGATATCCTTCATTTAAATTCTTCTCATGATTCACCCTAGCGATCTCTCCATCTAATGCTTTTAACAATTGATCATAGAAGATATCACTAGTGTCTCTTTTATGCTTATCCTCTTTTGAATTCAACTTATCATCTCCAATCTTCTCCATAACTTGTCCAGTGTCAACTAAATTTTCACCAAGTCCATCCACTTGAGATTCATCAACTAGACACTTGTCTTCCACATCCTCCACAACCTGTTTTTCATTTCTATGAATAGCAAAAATGTTAGAAATATTAGAAGTGATTTTCTTTTCACTATCCACAGAAAATTTAATGATCTCCCCATCAAACTCCATAGTCATGACTCCTTCATTCACATCAATTTTGGTTTTAGATGTTTTCATAAATGGTCTCCCAAGCAAAAGTGTAGGTGATTTTGAATACATCTCCTCACCCATATCAATCACATAAAAATCAGCGGGAAACACTAATCCATTGACTTGAACTAAAACATCCTCCAAAATACCTGATGGATATATATTAGATCTATCTGCAAGTTGCAAGATTACTCTGTTTCTTTCAAAGATCCAATATTCAACTTCTCATATATAGATAAGGGCATGATATTAACTGAAGCTCCTAGGTCACACATACAATTTTCAATCTTAACTTGATCTATTGTACAAGGAATAGAAAACGTACCAGGGTCCTTGCACTTTGGTGGTAGCTTCTTCTGAAGAACAGCAGAAATATTCTCACCCATATAAACCATCTCATTTCCTCTAAGCTTCTTCTTGTTTGTGCAAAGATCTTTCAGAAACTTAGCATATCGAGGTATTTTCTTAATCACATCCAATAAAGGAATATTCACCTCGACTTTCCTAAAAGTCTCCAAGATTTCCTTCTCTTCATCCAATTTCTTGGATTGATTCAACCTAGAAGGGAATGGGGGTATAGGCTTGTAGATCGGGGTAAAGATTTTTCTACTTGTTTTTCTTCCATGTGGGGACTCTCTTTTTCACTTTCCTTGGAGTTGGTCTCAATTACCTTCCTACTTGAGTCTTGCAATTCCTTTCCAAATCTCAAGGAAATTGCACTCACATTTTCTCTATGATTCACAGTGTTAGAAGGCAACTTACCTTGCTGTTCAATCTTACCTACTGAAGTGGCAAGTTGGCTCATTTGATTCTCCAGATTCTTGATATTTTGCTTCGTCTCATCCTGAAATTGTTTTGTGTTAACAGCTAAGGATTTAACAATTTCCTCTAGAGACATACCTGAACTTGAGGAAGAAGGTTGTGGTGCTGGGTTCTGTGGCCTTGGTCTGAATTGTTGATAGTTCTGTGATCTAGGCCCATAGCTAAGGTTAGGATGATCCCTCCATCCAGGGTTATAAGTATTTGAATAGGGATCATACTTCCTTTGTGGTTGACCAGGAAATCCTCCTATCGCATTGGCCTCTTCATGATTGTCCTCAGAAAGCGTAGGACACATATCAGTTGCATGATTAAGAGCGGCACATATCCCGCAGGCCTTCACCTGTTGATTATTTCCAAGAGCCAATTGCTGTACAAGAGAGGTTAAGTTAGAAACTGACTTTCTATACGAGAAACACTTACCTCATTAACCCTTCTTGTTGATGAATCATGCCTGTACCCAAATTGTTGGAGTTCGCAGCCATAAGAGATATTAATTCCCTAGCTTGACTAGGGGTCTTATCTACTATCGCTCCTCCACTGGCTGCATCCATCATTTTTCTTTCCATGGGAATCAATCCTTCATAAAAGTATTGGATCAAGAGCTGTTCAGAAACCCCATGTTGTGGACAGCTGGCACAAAGTTGTTTAAATCTTTCCCAATATTCATGGAGATTTTCGGTATCCTTCTGTTTGATCCCACAGATCTCTCGTCTAATACTAGCAGCTCTAGTAGCTGGGAAAAATTTATCCAGAAACGCTCTTACCATATCTGTCCATGTATTGATAGATCCTGGTGGTAAATAGAAAAGCCAATCCTTGGCTCTATCCCTAAGGGAGAACGGGAAAGCTCTCAATTTACCTGTTCTTCGGAACTCCTTGAGGCTCATGCTCGAACACACATGTGAATCTTTTAATGTTTGAGGGTCCTCATTCTCCAAACCATGGAAGGCAGGTAATAGATGTATCAAACCTGACTTCAATTCGAAAGGAACGTTCAATTCAGGATATTGTATACACAGGGGCTGTTGATTCACTTCTGGAGCAGCTAGTTGCCTCAAAGTTCTATCCTGATTGGCCATAACTTGTTGCTTGTTATCCTCTCCTTCGGATTCACTGGATGTATCAGCAAATTCCAGCGTTTGATGCAGTCCAGGAGATGATGAAGATGAAATTGCGTCTTTAGCATGCAGTTTTGCTTCCTTGCGCAATTCCTTGACTGTCTTCTCGATCTCTTTATCGAATTCAAGTTCACTTGTATGAGAAGAACGAGTCATAAAGAAAATAGAAACAAATTTTCGACACCAATCCTCGGCAACGGCGCCAAAATTTGATGGGTATCGAATCCAACAAAATTAAATAACCTACTCTTAAAATTTTGTAAATAGTAGTGAGCAGGATCGTCTCCACATGGACTGGGGAAAATCTATCTCTATTTTAATAATTAGCAAAAGGGAAGAAAAATCGAGGGTTTTGTATAACGATTAATTAGAAAATAATTGATTTCTAAAACTAACAAATACGTTTATTAATGCAAATTCAATAGCAACAAGTTCTAACCAAGGAATTATCACGATTCAATTCATAGAGATGATCATTGATGCAAGGATTGTTATTCTAATTTATGAATAAATTGGTTATGACCTTCAACAAGCTCTGAAAATCTATCTCTCCTTAGAGTATGATAATCAAGATACGATCTTTAATTATTCCCTTATTGATTAGACAACCCTAAATAAGCTCTTAAGATTTAATCTATCAATAGCATTAATAATTAGAGAGACTACCAATTCTAATCAATAGATCAAAAGCACGAACTATTTAAATTAGATCATAAATCACCATAACATAAATCAATCACTTATTCTGCAACCAATTACGTTATTGTGTTACTGATATTAGAACAATCAAACAATTACGGATCTGACGTTCTAAATAACTTCAATTGCTTATCAATCAAACAAATGGCCTAATTCGTAATGACCAATCAAAACAATTGTAACAATTCAAATAGATGAATATGAATACTCATAAATAGAATAAACTCAATAAAATCAATTAGATCTCATAATCTTGATGAATTGATCCCGTAATAATCTTGGCTAGAGTGAATAATTATTACTCATGATCAAGAAAACAAAAACTAGGGTTTCTTGAGAGTAAAAAGAACAAGGATAAACAATAATGAATAATGAATCCAATCCCTTTTCTCTCTCCTACTTCTTTATATATGTGAGATAAACATCAGATATAAAGAGTATTTTTTGCATAAAAGATGGTTGGAGATATGTCGCAACAAAGCTGGCAGCCATTTATCACGAAACAAGTGATGCACGCGTGATGGCCGGCGGCCATGATTCTCCCAGTGCCGGCCATGAATGTGTTTAACGAACAGGACAATGATGGCTGCCGGCTATCTTGGAATAGCTGCCGGCCTTGCGTAGTCTGGGCGTTTTCCTCGCGTAGTCACGGCTGGCAGCTTTGATGTTGGCCGTCGGCCTTCACGTGAGGAGAGTGTGCAGAAGCTTCATGGCCGGCGGCCATTATGTGTCGGCTGGCAGCCATGACTCCTCTGATGTATATCTCCGTACTTAATTCCTCTTAATCTTTCCATTCACTTTAAAAACCTGAAATATAACATTAACTTAATTAAGTACCAATTCCTCATAATTTCTATAAAATTAATAACAAGTTAATCAAGTTTTATCCAATATAAATCGAGTAAAATATATCTCAACGAAGAGTTAGGATAAAAAACCGAGTCAAGCTGAATTTGCCTAAAATCATGCAGTCTACCGGAGTACTGGTTTCAGCACTTTTTCAGATTGTTTATTCTCTCATTCCTAGAGGTCCAATTGATCTTTTAACTGTACCTGATTAAACTCGAAACCATGGCAAAGCGGGGGATTTTGTACACAGTCTGCAGAAGATCCATCAAACGGTTCACAACAATTCAGAAAAGGCTACAAACAAGTATAAGGAAGTTCCTGACAGGAGGAGACAACACCTAGAGTTTGATGTGGGAGATTTTATATGGACGGTTATTACTAAAGATAGATTTTTTTCAAGAGAATATCACAAACTCTCTGCTATGAAGGTTGAGCCATTCGAGGTTATTAAAAAGATCAACCCAAATGCTTACAGACTTTTATTACTTAGCCACATTCGAACTTCCGATGTGTTTAATGTGAAGTATCTCATCCCATATACTGATGATAGCTCAAATGAAAACAATTCGAGGGCGAATTCTATTCACCTTAGGGAGGATGATGCAGTAGCAGAGATGGCTCAAAACTACTTGGAGAAGCAGCATTGCATAGGGCAAAAGAAAAAGGTTTTATGTTGATGTTGTTGAAGGCTACTACACTACACTACTAGCTTTTAGTTTACGATACCAGTGTTGGAATTTACGCTGCTGGCGTTTTGTCGGCTTTGAAAATGCATAGAATCAAAATGTTAAATGCCGTCTTCAAATGCTTCGGCCTTTATCCTCTAAGTTGTTGGTGTAGACCTATAGGCCGCTAACTTATGTAGCGCGACAGCTTTTAATTGTTTTGAGTCTTTTGAGTTTCTTTTCTTGCTTCTTTTATATTGTAAGCCTAGGGCAAATGAGAAGACATTATCTTTTGACATTTTGAATGCATTTCTCAGAGCTTTCTTTGCTCTTTATCCCTAAAGTTAAGATCTTTTTGATTTAGATCTTGAAATTTGATGCTAATTGCCTAGATTCTTAGAATTCTTTAGGTGTTTGAAGACCTCAAATTGGTAACCATGCGTGATTTAATGGTTTGTGATATCTATTCGCTTGTACATTGCGTCATATTCTAATATACAAAGGGTACATGTCTTAGAGTATAGGTCCCAAGGGATCTAGTATTTACCTGGTTAAATATGAGTTTATTTAGATTGTTTGATTTTCATTTGTATCGTTTCTGTATCAGATCCTTTTATAAATAAAAATATATGTTTTTCATCTGTATTTGTTTCTTAACAAACATTTGTTTGAAAAACAACAAAAAAAAGATGTCAAACAATCATAATAAGATGAAACAAATAGACCCTATAAATTATTGTTAATATATAAGATGTAAATTATAACGCTCTAAATTTAAGGTCATTTACAACTTGCCACGTGTCCATTATCATATATAGACATGCAAATACTTAGAACTTGCTAGACTGTAATAAACGAATTAAATGCTCCAAAGTTATTCATGTATTAGTCACTCCAAAATTCATGAGTTCACTTACTTGTAACCATAATAAGCCATATAAGTATCTACTCATATTCTTTAAGAGATTAACTAACATTTGCTATACTAAAGTTACCAGGTTATAAGTTATCACTACGATATATTTTATAATAAACATTAAACACTTACTACTTTTCAAACTGACTACACACCACTAAGGCTTATGTTTCCCATTAATCTCCATATGTTCTCTAAGCATCACTTGGAGGGACTCCAGTGCTAGTGGTATTCCCAGCCTACCATCCAATAGTGATTAACGCTACAATGGTCTGTACAATCGTTACCTATACCTAAAAAAAGATTGAAGCCTCGTATGGTATATAAAAAACACACACACATGATTTACAAGCACAAATTTACATATATACTTAATACTAATGCAACAACTTATGTTTTTTCATCTTAGATTTAAGCTAGACAAACAATATAGTAAAGGTCCCGCGGGTCCGGTTTGCTTTTTATCGGACTCGGAACCGCCCTGTCTTTTGTACGGGGTGGGTATGAACTGAGGACCCACCGCTTCATGGGGCAAGTCCCCTGGGTCCGAACTGCATAAATTTTTTTCCTAAAAAACCCGACTTACACATATTTCTAGAATAAAAAATTCGAAATCATTCGCTAAAAAATTTATCAATACATTTGAATATAAAAAATACACTTGTTTCACTATAATTTAGTACATTTACGGATGTGAGGGAGACATTGTACCTTACCTCACTTAGATATGTTTTGGGAAAAAAAAAAAAGGATAATGCAAAGTAGAAACAATTTGATAATGAGATGCATGTGCTATTATGCTGTGTTGTTTGTTTGCCTTTTTTTTTTTTTTTCCTTTAATTGTACTGTTTGGACTCGCCGGTTCTAGGTGGGTCCTAGAAGTGGAACTGACAAGGACCCACCAACTAGATAAGTCCACTCGCAGGTTTTGAACCGCCCCGCCGATGGCAGTCCCTGTCGGGTCCCGGTTCGGACCTAGCCCGAGGAGATGTCTATAACATAGGGATAACTCAATATCCCGCTACACGTAAACATAATAATATATATTTATGTGATATTGGGTACTCCCTAATATCAAATAATCCAAAAGATGAATATTAGATACTCTCCAACATTCCCAAAACCGAAACACTTAGATCTACTTAGATCATTTCCATATACAAATCCATTTGGGATATTGTTACACATGAGCCATCGGGTTGTTGCGATAATAGCGTAGATACTCTCCACTTAATACTAGTAACCACACACAAGTAATAAGCATATTTATTTAGTCGGATAGTTAATTAATTCATTTAAGATTCTATCTTAAACATCCATAAGCATCAAGTAAGGTATACACGTATCTAGAAGCATCAAGTAAGGTATACACGTATCTGGAAGTTGTTCCGTTCCAAACTAGTGTTTACTACCTGAATTACATATACATAAGTTGTTTAGAAACTTCTATATGTCTAAATTAAACTCTCATTCTATTCTTATTACTCTCTATGATACTCCGTTATTACCTACGTTCTCAAGACCTTAAAGTATACTTAAATTATGAAGTGAATAGTTTAGCGAATTTAGTCATGTTTAGGCTAGAAAAGAATGATTTTTAGAGTATTATAACATGCATAAACTAGTGTATATATGAATATAGGGTTGTCGAGCCTGGATTTTTCTTATTATCCGGTTAATTTCTTCTAATCCGATTCATATTAAACCCTAACCCATTTAACATGAATCCTCGACTAGGGATTAAAAGAAATTTAATTTAAAAATGTTTTGGAGTCTCCACCCAATAAAAATCAGGAAAAAATAAAAGTTAAGATCAATGGGTCGGTTGATCTTAACTTAGCTACTAGTCTGCGAAAATAATTTGATTTAGAAAATCAAAATTTGAAAACTAGATATCTTGGGTTTGGGGGCTAACCTATTAAAACTTAAACAGTTACCACTTTAAAATTTTAAATTTACCAAATATCCTTCAATTGCTCTAATATTTACAATTATCAACAATATGTACAATTCATATTTTTATTTTCATTTTTACCATTTTTTGTCTTTTTTATTATTTAGCAGAATAAACTATACATGATAAATAACCAAATAATTTTTATCTTTTTATATTCTTTAGAAAGTAAACTACAATATTTACAAAGAATAAACAAATAAATAATAAACCAAAAATGTTTTTTTTTTTTATTTTTTATGTCGCTCCGTAGGTGCCTACGTACTCGCTAATCGAGATAAGACAAAACGTAGTTCTTTTTTCAGAAAACTTTAATTTGTTGATTTGTTTTTAATTTTGGAACTGTTTCACTTTAAGTTCCTTAATTTTTGATGTTTATAAAAAAAAAAAAATCTTTTTATGATGATCCTAATGATCTAATCATTTATTTAATTTTTATGAAAACAAGATTTTTCTAAGTATTTTTCATATTTTTTTTTTATTTTTATCATGTTTTATTCATTTTTAAGTCAAGATAAACAAATACAAATTATTTATGAAAATTCAGTATCACATATATATCATACATTAATACTGGAAAGTATTTATTTTTTCATTTTTCTATTTTTTTTTGAATTTTTATTTCCCAACACAAGTGTATATAATTAGACATATAAATACAAAATATATCACAAAAAATATCAAAATATTAAAATATGTCTAAAAACGCATAAAGATATTTTTCTGATATTTTCATAGTTTTATGGAATTTTTAAAATATTTTTTCCAGAATTTTTCTAAATTTTTTGGTATTTTCTGTAATTTTTATTAATTAAAATACATATTTTTATAAACTTGGACCGTTAGATGAAGCGGACGTAATCTTGCCCGTCAGATCAGCGGACTAAATCTGGCCGTTGGATTGTCTTTGACTGAATCAGAGGCGTTGATGGCGTGATCGAATTCTAGCCGTTAGATGCAGGCGGATTGAATCTGGAGCGTCTAATCTGCAGACTACCTTGGGCCGTCAGATCTGTGTTGACTTGAATCTGGACCTTTTGATTGCTTGATTTAATTTGGTACGTTGGATCAGATTGATTTGATCTGGACAGTCAGATGTGAGGACCAATTTGGGACGTTGGATCTGTTGACTCAATATCAACCGTCAGATCTGTTGACTGGATCCTGGGTGGACTTTGACTCGAATCGAGTTGGGTCAACCCGGTTAGGAGAAGAAAAAAGACTGCGGTGGTTTTTGAGGTTGATTCTGATGGATGTGGTGGTACGCGGCCTCTGGGAGCTTGTCGGCTTGACGTGGATGGTGGGGGGCAGCTCCTGGCGGTGGTGGCTTCCACCCAGAACCACCAGAAGTGGTGGTTTCCAGCGATGGTGTACAGCGGCGATGGAAGGAAAATTTGCAGAGCTTTCCTTTGGCTAATTCGATCAATTCTAAATTGAAAAAGACCTCATACACACTCAATTAAAGCTCTCTAAACACTTTAATTTGATTAATTTCAGCTTATCAACCTCGAATTTGACAATTTCGTTCAAATTCTGAGATTTACGAAAGCTTTTGATTCTATCTAATTCAGTGAGTGTTTCATCGAATTGACTTGTGCCTTTTGATCATAGTATCCTCTATTTATAGATTGCAAGCTCAATTTGATGTTTCGTATTGCTTCAAAAACCAATCGATTTTTGCCTCTTCATTTGCACGAATTTAATCCAATAATTTGTGTTTAATTTGTTTTAAACCGATGAATTGATGATTGATTTTTCATATTCTTCATCAGATCATCCAATTTGGGTAGATGAATCGTCCAATTTCATCAATTCTTGCAAATCACCATTAATGGACAATTGAAGCTTCATAAATTGCATTTTTTTTTTCAATTTTTCTAGCACGAATTTTATCACTTTTGGTTTGCTTTTACACATGAATTGTGTACTGATCTTTCATATTCCATGTCTACTTTGTCAGTTAAAAATCGATGCAAAGTAAGGCGAAAAGTCACTTTGAGGAAGATGAAAGGACAAAAAATAAGTTGATAAAAAGGCAAAAAATTGCCTTTGCTAGGATTTGAACCTGGGTCCTTAAGCTTGGGTGTGTGTTTGGGTTAATGTGTTTAACCAACAAGCCATTTGGCCTATGCCTCAATCATTTAGCCAACTTCATCAATACTTAAGGCTTTCAAATGATGAGTTTAATTAAACAAATAATTTTTGAAATTTGTTTAATTAACTTTAAAACAACTTATAACTAGAATTTTGTATATATCAAGCTCAAATAATAATTTCTATTTTTCCTCTCATTTTTTCTCTCATTTTTTCTACTAATTCTTTTTTTTTTTCATTTTTGCTTTTTTCTTGACTTTTTTGGCTTTTTCTGGATTTTTGTGATTTTTTTCATTTTTTGTGAGCTTGATACAATACTAATTCTAATTACAAATTAAAGCCTTTAAGTTGGGCAAAATTTGGGTGTCTGCAAGGGTTAGTTATCATTTAGGCAGAGAAAATAGGTCATAAAAAAGATTCATGAGGAGTATACGGGTAATATACGGGGGTTACATGACCTCATATTTCTTCTTGTGTTCTTTTCCAAGAAAAATTTCAAAATTTATAGAGAGGGACACGAGCAAAAACATTAGATCGTGTATATGTTGTGTTTTTTACTAGTCTCATTTTGTTAAAAATGATAGAAAGAAATAAGACTTGATACATGTAGCTATGTATTAGTCGTGTTCCTTAAAAACGCCATTTTGACCATATAGTAGTTTATGACCAGAAACACTTGGGATGGAACTGGGGCGGGTTTGGATGGGTCTCTTGGAACGTATATTGGACCCAATTCTTAACGGGTGCTCCGAAACCTATATTATCTTAGTCTTAATCAAGTTGATTTAACTTAATCAATCTAATTTATTTTAACTCATTCAAGTTCATTAGGCTAAGTTGAACTTAAGTTAATTAACTAATATTTTATACTTAGGAACGATGTCATTCCAAGTTATTTACTAATCCTATTAATTCGTTTAACTCATTATTAATTATATCATTTAACTAATGTAACATATTAGCTATCATTAATCTACTTCATTTTTTTTTTATTTTATCTCATTTATTTATTTTATGAATAGTATTAGGGGAACAGATTATGCCCTTATGGGGGTCGTGATCTAGATTACTGTCCTTATCACACCCATGATTAAGAATCATGCCCTTGAGCACGGCCATGATCTAGGTCGTGATGTGGATTATAAGTAATATCACGTTTGTTATCACCTTTTATATATTGATTAGAGGAGATCACGATCTTTCTCATGCCCATGATCACCCTTGATTTTTCTTCTTGCTTGTATCACGGGCTTTATCATGTTTATGATGCACAGGGGGATCATGCTATGTTTTTCCTTTGTCTTTTTACTCTATTTTGACTACTTGTTTTCAATATACATCAACAAAAACGTCTTCTTATTAGTATACCTACATAATCTTAAACTATGAACACTTATATATATTTCTATATCATATTTCCTTGAATCATTTCATCAAACATATCATCTACACATGCATATACACATCCAAGTTTTAACATATGTGTTCATATATTACTAACTTATCAATTTTATCACAAGTTCCACATCTATCTAGCTTTAATTTAATATTTTCATGCATGAACAACAATCAAAATAAGGAAACAACTAAACTTTAGTAAGTCCAAGGAGGTTGATCTTCTCTACTACTACTCTTCCTTAGTTATTGTAGCTCCATGCATAAACTCTATACTCTATCTTGTTTTCCTAACCCTAATCTCCTCTTTAATCTTCCTAAGATTGAAATTTTGTGTTGATTTTGAAAGAAAAAGAAGAAGAAAAGAAGAAAAGGTGAAACATGGAAGGAAAAGGAAGAAGAGAGAAGAAAAGAGAGAAACTAGTGGAAGACAAAGGATAAAAGATAAAGATATTTTAAAGATATAAGTATTAGATTAACCTTTTAGATATTAATTTTGAGAACCAAAGATAATTAGAAAATTATTTGAAATTATATATAATAGAAATTATTAACTTGAACCACAATTCTAGTTTAAAAATTCAATTTGTAGAAAATTGCCATCTAGTTTGAGTTTGGGCTTAAGAATTGACATTTTTAAGCAAGCGATAGAATTAAAAAATTTATAAAAATTTCAGAAAATGAAACGTAAACTGAAACTCAAGGTTTAGGAGTTTAAATAAAACATTTAAATTGAATGTTTAAGAGTTTATGATATGAAATTTGGTTATACAAATGATATTTGAAAAATTGGAAGAGATCATGAAATTTAATTTGTCAAAACGAATATATAAAACAATTAAACAATTTTTGAAAAGGGATATTTGAAATTTCAATTATCAATTCAACCTATTTACTAGTTTAATTATGCCAAGTTGTCTCATCATAACTCATTATTATTTTTTTACTTGAACTATTTAAACTATCTAGTTTAAGTTTCTAAATTAAATTCTAATTCAAATGTAAATTTAACTATCTATTATATCATTCAATTATGGACATTTTAACTTAACTAGGTGAGGATTTATGGTATTTTATCACTTCTCCCCCTCTCTTTTTTTTTTTTTAACTTCTTTAAACCATAACACAGTGCAAAATCAATATCATCAAATGATATTTCGCATAATCAAATTTTTTTCCCCTCTTTTTACTAACTAAGTTGTTATTTGGGGATAGTGTCACTCTTGTTACCTGTATATTAATTTATTTTTTAATTGACTACATCAAATTTGAAATTGCTAATATCAATACTCAATTAAAGTTTTCAAGATCAATTGGATTAGCTATGTTAACTCCTTTTGAAACTATTTGCTCAATCGACTTTTTTTACCAATTATAAACTAATGTTTATCCTAAATAATTCTTTTGATGAAGAAAGTTAACTTACAATACATGTAAGTATTGGAACTATAGTTTAGAAAATGCAATATATAATGGTAATATATATATTCTAAGTGAAATATCTTCATCAAAATAATTATTTGAGATGCATGTTTTTGTCGACAATTGCTCAGAAAAAGGTAATTGGATGGATAACTCAATATAGAGTTAACATAGGTGATGTAAATGACCACACAAAGTCTAATTTGGTATCCGAATCAACAACTTGAAAATATAGGTATTTGATTGAATAATTGACAAATGTTCAAGAACCAAATGCCATATTGCCCTTTGTTTTTTTTTTAAAGATTTCTCGAACTACAAAACTATACAGTACTATTTAATCCGATGGGTTTATGGGTGAATGTTAAAAATAAGTTATTATAACATAGGATATTGGCTAACGAGTATGCATTTTTTATGACCTATTTATATGGAGGCAATAGAAAGGGAATAGTGCAAGTATTCTTACAATATACTTTATTACTTTGCTTACATGTAAAATGAACTGGGAATTTTCATCCTCGATAAATTTTCTATTCCTTTTGTAAAGGAAACAATTAAAACCACTTGGGTGCCTAAGGATAGGTACTTATGATGCCATATGACCAAGAAAAGAAACAAAACAAAATGAACAAAAACAAACTATAAATTTAAGGTAAATTACAAAGAAAGGTATTAATGTTTAAGGGTAAGTTCATTTAAGATATTAACGTTTCAATTGGTTAAAAAGAGGAATCAACATTTGAAAATTAATTCATCTAAGGTATCAACATTTCAAATGGTTAAAAAGAATTATTAATGTTTTGTAAAATGAGTCAAATAAGGTTTTAATATTTAACCATTAACGAAAACTAAGAAAACTTAATTGAAAATTAATACAAACATTGATACGTTAAAATGTTGATATCTTAAATGAACCTCCCCCCAAAGGTCGATACCTTCTAATGTAATTTATCTTGTAAATTTAGCTTATCATTCTCAATGAGTAAGCTAATAAAATCGGCATAAGATTGAAACACTTGTAGCTAATTCTGATTAGATAAAGCTGATTTCACAAGCTGGTCTACATAGGAGTTACACTCTATAAATGCTGCCAATTCGAGCCTACTAATCTTCGGATATAAGAGAGAAGATGTTACATGAAAGCCCATGTCCTTGATAATTAGCAATTCGTGAAAAATTTTGCATCGATCTAAATATGTTTCCAAGACTAAATAAACATATATATATCAAATATCATAAGCAAAATGAATTGAGAAAGCATACCTCTAACCATTGCAATCAAAGTCCAACTCCCGAGTTATAGTGCTTCGTTTTCTATTTTACTCTTTCAAACCCTCACTCGCTCATAATTTGATGGTGTAATTTTTCTAAAGGAAGAGTAGGTTTAGTGACCCAAATAAAACAGTATCACATCCCTTTTATAGGGCTCTGCCCATCACAGAAGATAAGGATGTATCCCACGGGCATGAGTGAGGTTTTCTCGAGTTTTAAATATTTACTAAATGTTAACATAAATATGGATTAACCTCGTTAAAACCTCAGTGAAAATGGACCACATTTGGAAATATGTTTCCCAAAAAATAATAAAGGATTTCAATCGAAATCCATTTAAAGATAGAGTAATTTCCCCAGATATAACGGGAAATTCCAACATTCTCCCACTTGGTCCATTTAACCCAAACGTCAAACATAACAAGAAACTAATATATGAATCATGGCTATAGGTTCCCTTATAGCAAGTATTATATTCCATGTATTATAATATATCAAGTTTCTCAATACAAGCCCTTCAAGCTTAATGAATAAACCATAAGTTTATTATAGGTCCCAACTAAATGATAGTTCTCAAAACAAACAAATAAATATTTGCACAAAACCATATGAGAAAGCATCAAACTAAATAAGAGTTCCATTGAAGAAATAAATATATGTACAATGAAAATCACATTATGGAACCAAGTCCCATTTGCACTACATGAGCTTAAAATTCTTTAGTGGCATGCCTTTAGTCAAAGGATCAGCAATCATCAACTCAGTGCTAGCATGCTCAATGACCACTTTCTTTTCCTTAACACATTCTCTCATGGCTAAATATTTGATTTCGATGTGCATGCTTCGACCCCTGCTCTTGTTGTTCTTAGCCATGAATATCGCAGCTGAATTATCACAATACATCCTCAATGGCCTAGAAATGTAATCCAAAACTTTAAGCCCAGAAACGAAACTCTTCAACCATAAACCATATAAGGTGGCCTTAAAATAAGAAATGAACTCAGCCTCATAATGGAAGTAGTAGTCAAGGTCTGCTTTGCACTTCTCTAAGATATAGCTCCATCAGCTAGCATGAAAATATAATCAGATGTTGATTTTCGTACTGAATCAGAGTAGCTAATCACCTCCAAATCATCAGTTCGTCTGTACATGAGCATATAGTCCTTTATCCCATGAAGATATCACATAACCTTCTTTGCAACTTTCTAATGGTCAATACTTAGGTTACTCTGATATTTGCTTAACATTCCAACAATATATGTGATGTCAAGTTTGGTGTAGATTAGCATACATAAGGCTTCCATTTGCTAAACCATATGGAATGTTTTTCATTTGTTCCCATTCGAAATCATTTTTTGGGCACTAACTCAAATTGAATTTGTCACCCTCCACAATGGGTGCTACATAGTGAACAATCTTTCATGCAAAATCTCTCTTAAACGTTGTTAATGTAGGTCTCTTGAGACAAACCCAAAATGCCTTGAGATCTTTCTCTATGGATCTTAATCCCAGCGACATAAAATTCCTCACCCATATCTTTCATATCAAAGTTCTTTGAGAGAAATTGCTTCACCTCATATAACAGACCCTTATCATTAGATGCAAGCACAATATCATCCACGTATAACATAAGAAAATAAGTCTTACTCCCACCGACCTTCTGGTATATACATTGACCCATGATGTTCTCTTAAAAATTAAATGAACTAATGACCTCATGGAATTTTAAATACCATTGTTGGGAGGCTTGTTTCAATCTAAATATGGATTTATTAAGCTTGCAGACTAATGCTCACCATCACTAGAGGAGAATCCTTCAAGTTGTTTCATGTAAATTTCTTCCTCTAGATCACCATTAAAGAATGTCGTTTTCATATCCATTTGATGTAACTCAAAATCTAAATAGGCTACCAATGCCATAATCACATGGAGAGAATCATTTTTAGATACAAGAGAAAATGTCTCTGTGTAGTCGACTCCTTCCCTCTGAGAGAACCCTTTGGCAATGAGTCTTGCCTTGTGAATCTTTCTTTGTTTGAAAGACCCATTTGCATCCGATGGCTTTTACACCATTAGGCAACTCAACAAGATCCTAGACTTGATTCGATGCCATATAATCCATCTCATCTTTTGTGGCATTGTACCATAGGTTCTATTCCTTAGAACTCATGGCTTGTGAAAACATTTCAAGATCATTTTCGGCTCTAATGTTATAGCTAGATTCTTGTAGATACATTACATAATCACTAGGAATTACTGATTTTCTAACTCTAGTAGATCTTCTCAATGTCATACCATCATCCTCTCAAGGAACTTGTTGCTCATCTTATTGTTCAACTGATTGCTCAATAATTTTTTGTTGGCACTTGATCAAATCAGCAACATGTGGAACTTTAGCAGCTGGTTATCTAACACCTGTTCTAACTTGAGGGGTGTAAACAGTAATCAATCTATCACTTGAACTAGAGGGTTGAGCTTCATAATGGTCCTTTTCAACTATGTCTTGAAATTGACCACTCCTACTGATTAAGTCATTCTCAAGAAATTTTGCATTTCTCGATTCCATAATCCTAGTGCTGTGGGATGGACAATAGAATTTATATCCTTTAGATCTATCAGCATATCCAATGAAATACCCGCTAATGGTCCTTGGGTCTAGCTTCTTCTCTTGTGGATTATAAATTCTCACTTTAGATGAGGATCCTTAAACGCATATATGCCTCAAACTTGGTTTCCAATCCTTAAATAAGTCAAAAGGTGTCTTTAGGACAGCCTTGGTTGGAACTCGATTTAATATATACACAACTGTCTTCAGTGCTTCAGTCCACAAGAATTGAGGTAGTTTTGTGTTACTCCTCATGCTTCTCACCATGTCCATTAAAGTTCAGTTTCTTCTTTCTACCACACCATTCTGATCCGGAGAACTAGGCATAGTGTATTAGGCATTAATTCCATGTTCTTGAAGAAACTTTGTAAATGGACCAGGTGCTTGACCATTCTCTATGTATTTACAGTAGTACTCGCCACCTCTATTTGATCTCAAGATTTGAATTTGTTTTCCACATTGATTCTCCACTTCAGCCTTAAAAACTTTAAAGGCATCCTAGGCTTCATCATTAGAATGAAGTAATTAGAGATACATATATTGTGATCAATCGTCTATGAAGGTAATAAAGTATTTTCGACCATTTGCATCCATAGTTAGACAGCAAATATCTATGTGTATGATATCTAATAGGTTTATGCTCCTCTTTGCACCTTTTTAAAACTTGTTAGTTTGCTTACCCTTAATGCAATCTGTAAAAGTCTCAAAACCAACCAAATCCAAAGTATTAAGTACCTCTTCATTCACCAATCTTTTAATTCTCTCAATGGAGATGTGTCCCAATCTCCGGTGCCACAACATAGAGGATTCCTCATTCATAACACATCATTTTAACCCAATAGTAACATGCATAGAATTATAAGCAGCATCATTTTGTAATTGAATGGAGTAAAGACCATCATATAGCGTACCATAACCAATAATTTCAGATTTATTGGCAAACTAAAACCAAAATCTGAAAAATTAAAGGAAAAATCCAAAGGTACAAGTCTTGAAATAGAAATCAACTTCCTATAGAAACTTGGAACACAAAAGGTCCTTTCTAAATGCAAAATCAAACTACAACTTAAAACTAAACTACAAGTGCCAACGACTTTCACATGTGAACTCATCTTGCTTCATGAATGGATGTATTGTTCACTTCCCACTGGCTTCCTTAGGTTTTGCATACCCTATAAGGTATTAGAAATATGGATTGTAGAACCTTAATCCACCACGTGTTATGATCAACATTGATCATATTAGATTCATAACAAACAAATGAAAATGGAGTACCTTTCTTGTCAAGCCAATTCTTAAATATAGAGTAGTCTTTCTTCATGTGTCCCTTCTTCTTGTAGACGAAACACTTTAATCTTTTTTTACGAATGGCTGAGGAGGAATATTGCCTTTTCTCTTATTATTGGCATCAACTTGCCTTTTCTTTCTAGGAACAGTTAAGTTCATCTGCGCACCCTCTTCCATTATTAACCTTTCCTCTTCTTGCACACACATGGTCAACGGTTCATTAATCGACCACTTGTCCTTATGTATGTTATAAGAGATTTTGAATGGACCATGTTGTTGGGGCAGAGTATACAGAATGTAGTGCACCAGGAAAGATTTTACATGGTAACCTCTAAGGCTTTTAGCTGAGCTGCTATGTCCCTCATGCCTATGATGTGATAATGCATGCCTTTTATCCCGATGAACCTCATGGATGACAACTGAATAATCAGGATGCTGGGAAGGGCCTTATCAAATGTAGCAAATTACTAATCATTGGTTTTCAAAAGATCCTAGACCTTATTATGCCAATCGACAGAACCATAGATACCAGTAGATATTTTTGGTCTTTATGAACATCACAGAGAGGCGATTAGATCTCTCCCATTTTTTGTAAAGAGCACTAGCATATGGAGTGCTGGTTACAGTAATACTTGGCGATTCATCTTTCCTAATAGCATAATCTATATCCATTCAACCCAAATGGAGGAGAATTCTATCCTTCCATACCTTGTAGTTGTCACTCCTTAATTCGAGAATTTCTCATTTAATATCAGAAATATTAGCAGTTTGAATAACTACAAAGTCCAAATATACATGCTTATTATTCATAATTTAAGACCAATAAAAAATTCATGCTTTACCAATGTAAATCATGTTTCAATTCATTAATCTAATGACATAAAACTTGCATGTGGGCTAAAGTCCTACTTAATTTGATTCATCTGTAGCCTTATGATAAAATTATCGAATTATGTTCCTTTTCTTAATTCCTGTGGGTAGAATAAGAAATATAATCCGATATTTTATCCTAATTAATCATACAAATATAACAAAAATCCTATTGGTAGATTTTATTATATCACGTATGATTAACTGCAATTAATGTTTTTAATGTGATCTTAAAAATAAATATACAATCCTAATTAATTATAGATGCTATAGTCCCAATTAATTAAAATTATATTGATCACTTAACATTAATTTTTAATAAAGAGCCAAATGGTTGCATAATTTCCTAAATAATGCAAATGAATTGGATAAGTATGCACAAATATTATTTCACATAATATTGCATGTACAATAATTGTTAATTCATACATAGAAATTTCAAGAAACAAATAAACAATATATGCATACAATTATTCAATAGTCAAATTATATATGCTCTTTAATCACTAGTTTTAATGTGCATAAACTATTCAACTCAATATTGCATGTTTAAATACATACCAAAATTAAACATACAATTCATCAAAATAAAATGTGTGCTAAACATTTTAATTTAATTATTTATCATATGTATAACTATCACCAACAACTATACACACAAATTCTTGTAATTAAATTAATTTAAGCACATACCAATAAAAAATAATCAAATCATTTGTTGGGGAGTGATCCCTAACATATGCCTGGGCCTACTAAGCAGTGAGCCATGACTCTTTTCTTTTCCACTTTCCCCCCTTTTTTTATTATTATAATATATATGTATATTTTATTTTGTTTTAGTTTTTGGTGTACAGAAACTTTCTTAACAAGCGTGTTTTCTAAGAATGACTCGTACGAGTCGTCTTCAACCTTTAGCTGGGTCACTTATGACCCAGTTTTGACCTGAGGATGCGAATGGAAAACACAACAGTTTTTTAGCCGATTTTGATGCTAAATCTGATATTTAAAAGTCCATAAAGCACAGGAATTTTATTTTGTCATGCCCCAAGAGTATCCTAGTAGTAATATATATGTGTATATATATTATGACACAGTCTGATAACCAAAACAATATCATATACACATATTATTACTAGATCTACTTTGGAAAATGACATAAGTTTAACAAAATAGGATCTTTTTGGTTGCGTGATAAGCAATGATGAAAGCAAATAAAATCATAATACCATAAATAAGTCTTATTACCTGAATAATAACTATTACAAACCATGAAACTTTTTGAGTTCTCAAATAATAAAATTGATGCTCTAACATCAATTAGTACATATAAGTAAT
Organism: Combretum micranthum; assembly: GCA_024138025.1. Lineage (NCBI taxonomy): Eukaryota > Viridiplantae > Streptophyta > Magnoliopsida > Myrtales > Combretaceae > Combretum > Combretum micranthum. Next base: position 255,517 of record JAMXBD010000985.1, on the reverse strand, counting down.
AAAAATATTCTCCCTGTTTCTAAGACTCTTCTAGCTTTAGAAACATACCGGCTCTATGCTCCTAGAAGCCACCAGCTACGGCTTAAGCGTCATCCTATGAGGACAATAGGAGTGTGAGCATAAACCACGGGCTCAGTAAATAACTAGAACTTATCACACCACAAGCAAGTTATTATCAATCATATGTAATGCAACAATCACACATGAACAATTACAAGCTTGGATAATCCGAAATCCAAACGGGATGGAGATTTACACCCTCTCATCGGAGTTGAAGGAAAATCGATCTATGAATCACCTCTTCAGGAGAAATTAAGTGCACAGGAAAGTCACAATCCTCACAATTATTATCTCTTTATGTTAATGTTGTTTTAAACACTCATTTCCTATCTTAAGCTTTAGAAACTCCACTAAGTGTTAGACATTTCATAGCGATACCATGGGTGGCGTCCTTCGTTACCAGTTAATGCCAATGGAACTGACAGAACAAAGGTACTCTAGCCTCTTGCCTAGAAAAACCAAGTATTACCAAAGAACCGAAATTCTAACACACAGTAGGCTATCACATAATTATAATGCAGTATGTGCAACTTATGCAATGCATGTTCATTTTATTTATGATTCTAATAATTTTTAGTCAGGTTATAAGTGCTAAAACTTTATTCAGACAATCAACATGCTTCACATATAGTGAATTCACAAGTATTCTATTATCACTTTTATTTAATATTGTTTGTCAACCAAATAATTCCAAACAGCAAGCAAAACCCATAATCCCTATACACACAAGTTCATGATTAAAATTCTTGTATTATAATGTAGCTAAACTACAAACACAGACAATATAATAAGTCTGAGTTACTCATGTGCTCATATTGATCAATCGTAGGAATCAATCGGGAAGTCCTCAACAGTATCGAAATTACCTATTGAGATGAAAATATTCATCAATAATACTTATAAATAGGATATTAAATTCCTATGAGTGTCTAAGTGTCCTATATCGATATTTGATATAATTTCTATGCTTATATCGATTTCTTAAGGTATTAATTCTTATGGAAAAATGATATCTATCATTTAGTTCTATTGAATTTCTTTTGATTTACGTATTATTCATTCTGTGTCTATGATAAGCTTAACTAAATTTTCTATTAACTTTCTATTCAAATCTTACATTGTTTTATGCCCTTATTAGTAGTAGTCTTTTTATTTATTTATTTTACTTTGCCCGTCAACCTTATTTGCTCTTTTGGGTTAGAATTTGTAGTATTTTAGAAGATATAATTTCATTATCTAAACTTTTATTGATATCCTAAACTCATTCATAACTTGTAGAAGTATCAATATGTGTAATTTCTATTAATTTGTTCATAATATTTTTCTTGTAATGTAGAAATCCTAATCATGCTTTTAAAGCTTGTTTTATCAAGGTTTATGTTCATATAAGGTCTTAGAAGCATTAGACATGAATTTAGACTAGTTTAGATGAAATTTGAGTCTTGTTTTGTCCACTTCATTCCTAAATCCGAATTTACTATTACTATATTTATAATATTTCTAAGTTCTTGTCTTTCTTAACCAACAATATCTAAACATTTCTAACACATCAACAATCCATCTACTTGGATTCATCAATGGAGTAACCATTTCTTCCAACCACATAACCTTTCTCCAATGCTAAATAATTCATCCTATTGTCTACACACAAATATAACAAGAATATGTTAATAGTTTAGAAATTACCTTGGCTTGGAATGGAAAAGGATCCCCAACTCCCTTTCTTAGCAAGAACCAATCCTATATCTAAGGTCAGGTGATAAGTTTCTAGCTAAATTATAAGTTAACTACTTTAACTATAATAGAAGTTACTAATTCTAACAAAGACTTTTACCTTGTTGAGCTTTGGTTTCAACTTGGACTTATGGTAAACCAAGGCTTTCTAACTTGGTTTTAGATGTTGTTGAAGAGAGGAAATTGATGTTATTAATGTGTTTGGTATATTGATGGAAGATAGGAAGCAAATTAGAGGTTTATGTTTTGTTTTAAAAGGTTTTCAAGCTATCTAAGTGAAGATGTTGCAAAAGGAAAGAGGCTGGACGCAACTCCTCTTGTAGCTATATTTTCAACTTGTTTTTGTGAGGAATATGGGCTGATTTTGTGTCAAACTTAAGGCTATATATATGTACTAAAGTTAAGCTAAAGTTAGGAGGCTAAGGATGGTATTTTGGGCTTGCAAAATTTGCAAACTTTGACAGGAAAATTCGAGCACAAACGGGGGTGGTTTTGCGTGACGATTTTTTAATTTGTTTTGGCAAATTTGTGGCTAATATTGAGGGGCATTAATTGTGTTTGTTTGACAGTTAATTAATGTCATTTATATGTGTAAATTAGGGCTCAAATTGTTTGAAAATCGGATCAAAATCGGATTGAATTTAGAGTTGAAAAGTTTGAATTTCTGAAACAAATTTTCTTGGATTTTTGGACAGATTTCTACATGAGATTTTTAATTAATTATTGGTGTTTGAAGTGTCCATTTAAAGGCATTCTATTGGTGTTTACTTAGTAAAAAATTATCAGCTCAAACAAGGCCTAAAATTTCATCAAAATCGGAGCTAAAATGGTGTGTGTAGGTGTTGCTGTTCTTGTTTTGAATTCTCCCTTGCTGCAGCTTGCTTGATTCGAATTTGCAAGGCTATTTGGAGTTGTTTTTGTTGCTTATTTAAGCTGAAATTCTTCTCATTTATTGTTGATCACATGTGGAGTGTTGTGGTTGGATTGTAGATCAATTTCATTTGGATTTTATAGCTCAAATTTTGGATCAAAGTTGGACATGAATGGTGAAATTTTGCAGCTGAGAATTTCAATTGTTGTTGATGATCACGGGAATTCAAGCTCCAATTTGCAGCTGTTTTACTCTTACATTTAGTCTAAAATTCTTATGCATTAAATGTGGATTATAGGTGTAGCTTTTGGGTTGGTTGGGGTGTCTTTTTCAAGTTGGAATTGTGCGTTAAATTTTTACAAAGTTGAATGTAAATTGAGATTGCTGCAGCCGAGACTTTACATTTGCTGTTGCTGTACATGAAGGCTCTGTTCCGTGCGTAGGAAATGTGATGACTTTTGCACCAATTCCTCTGTTTCCACATGATCTTTGTTTCCAGCATGAAATTTTGCTGCTGTGATTTCTATTTGCTGCCGTAGTGAAGATTTCTACAACGTAAAGAAAATTTCTAGTAGCTTTGTACGTGAATTCAATGTGCAGCGGTTCTGTTTCAATTTTTTTATTATTATTTGATTAATAGTTAACTAAATATTTTAACAAATATTAATCTTATAAACGCATATCTATAACCGTTATGTATGAGTTTTATCTAGATAAAATTATCTAAGTTACTACAAAAACTCTGGATTATTTATATGTTTAAATTTTTAGTTTAAAGTTTACACGATTATTTATTTTTAGTATTTTAACTTACGTGATTAAATTTTTCAAGTTCACTAAATTAAATTAGGAACCAAGTCTTAATGAATTCATAATTTCCTAACAAGTATAACGGCGTGTTTGAAATTTTTATTTTAGATCTAGATTAGTAATTATTGATTGGTATTAGTATCTATTAAGGTCAAGGAAATTTTTATTCGGGTTTTTCCAACTAGGAATGAGTTTATTACAACTCATAAATCTATTCTAGGATTTTTATCGGATTCTAAATTCACTATCTAATTTACTTTTTTTATTTTATTATCATATACTATTGTGAAAAATCTCGGGGTTTACAGATTTCCTATTAATTTCTAACCTTATTGGGGTCGAAAAAAAAAAAAAAATATATATATATAAAATCTTAATGTAAATCAAAACTATAGATGAACAAGGTAATCCAAAAAGAGAGATGCAAGATAGAGGCAATCCTATGGCTCTAATACAAAAACGTAAAATTTTGCATCGATCTATATATGTTTCCAAAACTAAATAAACATATTCAGATTAAATGAGGGAAGCGAAATGAATGGAGAAAGCATACCTCTAGTCATTGCAATCAAATTCCAACTACCGAGTTATAGTGCTTCATTTTTTATTTTGGTTTTGCAAACCCTCACTCACTCATAATTTGATGGTGTAATTTTTCTAAAGGAAGAATAAGCTTATTGACTCAAATCAAAGGTATCACATCCCACTTACAGGGCTTTGCCCATCACAAAGGATATGGATGTATCTCAGGGCATGAGTGAGATTTTCTCGAGTTTTAAATATTTACTAAATGTTGACATAAATATGGGTTGACCTCATTAAAAATGAACCATGTTCGGAAATGTATTTCCAAAAAATCAGCAAAGCATTTCAATCAAAATCCATTTCAAAACAGAGAACTCTCCTCGGAAATATCGAGAAATTCCAACAGTTCGACTATTAACTAGCTGTCTAACCTCTCCTGCATCCACCTCTACCACGACCCATTTCATCCTAGCTTCAGCCCATGGAAAACGCTCCATAACTCGGCCATAGTTAGGGAACAACAGCCAAGATGAATAGCATATCCAGCCAAAATTCTCCCCTTTGTAATATTCAACCACAGAAAATATTTAATTCTTGGTGGGCCCCTTTCATTTTCACATCGGTTTCTAATGCCTTCATATGCAACATCGGCAGGATTAGTAACAAGTCTATAAGGATCCTTGACTGAGAACAGGCCTTTTTCTGTTAAAACTCCAAAGAGCCACATCTTCACCATTTATCCACAAATATGGTGAGCCAACAAACTTTGAATCCTTGAAAAAGTCCCAGCCATCAGAAGTCATACGTCACAAAGTCCTTCACTAACAAATTCTCATCATCAGTACTTAAAAGGATGAATGGAAAAATCAGCTAACACCTCTGAATTGTCCACCCATTCATTAACTCAAAAACGAACAGTATTTCCATTTTTTATAGACGAGGTAATTCACTGTTTCACCGAATGCCAATGGTCACAAATACCTTGCCAAAATGCTGAACAGGACCTGTTGAGCCACAAGGCATCTTTTTTCTTAATATGCTCCAACCCCAACTACATCATAAACCCTGCAGCAATATCCATACCTTTTCGCCATGGTTTGAAGGGTTAAAAAGCTATACATGTAGTGTCATATGGTCATTGGACCAAGAGTAATTTGATATAAATTGATTTAGTATATTTTTATTTTTTTTAAAGACAAATTAAATTATAATATGTAAAGTAATTTTTAAGGAGATGAGTCCCTTTATTGACTTTTTCTTAAATTTCCTCAAATTTACCTTATAGAATGCTAATCCTAGTATTCAACAATCGAGATTATAATAATAATAATAATAACAACATTATGATAACATCATAAGATATTTCAAATCTCCTTTCCTTATTGTAATAAAATTAAAAGAAAAAAAAAGGAAAAAATTTCACGAAAACCTTGCACCAAAACAAGGCAACAAATTCATTAAATAGGAAAGAGATTATAAACGTCATTTAAATAAATTCTTTAGAATCTTAGTATTGTATGAAGGTTTCAAAAGATTTATAGGGTTTAAGCTTCCTTTATATTTTCTTTTAATGGCTTGTTTTTCTTTAGAAAAATATTTTGATAAAAGAGATATGTGTTGATGTGTTTGGTTGTATTTGTAAAAATATATTAAGAAAACTTTTCTGGTGTTCGACAAGAAATTTGTGTATTCATAGTACATTATGTAAATAAAATATCATTTTTCGTAGAAAGTAATTTAGCAAACAACTTACTGTTTTGAAAAAACATATATCATTTATCTAAAAAAATGTTAAGTCTTTCCGATAAAACGAAAATGTTGTCCCTTATAAGGGGAAATTAGTTATGCTTAAAAGAACATATTTAGTATAATAAATAACTAGAAATAGGGAACATGTTTTTAGAAAAATATTTTTCTCAAAACAAGAGGATCTTTAATTTAATTTCATATTTTTACAGTTTCGCTTTCATTGTCATGATTAATTTGAAAGATAAAAAGAAAAGGAAAAGAAACAAAAAGATCTAATCATGAGTATACTAAACGGAATAAGCAATAACATAACCAAGAGTCTTTTCTTTCCATTATCTTTATTTTTTTTAGTCATGGCCAAATTGATTTTATTTACTCCCTTCACTTTTTTCTAGAATATTTTTGATATGTTTCAAGCTATTGCCAATAAAAATTTTACAAATGATATGTCGTGTTTAAGGAAACTTCTACTTTCGCTTTCTCTTGCTCTTGAAGCCTTTACACAAATCCTAATATAGTGCTAACCTTGCGCACGACTACCTCTCTCTTTTAAATCTCTTCCCATTTTTCATCATCTACACATCCACTATTACCAATCTCAACATCTGCAGATCTACCACTACTAATACAAGATCTAGCTGTGGTATACCACCTCTGGTCTATCCTTTTGATGTCTCCATGACCATAAGTCATGTTTAGATGTAACTGTTGAGATTTTTGTATCATGAGACCAGTGATTGGAAACAAAATTTCATAAATAGATATTAAGAAAATAGATATTTAGTAATGAGCATGGAAATCCATGTAGAAATTTTTCTATGAATCTTATAGTAACAAGTAATTTTTCCAACTAATAAAAGATATCAAAGACAATTACTTGACACGAGTCAATAACTCACTAATTATATACTTATGACTTTATATTTTAAGCATAAAATGAAATGATTATTTTTTTAAATATATTAGCTAGAAAATTGTAGTTTGAAGAAGAATCGTTAGGGTTGGAAAATATGTGATGAGACCAAAAATAGATCAATATCTATGAATCTGGGCCTCAAATGAGAATTTGAATTGCATGAATATGAAAGTTAGAAAATTCTCTCTCTTTAAAGCCTAAAACCCTAGTTTAGCCTATCGGGTTCAGAAACCTTGATCACATACGTAAAAACCCAAATATTAATTAATCACATAGCCATATAACACTAGATGTGATGTTAATTTAACACTATCTTTTATGACATTTGAAACCTTGAAATAGTTTTTAACATTTCTGACTTGAAGTAATTAATAATTTGTTTGTATATTTATCAATATCAATTTGATATTATAAAACTATTTGTCTTATATACATTATACTTAAATAGCTTAAAATTCTATGCATGGAACTCTTTAAATTTCCAGTTGACACGTGGTAGGAGAGTAGAGCTCAAGCAATGAGCTATAACATTCTCAAACATTCCTTCATTAGATAATTGATAATGACATGTGTTGACTCACACACACAAATGGAAGAAGCATAGCCATTCACTTGCAAAGGAAGCTATTTTCACCCTAAAAATACTGCAAGTTATCCTCAAGACCATGTGAAAGAAGTTTAAAGTAATCCTTAACAAAATTACAAAATCACACATATGAAAATGCTTTCAAATTTCACTTGAAGGCACAAAAAATTTCCATCTTCATTCTTCCTTCACACCAAAATCAACAATAGTAATTACCAGCACTAAACAACTTCTTTTACCCATCCTCAATTCCCTAAGGAAGTTAAACACAAACTTTTTTTACAAAACTCTTAGAGAAAGAAGAAGGAACAGCTTCCCACTCACTCAAAGCTAAGGTAATGTTTTCATCACTAAAACTATCTCCATAGAGTGCATTAGAATACATGATAGACTTAGAATCATCCCAGAGTGAAGATTAAGATATCCTATCTTCATATTTATGCATTTTATCTTACAACATTCAAACTAAGAATATGAAAAATGAAAGATTGACAAGCTAGGAAAGAAATAAAAAGATGTATATTTCTAAAACATGGTAACTTTAATCAAATCTAGTCTAAACACCCATATAAAGAACCTAGGAATTAGCATAACTTCACCAACATAAGGATTTTTATGGGTAATATAAATTAAAACTATGAAGAATACATATGCATAAATACTTTGTTTAAATAGAAGTAATATAGATATGATATCGAGAACTAAAATATGGTCGTGATCATGGCTATCCATAGAAGGCTAAAAATAACACCAATCATAGCAGTAACCTCGATCGTGACCTTCATTGTACTAAAATTTAGACACATCACGGTCATAACATTAGGAGTGATCTCCTTGGAAAATAAATTTTATATACATCACAATCCTGATATACCTTGTGATCCTCTTGGATCTCAATTCTAACATCCATCACACGATCGTGATGACTTCCGTTATCTTTATTGTGCTTAAGTTGAAACCCATTATGGTCGTTATATAGGAAGTTATTTTTATAGGTCATAAAACTTGCATTGATCTCAGCCGTGATGTTGCCTGTGATCTTGCCTATTATGTGAATCACCACCTAGATCATGTCCATGATTTGGTGCCTTGTTTCATCACCACCTATATCACTCCCTTGATCTACACCTTAATTCCAAGACCTTGTAACATACAAAATTTGTTAAATTAATGAAAAGATAAAGGCTTAGGAAAATTAAGGATTTTAGTTTAGATGTTTATTAGTTAATATGAGAATATGACTTAGAATTAAATAATTAATTTTAAGAGATACATCCATAAGTTAGGATATAGATTTTTGGTCTTTATAAATTTTAAGGACACAAAATATAGATCAATATAAGCTATGTAAATTTCAAATAATGTGATCCTAATAATTAAAGATATATATATATATATATATTTAAGTCAAGATGAAGAGAAACACAATGAAAATAAATACTTAATATGAGTTTTGACTTAGTGCAATAAACAAAAAAATAAGTTCATGTAAACTTTGTAGCTTAACATAAGAAACATTTGACTAAGAACATTGAGACAAATATCTATAATGTAAAATTGACCTAGGCATAAGAGAAAAGTACAAGGAATATTGAAAATTTGAGTCTAGGACACAAGAATATAGTATTATACTATGTGAACTAAGTATAATGATGAATATTTGTTATTTTAGTTCATAGGAAACACAAGTCATAATTTTGGATTCCCAATAAGATTACTACGATAATTAAGCAAGGACTAACATATGAGTAACTTGGACCTTATTACATTGTTTATACTTGTAATATAGTTGCAACTGTATTACTATAAATATAATTGGTGTGTATGGGGATGGAAACAATGCCCGTTGTATGGTGTTTGAATGAATGACAAACTTCAATATTAGAAGTGATAACCATTTGTTTGCTATTGTGGTGCAATGTATATATGATGACTATATGAACATTTTATGGTCATTAAATAATTTGGTATAAATTTTAATTGACTCTTAAATGAAATAGATATGCATTGCACAACGAATTAATTTGCATTAGCAAGGTAACTACACTACGTATTAGCATTTCGGTTCTCTAGTTACACTTGGTTTTTTCTAGGAAAAATATGCCTAGTTCTACACAAGGTTTCCACTGTTCGATCGATTCCATAGGAACTAAGTAGACACGAAGGATATTATCTATGGGGTGACAAGAAATGGCTAATGCTTAGTGGAGTTTCAAAGTTCTAAGGTGAAGTTGAGTTATGACATTTTCTAAATAAAATGGCGCATAAGAAAGAATGAACTTCTCCTTTCTTAGTTCTTAGCCCCTCCTAGGTGTAAATTACTTAAGCTGGTTTTTCAACCCTAAGAGAGAGCGTAAATCTCCATTGGTTTGAATTCTATTAATCTAAACCATATATGTCTCATATGGTTAATTGTTGCATTACATATAACTGCTAAGTATATTTACTTGTTGTTTATTGTTGTGTGGTCTGGTCTTGTAATTTACTGAACCATGGTCTCGCTCATTCCCTAACAATTTTTGTCCAGGAATAGTTTATGCTAGGAATGTGCTAAGAATGAGTGGCGAGAGTTCTTCTTCAATGAAATTCTAGAAGATAAGAAGATGAGCCTATCATATGAACTTTTTGTTTAGTATATAAATTAAGACTTTGTATTGTATAGGATAAATTGAGAATATGAATTAGATTGATTGTATAATTATTTAAGTTTGTATTATATAGATAGTAGCCAATTGTACTATTTGGTAGCGGATATCGATTTTCTATGGTTTTGGTAAACTGTGAGATATTGTATTTCCTTATTTATCAATATGTATTTATACAATTAAAACACGTATAGTAAATATTAAGCAGAGTTTTTGCAATCTCTGACTTGCAAAACGGTTTCTCATATTACGAGTGTATACATGGTATAATAAATTTAGATTAATCCTACTAGGCCCCTATTAGGATCGTTGTCACGACTCTAATATGGGGGCCTAACAGGATTTATCTAAAGCCATCATATCACGTGTGCACCCGTAACATGAGAGCCGTCTTGTATGTCAGAGTATACAAGACTCTATTTATTTATAAATATTTATTCTACAAATGATAAATATATTACAGTATTTCAACTATGGAATTTGATTTTCCAATTTCCACCAAGATCGCAGAGAATCGGTATCCCCCACCAAATAGTGAAATTGGGTTTCCAAACTACAACATACAAAATTTAAAATTTATCTATTTTACATTCTAAGTTTCAATATCCTATATCTCTATCTTCAATAAAGTTTGTTGGAGAAGCTCTCTTCACACATTCCTAGCCCAATCCCAGCTAGTAATAATCCTGCATACAAAAACTGTAGGGGGGTGAGCGAACCACGGGCTCAGTGAGTTTATTCCTCACTACTACTGGTCACGCAAGTTATCAAACATTAATTATACACTCATGCAAATCTATCTACACACGATATGGATGCATACGTGATGAATGCAAGCAACACATCTATGGGGGTCCGGAACCATAGACGATGTAGATTTACCTGTCTACACTTCAGTTGTCTCCCATACTTACCCGCATGTGACACCTTGCCTTAACCGTACGAGGCTGCCTGGTGGTTGCGTCCATCCAGACTCACCCAATGCTTAACCACCACTGGTAACAACAAATATTCCCCAACGTGTTCACGTGATTTACGCTGGTTCATATTTAAATATATATAATGCCAATTTAATGGTCATTCTTACAATCCATCACCAATCTATGGTGAATCGCACAAGTAGACCCCGACTCGGGTAACATCTACTGCCAAAAAGAACCATCACCTATAAAGGTGAATCCGGCGAATAGACCCAAATTCAGGTAACATCTATCGCCAAGTGACCAGTGGACCCAAATTCAGGCCACATCCACTGTCATAACAATACTCGGAAATGTCCTATTTTATCTCATAAACTCTTTTAGTATAAATTCTTCCTTTTCAAAGGATATAAAAACAACCTGGAATATTCCAAGTCGGATTTCTTTAAAATACATTTCGAAATACTTTTGATTTTAAAATTGGGACATTTCCTACAAGGGGATCAAGCACATGCGACGAGTATATCCAATTAGTTTAGTCGAATAATTATCTTTATCCATTTATGCAGGTGATCATGCGGATGATAACACTCACATCAATCAGTCATTCCATACAAGCAATACAATCAACATAACAGCAAACAGTAGCAATCACAAGCAAATAGTAGATCATCAGAATTCCCTCACCTGTGGTCCTCGCTAAGCTACTGGCAGTCCGGAATTGATCTATTTTCCTATGAAAGGAAATAACAGAGATTTATTATTGGATTATTTCTGTAAGAGAAGTCTTCCTATAATTTAAAGGTGTTGATCTCTATCGTCGGATATTAAATTAAGTCTATTATTTTAATTATTCTATCGTTCAATACTTTAATTGAATCCTTATAGGTGACGAACTATTCTGTATCGGTAATTGATACAGTTTTTATTAAGGTTTTAATCCCTATAGTAAAGGATATTTATCTGTATTTTGTTTCTCTTGATATTTATATGTTTAATTAAGGAGTTTGTCTTTTCCTTGAGTCTTACTGTATTTAGTAGAAGATTTTTATTTAATAATTCTTTGCCCGTCAACCTTATCTGTCTCTCAAATTGGTATTTTATTTATTTAAACGTATGTTCTAGTATCGACATCTTTCAAAAGTTATAAAAATCGTATGTAGATATATCAAATTTTTATTATACTTCGGTTTCAGTCTTGTTGCAAAACAAGCTAAGTTTAATTCTATAATATTATTAGTAATATTAGTATTGAAAAAATCAATATCAATATTAGTATTAAGATTAAGTATAATAATAGCAACCATCTTCATACTATTAATAAATAATAATAGTAGTGGCAAAATAACATTAGAATTATTGATAATGTAAATATAGTAACCTTAACGTAAAAATAACAGTATAAATAATCCTAATGACTTGTGATGAAAATATCAATAATACGGAATATTATAAACAGTAGTAATAATAATAGTAATAATCAAACTATATTAGTAGAAACAACAGTAACCTTAGTATTAGTTTATTGTGATTGAAAATTAAGTGAATTTCTATTTGCAATTTCTTATTCGTTTTAAATCCGATTTCGTTGTATAAATAGTCGATTTGGTAGTACTCGAAGAGTACTTTGTATTAGTGAAATTATTTTTAAGGAAAGACATTTGTACAATTTTTAAATTTATGCAATACATGCATAGACTTCAAGTAAATTTTAACAATTGTAGTCAAAACTTGTTTTGATCATATCTAACTCATTTCTAATCCGTTTTAGACGAATAAATAGTCGTTTTCATAGTATTTTCCGAGTACAATCCATTAGTGGTGTTAGTTTTATAAAAAAAAGTCATTAAGGGGACGAAAAAATAGGAACAGCCTGCTCTGCTCGCACAAGTCTGGTAGCAGTAGTTTAATGTTTGTTTTTACAATATCTAATTCATTTCTTATCCGTTTCTAACAAATAAATAGTCGATTTCATAGGATTTTTCGTGTTCTTTCCATTGGTGTGGTCGTTTTTAGCTTAAAACAAACACATCAATACAGTTTATTCATTCTTTCCAACGGTCTACATGAGTTATTTGAAGTTTACTTTAGCTTGTTGTAGTTTTAAGTGTAGTTTTAGTTCTTTCTTTCTAAGATTTGGATTTCTACACTTCTAATTCTTCAAGTTGATGTGTTTATATACTAAATAGTCTAAATAACATAAATATACTATTGGATTAATCTTGATAAATTTATAAGACAATTTCTACAAAGCAACATAACGAATATTGAACTTATTGTAATTCTTACCTTGTTTGGACCATAGATGGGGTTTGACTCCTCCTTGTTGATAAAATATGATCTAAAGAGGAAGTTAGGAAGATGAGTAACTAAGGAAATTTATCTAAACTAACATATATATCTATTTTATTTTCTTACCTTGTTGTGTCTTGATTCCGACTTGAATCTATGATGATGAACCAAGGCTATCTAGCTTACTCTTTGATGTTGTTTGGGTTAGTTAAAGTGGGGTTTCAATTGTGTTGATGAGTATTGATATTCGGGTAGGGTTATAGGATATAAACAAGGGTTATACTTTACTTTTGGAGTGTTGAAACAAGTTTTGAACTAGTGAGCATGAAGGGGAATATATGAAATTCGTGGTGGCTTTTTGAGGCAGATTTTTGAGTTGTGTTTGGGAGAATTTGAGTTGGTTTTGTAGCCAACTTAAGCTTATATATGTATACAAAGGTTAGGCTAAGATTTAGGTACATGGGAGGATGTTTTGGACTTGGAAAAATACAATTTCCAACTGTTATTCTCGGGTAGAATTGTAATGTGAATTTGAGGACGAGTTTTGGATGAATTTGTGTGAAATTTGTGGCTGATTCCAAGGGGAATTAAATGTGTTTGTTTGGTAGTTAATTAAGGTTATTTATGTGTGTAAAATAGGGGCTCAAGCTACAAGAAAATCGGTTAAAAAAATTCGTGTGAAATCAGAGGTCAAATTCTAAGTTTGCTGCTGTATTTTGTTGAATTTTTCCTTTGTTGCAGCTGTTGGTTTGGGATTTTCAAGACAGATTTGGTGTTGTTTGGGTTGATTATTTGAGCTGTAATTCTTGGCATTTAATATTGATTACATGTGGTTTTTTTGGTCGGATTTCATAGCTTTTTCATGTTGAATATTAGAGCTCAACTTTGATCAAATTTGGTTGAAAAGTGGAGTTCACTGCACTTCCAACTCTGTTTTCACGGTAATTGAAGCTTCATTTGCAGTTGTTTTATGACTTATTTTGAACTGATTTTGTATTTCATTTAAGGCCAATCCTATGTGGAGTATTGTGGTTGGTTTGTATGTCTTTTCGTTTGAAATTAAGAATTCAAATTCGGGTCAAAATTGGGTATGAAGCAGCCAAATTTGCTCTGTTTTGTGTGCTCTATTTTCAACCAAGAGCTGTGTTGTGCGTGTGTGTGTGCAATGTGAACGCTGCTGTGTGGTCTGCTCTTGCGTGAGGTAAGGAGCTGAAATGCGTGGACAAGAATTTTAAGCACCGTCATCTGCTGCTTCCTGGTGCTTGGTTCCACGTGAAGGCTGTGGACTACTGCTCGTGTGTGGGGGGGTGTGCGTGGAATGTTGCTCGTCCGTGCGTGCCAGCCAGCTGTTGCCTGATCATCCTTGCAGCGCGTGAAGTGCTGCTCGTTGATGCTGTGGAGCTGCTGTTGCGTGGAGATGAAGCTCAGTCATCCTTGCTGCTGCTGTTCGTGCGCTGGGGCCGCTGCTTGCGCGTGAGAATGGAGCGCCTGACCTCTGCTGTGCGCGTGAAGTGCTTTGTCTTGCTCGGAGAGAATCAGCGCGCGTGGAAGGACTGCTGATCACGTTCCAGACCTCAATTTCTCCAGCGGTGCAATTGTCCGATTTTACATTTTCTCTTTTCTTTTTTTTATATATATTTTATAGTTATTAACAAAATTATTTTTATTAAGAAAATAAATTATTTGCATATCTATTCCCGTTATTTATACGTTTTATCGAAATAGAGTTTTCCTAAGTTACTACGAAACTCTAAGTTATTTGCTCGGACAAATTTTTAGTTTCGAATTTACATAATTAATTGTTTTAAGTACTTAAATTTACGTTTTTCAAGTTCAATAAATTGATTTAGGAACTAAGTCTTAATAAATTCAGAATTCCTAAAGAGTAAAACAGCGGGATTGAAATTTTCATTTTAGATCTAGATTCTTAGATATTGATCTATGTTACCAAATATTATATTTTACTGTATAGAATCTATTTATACTAATTTGTTATTAGTAACCTATTTTTATGTAGGGCTACTCAATATGGTTAATTGATAGCTTGAACGCTATTATTTCATTATTTAACAAGCGTAGGATTTATTTTCTAAGTATTGAACTTAAGGAAGAAGAATTCAGTAACTTTACATTAACGATTGCTTTATCGTCGTTTTATAAATTATTTGAGATAATAGAAGTTACAGTTTTGTATTTTGAAATATTTTATTGGTAACGGTTTTAATCTTTTTAATTATAATCAAATTCATTTTCACTTTAACATTTTTAAATCGAGAAAAATTTGGAGTGATTTTTACTACTTGTTCCAAATATTCTAAATAATTTTGTATTATATTTTTAGTATTTGTTATAATCATGTTACGTAAATTTTGGGGATTACAATCGTGACATTACAAATCTTGGTGGTTTAAAAATTGTGGAATCAAACGATTAGTATTTTATCATTAAGTGATTATTTTGTACATCTTTTATTCTTGTTTTTCTTCTTGGTTTAATCCCTTATATAGGTATATGCTATTTGTTTTGTGGGATTTAATGCACTTTGCACTTAGATAGGTTTAGTTTCTTTAGGAGAAATAATTATATCTCCAATGTGGACTTTTTAACTATAGAAGAGATATGTTCATTTATATGATTGGGCCATTACACCCGTAAGTCTTCATTTGTCAGTTTTATATCGATATATGTAATGAATGCAATTTCTTTCTAATGAATGAAATTTATCTCTAATGGCAAAAAAAAAAAAAAAAAAAAGAAGAGGAACTTCTACGATCCTATCACGGGATTGTTCTACATGTAATGCTACCATTGAATTGATTATAAAAGATTAATATAAAAGGAATATTAAGGGTTGGATCATAGTTGAATTAGATTTGAGTCGTTCAAATGATCATACGAGATTGGTCACATAAAAAAAAAAATTGGACCATAGAATTTTCCTACATTTTAATTTGTTTTTATGGCCATGTTATGATCTTCATATTTTCACTGATGATTTAATGATATCACATCAGAGATTTCTATGTCAATATTGAAATTGAAATTATGTGTTATGTATTAGATTTATGCATGGCATTAATTTGAAATGGATGGTATATTAGTCATTAAAATGACCAAATTAATTAATTGAACTTTTGTCATGTAATAAATAGTTATTTATACGTAAATAGTTAATTCCTATTATTAACATTATACGATAAGATGATTCTAATTATATTATATGACTAGTAATTAGAATAGAGGAAATCAACATTTACTTGTTGAATTTGTTTGTCCATGCAATGATATTAATTATATTTAATGAGGTGAGTTTAACTACATGCTTAAGTTTGTATGGCATTAAACTTATGATAATATACTATTGAGTTTACTTAAAGGCACCCATTGTTGGTTCCATAGGGTTTTAGGATTTATAAAGATCAAATCTTTTGCAGCAAAATTTAAAAAAAAAAAAAAAACCTAATCCAATGTCCAATGGTTTTGATTAGAGTATAACAAAAGAAATAATTCGAATTTATACCTTTAATCTTGAAGATTGAAATCAATTGGTAGATTGAATTTGTAGGTACCGCGAATTCGCAAACCCTTATATGATATTCACATGAATGAACATGCCTTTCAAAGGATATTTTGTGTCCTAGCGCTATCTAAGACATTTCTAGATTTGATCAAAAAAATTACTCATGGCTATCGTGTTTCTCTCTTTTGGGTTTATAGAATTTCTGTACAAGTCTAATATCGGCAACACATATCATTAACCCTAAAAAAAACCTCTTATAGCTTATTTATACTAATGTTAATATGAATAATGACATTAGTGCCCCTAATTTTGTTAGGGATAAATTAATTTATTAACATAAGAATTCCTAGTCTAATTAGGAATTATTATTTTTCTTAACAAATTATATTTATTTATTATTCTTAACAAATAAAGTTTAATAATAAATAAATTTATTGTTCCCATTGGACTTATTTAAATTTAGTCTAGGATCCTTTTTGGTCCTTTTTTTTTTGTGGCCTTGTAAGTTTACTTAATGTTGGCTGTTGATCTAAAACCATTTTTGGTCAACAAAACAAAAACGGCCTCTAGCAAAACATTATGTTTACCTAAATTAAATGAAGATCGGTGATCCGATTTTTACTTAATTCATAACTTATGTCATTATCCTATTCACATAATATCTAGATTAATATAAGGCATGGATAGTGTCACCCTTATATCATTCAATCTTATCATTTCTTGATCTCCAAGTGAACTAATAAAAAAAATGAAACTGATCACACTATCAATTCATTTGAACATTGTAATCCCCCAAATTTTACGTAATCTAATTTTAATAAATACTAAAAATGTAATATAGAATTATATAAAATCATATTGAATATTTGGAACAAGTAGTAAAAATCACTCCAAATTTTTCTCGATGTAAAAATGTTAGAGTGTGAATGAAATTGATTACAACTACAAAGATTAGAATCGTTACCAATAAAAACTTTTCGAAATACAAACCGTAACAAATATGATCTCAAATAATTCATAAAACGACGATAAACCTATCGTTAATATAAATTACTAAATCCTTTTTCCTTAAGTTCAATACTTAGAAAATAAATCCTACGCTTATTAAATAATGAAATAATAGTGTTCAAGCTATTATGAATCTATTAATATTAAGTAGCACTAGATGAAAATATGTTGCTATTAACAAATTAGTAGAAATAATTCCTATACAGTAAAACATAACATTTGGTAAAATGATCAATAGTCTAATAAGAAATTGTAGTTAACCTTAAATATAAATCACAGACGATTAATTTTGGAACTTACAAATTATAAAAATATAGACTAAAGACAAATTACTAGAATTACAAAAGATACGATAAGATAACAAATAAATCGATATCTGAGAATCTAGATTTTAAATAAATATTTAAATTACACTAATATTCTAATTAAGAGATTTACAGGTTTTAGAAATTAAAATCCTGAGTTGCCAATGTAATTTTCATAACTGGAAAATGAACAAATTGGTAAATGTGAAACTAATTCAAAAATATATGATTCAACAAAATCGTAAAATAGACCTATGAGATATAATAAACTCATTCGTAGCTTGAAAAACCCGAATAAAAATTTTCTTAATCCTAATAGATACAAAAAACGAGATTTTGTATCTTGAACTGATAATTCAAGATATAATTATAAGTAGCTCTAAATTTCAAAACCAATAAGATACAATTTATTAATAGAGCTTATCGGTATAAAACAAAAGTTTAAAGAGGAAATACTAAGATTATCAACATAATAGATATTAATACTGATCAATAATTGCTAATCTAGATCTAAAATAAAAGTTTCAAACTCGTTGTTATACTTGTCAGGAATTCTGAATTCATTAAGGCTTAGTTCCTAATTTAATTTATTAAACTTGAAAAGTTTAATCACGTAAGTTAAAAATAAAAAATAATAATATATTATCGTGTAAAAAAAAATTGTTCATACAAACAATCTATAATTCATTTGGAACTTAGATAATTTTACTCTGATAAAACTCTTATCTAACTATTATAAGTATATGTTTATAAATTAATATTGGTTAAATTATTTATTTAATTATTAATTAGATGATAATAATAATAACAATAATAATAATAATAAATATATAAGACGGAACAAAATGCAAATCACGGACATTGGGAAATCAAGGCTACAACATTATGCGTGAACAGAAGCTGCTGGAAGCAGCAGAAGACCGGTGCCTAAAAATCTTGTCCACGCGCTGCAGGAGCCTTCTCAATGAACTGGAGACAGCTGCACATTCTTTTCCACACATGGCAGCAGGAGATAACTAGCAGCAGCAGCTCCACATGATCAACGAGCAGCACTCCACACACACACGCACAGCACGAGCAAGCTGCTGGCACAACCTCTACGTAACAGAGCAATCCTCCGATAGAAAACAGAGCACCACGTCCAAGCAGGCAGCAACAGCAACAACAACATCAACGAAGGAATCAGCTGCTGAAGTTCCACGCACAGAATTTCTACGCACGAATGAAGGAGCTTCACGCGCTGAATCCCCAACTGGCACAAGCAGAAGACACGAACATTATTCCTCTCCATGTATGGGAACAGAGGAACGGTGCAGCAGGGGAAATTCCAGTTCCACGTCCAAGTTTATCTAAATTTTGGAGCTCTAAATTCAAATGAAAATGACATACAATCCAACTAAAATACTCCACATATAATCAACATTAAATATCAAGAAATTCAACTCAAATAAACAACTAAAACAGTTTCAAATTTGCCTTCAAATATCTAATAAAAACCAGCTGTAGTAGGAGAATTCAAACAAAATTGCAGCATTCACATTCAACATATTCACCCAATTTGAACATAAAAATTCAAAATGAAAATGACATTTAACCCAACCACAACACTTCACATAAAACCAACATTAAATGAAGAAGAAATCCAACCCAAATAAAAGTCAAACACAGCTCTAATTGGCCTAGAGAATTCACCAGACAACAGTTACAATAGAAGGAATACAACCAAGAAAACTGCAGCAGAGTTCCAATTTCGACCTTAGATTTGATCCGATTTTTGACCTGATTTTTGTGCAACGTGAGCTCCTAATTTACACACATAAACAACCTTAATTAACTACCAAACAAACACAATTAATACCCCTTGAAATCAACCACAAATTTCATGCAAATTCGTCCAAAATTCATCCTCAAATTCGCATGAAATTCCACCCAGAAACAACAACAGAAATATGTATTTTTCAAGTCCAAAATACCCTCTCATGTACCTAAATCTTAGCTTAACCTTAGTACATATATATAGCCTTAAGTTAGACACTAAATTAGCTCAAAATCTCTCCAAAAACAAGTTAAACTTCTAGCTAGAAAAGGAGTTGCGACCAGCCCTCCTCACCTTGGATATTCCTCCATTTAGACAACCTTTGAGGAGTTCTAAAGCAAATATAAACCTTACCCTACTTCATATATCCTATCCAAGCATCAACCACATCCAAAAACATCAATTCCATCTTTCAAACAACACCAAATACCAAGATAAATAGCCTTTGATATAGTATAGATTCAAGTGGGAACCTAGGCTCAACAAGGTAAGAAAATTATATAAATATATATGCTAGTTATTTAGATTAATTTTTCCTTAGCTACTCACCTCCTTACCTTTCTCTTTAGATCATTAAGTTCATCAAGAATGAGGAGCTAAAATCATTCTATGATCTAATCAAGGTAAGAATTACGTTGAGTTCAAATATTTGTTATGTTGATTTATAGGAATTTGTCTTATAAATTTATCAAGAATAATCTAATGGTATATTTATGTTATTTAGACTATTTAGTATATAAATACATCAACTTGAAGATTTTTAAGTGTAGAAATTCAAGTCTTAAGAAGGAAAAACCAAAAATTATATCTAAACTACAACTAAACTAAGATAACTCATGTAAACGACTAGGAAGATGGAATAAACTGTATTGATGTGTTGATTTTAAGCCAAAAACGACCCCACCAATGGAAAGAAAACGAAAAATCCTATGAAATGGACTATTTATTTGTTAAAAACGGATAAGAAATGAATTAGATATTGCGAAAACAAAAATGGAAACACTACTGTCAGATCTACACGAGAATAGTGAACTGTTCTTGCCTTTTTCGCCCCCTTAATGACTTTGTTTGATAAAACTAAGACCATTAATGGATTGTACTTGGAAAATACTATGAAATCGATTATTTATTCGTAAAAAACGGATTAGAAATGAGTTAGATATGATCAAAACAAGTTTTGATTACAATTGTTAGGAATCACTTGAAATCTATGCATGTGTTTCATAAATTTAAAAATTATACAAATCTCTTTTCTTGAAAAATAATTTGACTACTAGAAAGTGCTCTTCGGGTACTATCAAATCGACTATTTATACAATGAAATCGGATTTAAAAACGAATAAGAAATCACAAACTAGAAAATCATTCAGTTTACACTCTTAATAAACCAACATTAATTTTACTGTTATTCCTATAAGTATGATTATAATTATTGCTATTAATATTACTACTAAGTATAGTATTCAATATTGTGGATATTTTCATCACGAGTCATGAATAATTATTAATACTGTTATTTTCATGTTAACGCTACTGTATTTATATCATCATCGATACTATTATTATTTTGTCATTAATATTATTATTTACTAATAGTATGAAGATGATTGTTATTATTATTATACCTGTATCTATTACTAATATTGATATTAACGTTTCAAAACTAATATTACTGATAATATTGTAGTATTAAACTTAGTTGTTTAGCAATAAAAATGAAATCAAAGTATAATGAAAAATTTGAGATATCTAAACTCCATCTACATACAATTTTATTACAATAATTTTTGAAAGATATAAATACTAGAACATACCCTTAAATAAATAAAAATACCAATTTGAGAGATAGATAAGGTTGACGGGCAAAAAATTAATAAATAAAAATCTTCTACTAAAAGCAGTAGAACTTAAGAAAAGACAAACCCCTTGAATAAAAATATAGATAGCAATTAATAAAAATTGCATCAAATACCGATACGGAATAGTTAGGCCTCTATAAGGATTTAATTAAGTTATTTAACGATGCAATAATTAAAGTAACGGGTTTAGTCTAATATCCGACGATTGGAATCAGCGCCTTTAATTCTAGAAAAACTTCTCTTACAGAAATAATCCAATAATAAATCTCTGTTATTACCTTTCATAGGAAAATAGATCAATTTCCGGATTATCGATAGCTTATACAATAGTTTAGCAAGGACCACAGGTGAGTTACTTGACTTTATCACATTGTTTGTGCTTGTAGTATAGTTGCACTTGTAATAATATATATATTCAATTGATATGCATGCGGGATTGGGAATGATGCATGATGCGTGGTATGATTGAATGAAAAATTATCATAATATAAGTGATAATTCAATTGTATGATAAATGTTGTATGGAGCATGTTGATGATTGTCTGTAATTTGTATGATCGCCTTAAACTGGATTAACAACTATTGGTACTATAAATGAAACGGACATGCATTGTACGATCTGCATAAACTGCATTTGGAGAAGTGGCAGCTTACTACGTGTTAGTATTTCGGTTCTCTAGTAATGCTTGGTTTTTCTAGGCAAGGGGCTATTAGTTCTACGTAAGCTTACCTTTGTTCCGTCGGTTCCATGGGAACTAATTGGAAAATGAAGGACGCCGCCCATGGTATCGCTGTGAAATGACAAACACTTAATGGAGTCTCTTTGTTTCAAAAGGAAATTGAGTGGAGAAACTATAATCATAAAGTAAAGAACAAAGTGAGTGTTGTTATTCCTATGGTTCTCTATTTCTCCTGGGTAGGTGGGCTATAGTATCGAGATCCTTCAACCCTAATGAAGAGGGCGTAAATCTTCATCCTGCTTTGGATTTTAGATCATCCAAGCTTGTAATGTGCATATAATTGATTGTTGCATTACATATGATTGATAAATATACTTGTTTGTTATTGGTTGATGTGTGGTTTGGTCAGGTTATCTCACTAAGCCAGTGGTTTGCCCACCCCCTAACAATTTTTGTGCAGGATTAATACTAGCTGGGACTGGGCTAGGAATGTATGAACAGAGCTTCTCTAACGAACTTTATTGAAGATAGAGATATAGGATATGGAAACTTAGAATGTAAATTAAATAAATTTTGAATTTTGTATGTTGTAGTTTGAAAGCTACTTTCACTATTTGGTAGGGGATACCGATTCTCTGCGATCCTGGTAGAAATTAGAAAATCGGATTCCATAGTTGAAATCCTATAATATATAATATTATTTATATGATAAACATTGATAAACAAATAGAGTCTTGTACACTCTGACATACAAGACGGCTCTCATATTACGGGTGCACACGTGATATGATAGCTTAGGTAAATCCTATTAGGCCCCTATTTGGAGTCGTGACAAACATGGCCATGTATTTCTCAATTTCACTTATCGAATGACCCAAAGATATCTCTCTCATAATGAGAGGGACAAATCTCATCTTAGTTACTCAACTTTCTCTACATGATTCACATTATGCCCAATCATAACCTTTATAATTATTCGATTAAAGACAACATTTGATTGAGTCGAATCATAATGTTCATCATGTTGGAACCTTCGGTGATTTCAGTTCTAAGGATATGCTAACACCATTATTGTGAGAATCACTTATGATACTAGTTCATGTAGTGATCTCATAGCGGCTCAGTCTAGTACATAGTCCTCTAATATATGCTTATGATTTTAATTTGTATCTCTATACAAATAGACATCTCATAACTATCAAACAAAATTCATACTAGATTTGATTCATTACCATTCCCACAATAATGAGTATCTATAGACATTTTGAATAATTAAATTATCCATGGATTATATTATAAAGTAAACATGCAAACAATATAATAGAGATGTCTCTATATCAATAATACATATATATACACATATAATGACAATATTTAGTAATTGGCCTAGGGCACAATCACTAACACCCTTAGTATATTTTTAATGTTTAAATATTTGAATTCAATAATTTATTGAGCATTTATGTATTTGCAACTATTTCTCGCCATTCAAATGTTTCTTCTTTTACCATGTTTAATGGTTTAATTTTTCTTGGAAAGGTATGAGTAAGTCAATTTCTATTTAGGTTTTTTATATCTTGACATAGTTCTGTTAGAAGAAAAACTTTGCCTTTACAAACATGAATAGTGGAGTTGCATGGGATAGGTCTAACAAATTATGCCTTAATTTCATAGATTGACTATGGTGAATAACATTAAGACCACTATCTTACGAACTGCAAGTGCTAAAGGATACCTCAAACTTGTAGATGAATGTTTCTCTTTTGTAGATTAACTTCTTATTGGTACATTGATAGCTAGCTTCATGAACATGAAGTATGAAGTGTCATGAAACCTACAGCAAAAGTCCTTGAGATGACAACTATTACATCAAAACTAAAGATCATGTGTATGATATTTGAAAACATCTTTTTAGTATAGTTCATTTAGGGAAGCAACTAGGGTAGGTTTGGGATCGATCATATAAGTCTTAAACCACTCTTTCTACTTCATTATAATGTCTTCCAAATCAACTTGTAAACCTTATAGGATTTTTCTCACCATACCTAAACTTGCCCCTATAGGTTATTAGGCTGACCTACCATACCTTGTTTGAAAAATTTAGTGGCCAAAAAGGCATTGTTGAGTGAAGATTTATTACAAACAATATGATTTTAATACATAAGCTTCAAGACAATAGTAATAAAAAGCCTCATGGCTAAAATTGTATCTTAAAAGTATATTACTAATGAAAAGCTGCATGAATAAAAAACTTCCAAGATTATAATAAGTTCTATAGTACTCATTTTTCATTTATCATAGAAAATCCAATGTTTCTTGTCGTCTAAAGTGTAGAGACGTGGATATAGGTAGACACTTTTTCCATGTTTCTTGCCATCTATCATGGAACCTTATTTTGGATGCTAGTGTGTTTTGGGTAGACCTTGATCTTGACGGATAGGAGAAAAGATGCCATCAACAAGGTTAAAGGTAGCAGAGATGAAGGATCCTTTTCTCATGTGCTTTCTAAATTTATAGTGGACGGAAGTTTAAACTCATTTAACATTAGGTACACTTCCTTACAATCCACTAGTGGAAATGTACCGTGATCATCAAGGAGTAGAAAGTGTGGAGATGGACATAGATTATGTGTCGTCCTCTAACTACTTGCCACCTAGTGTGCTGTCTTTTTTCATCTACATATGACAAAAGACTTCATGGGTCATCCTTAAGGTTGGGGACCTAGAGAAAAAATGCTAGCAACAAACAATAAAATTTATGGCTCATAAAAATTCAATACACAATTTCATGGTTTTACATAACACAAAGAAGAAACCAAATGAAACTATATACTTCAAAAAAGTAAATAAAGTGCTATCAAACAAATCTCATATAATGTTACATCAAAGTAAGGCTAAACGTTCAAAACAAACAAAATGAAACTAAGAACCCACTTTGAGAAAAATGTACATAAGATCTAGTCATGTGATGACACTCCCTTAATGCAAATTAATTGGTACATCCATTCATTCTAATACAATGCCTACCTTATCTAGGATATAATTCTGAGATAGTTACTTCATTTTTTGTTGGTGGCTCTTCCCTACCATTCAAGCGTTCATCCATGTTTATCCTATTCATATCCATTACTATGTCCTCTGAATGATTAAGAAACAAGAAAGATGGTTGTTGTGGCATTGGCAAATTACTCAATGAACTATTAAGCATGAGAGCAACAGTGGCCATTGAAGGCCGAGTTGTGGGATCCTTTTGGACACATAAGAGACTAATTTGGATGCATTTCTTGATCTCACTCCTTTCAACTGACTCCCCAAGTGTTGGATCTAATAATTCCATGTATGTTCCATCTTGCCAACTTCTCCATGCCTAAGAAAAATTCTTTGAATAACTATTAAGGGAAAACCCTCAAAAGATTAACATTTTGGAAGTATAAACAATAAACACGAAATGAAATATGACCATACATACATAGCTTGCAACACTTTGTGGACCCGATTCAGAGAAGGAATTGTTTTTCTTTCCAGAGATGATTTCCAAAAGCAACATGCCAAAGCTGTATACATCCGATTTTACGGAATACTTTCCCTCTACTACATATTCTGGAGCCATGTAGCCACTAAAAATTAGAAGAAATTCAAATTAAGGAATATGTAAGAGACATTAAAAATGTTTACATGAATGCCAATGAATATAGCATATAGAAATAATATTATTATGTGAAAATTGTGTAGAAAATAGAAGGTAGCTATACTTACAATGTGCCAGCAACTTTATTTGTATTTCCTTGAGTTTGATCAACCTTAAAAATTTTTGCAAGACCAAAATCGGATATCTTTGCATTCATGTTACTGTCTAGTAACACATTGCTAGCTTTAAGGTCTCGATGAATAATTCGAAGCCGAGAATCTTCGTGGAGGTAGAGCATTCCTTTAGCAACCCCTAGCATAATTTTGTAACGAGTTGACCAATCCAATAAAATTTGCTTGTAAGGATCTGCATAATTAGAAAAATCAAGCATTTAGTACATGATCAAGTTAGTTGTAGGCCTAACTGAGTTGGCATGTTAATATATCCTTTTGCATTTAATAAAGTAATTTGAAGCAAACCAAATAGGAAGTAGTCGAGACTCTTGTTGGGAACATATTCGTATATCAATAACTTTTCTTCTCCTTCCAAGCAAAATCCAAGTAATTTTACAAGATTTCTATGCTGAAGTTTTGCTACCAAGGCGACCTCATTTTTGAACTCTTGCATACCCTGTCCAGAGCTTTGAGATAACCTCTTCACGGCTACTAACCTTCCATTAGAGAGAGTACCCTAAAAAATAATAATTGCATTAACTTTTTATGTGTTATATATGCATTATGTCCTTTATAATTTAGAGATGTGTTTAATGAGATATCATTGCTCACCTTTTATGATAAAACTAAGTTTAAAAATTCAAGTGCTACATACTTTACTAATAAAGTGGCACAGGAGAAATGATCATCACATTATAGATTCATGTATCCTTAAGATGTAATTGGGACAGGTTCTAAAGGGGTTTTATAAACTTGAACATACCTTGATAGCCTAAGATATTTCCCATAACCTCACAAAGAACCTTATAGAGTTTTGAAACCACATCAAAACTCATCATGAATCCCTATAGGAGATTATCTTATAAGGTAATTTTCAAGACGAGCTGATTGGTTTTCTATAATGATCCCGTTGTTGCATCTTTAAGAAATGTTTTCGATGAAGACTGTGAGATTAAGGGTAATGATGATGGTGTGGTTTTGTGAAGATGACTGGGAAGAAGGGAGAGTGAGCTGTGTTGGCTAAGGTTTTTTTTTTTTTTTTTTTTTTTTAGAGAAATGAATAAATGATTATCTTATTATATTTCATTAATAATTTTATTTATCTTAGGCATTAATATTATATTAATTTTTTAATTAAGTTTGGGTTTCTCTTTAGGCTTTATTTTATTTTCAAAACCCTATGGAGTTTTAAAATCAAACAAACAACTTATCTAAAGACAAAATAGAGAATTACTCTCTATGGTTATTTTTTAGTCAGACAGCTATAATGATCCACCAAATTAGATGCCTATCCTTGCCATCCAATAAGGGCATGCATATAAGCTACCACATTCTTCTAGTATCAAGTCGTGCCAACTTACATTACAATTAGCTTAGGATGGACCAATTGGTATACATTAGTTTTTAAATTTCTTCAACTATTATTTGTTTAATATTGTTTTATATTTTAGTACATGCATACCCTATAAACTTCACCAAATCCGCCTGCTCCTAGCTTGTTGTCATCGGAAAAATTGTTTGTTGCAACTTGTATCATGCTAAAATTGAAATCCAATGACTCAGTGATGGTCATCTCCTCATCTTCTGCATAGGAAAAAAGGCAATGCTTTTTTTTTAGCTTCTCTAGTTTAGGGAGAAATGTGTAATTAAATAAGAATATTCCATTGGTACCATCATCTTCATGGACGACGAGAGCACCATGTTGGCTAGATGCTCTTGTCCAAAAGAAATAACGTCTAAGGAACATAAGCATCGCAAAGATTGCAATAGCTATAACCACAGCCACAACGATGAAAACTCTTGCAAAGATCGTCTTCTTTCCTGTTAAGGTGAGTCCACTTGCATGTTATAGTGCGACATTTTTAATGGAATAATTGTCACATTTAGTATCTAAACTTCAGTTATTTTTACAATTAACTGCATGAAGTTTGAAAGTTTCAATTTGGTACCTAAACTTTGCTCATTTTTAATTAAATATTAAACTTTGCCAAATCTTGTAATTAGCTACTTGAATTTCACTCATCTTACTATTAACTAACTCATCTAGGCGCTATAAATAAGCTCAAAAAGTTTTAAGGTAGTAAATTGGTAATTTAAAACTTCAGATATTTAATTGCACAAATTGGCAAAGTTCAAATACTGAAATGCAATATTTATCCTTTTTAAAATATAAAATTTCTTTAAAACCATTCTTTTTCCCTTCACTCTATTGAAAAACTCTAGCTTCCTCTTGAAATTACGTATGGCAGAATGTTTGAGGTGATCTTATACCAAAGCTCGATTTGGAAATCCTAAGACTTAAACGTGCTATACACTTAATTAAAGCAACCAAGCCTTGAAAGTTTTAAAATTTTGATGCATCCAAGTCGTAAATTGCCTTATATATCATTTTCTAATATTTCCTTTACAAGTAGGATGGGATACTAAACGAGAATTTTATTTTATTTTTTTTTTATGAAAGACTTAATTTCTTCATTTGATTACTCACCGCTCAATGCCTCCTACCGTGAGTTTTTGGCCCTTAACCGCCGGTTAAAGGTATATCTATAGTAGTGAATCAGTAGTTGCTCCTAATTCAAGGAAGTGTTAATTTAACATACTCCTACAAAACTTTGTCCTAATGGTTCTACTTCTACGTTCGCACAAACTGTTGAATGTTGTCTTGACACATTCCACCGAAGCAATCGCTACAGAATTGAAATAGAGATAAGTTTTTCTAATTTTATCTTGGCATGAGACCTTTTTAATTCATAATCTTAAGGTTCAATTTCAATGGCAAAAAATCACAGAAAAACAATATCTCAGAGGATCAACTTACAATAAAAGAACCAAGATTTTCTTTCCTTCACAACTTCCTCATATTTACTTTACTTCTCTTTTTTTTTTTTCTCCCTCTAATTTCCTTTTAACACCTAATACTGGTGCTGCTGGTACTGCTCCCCTACTACTACTTGCTCTTTACTTTTTCTCTTTGTACTTTTAATTTTTTTTTAATTTCTAAACACAGCCTCAGCCAAATAAAAATGGAAAAATATAAAAGAAAAATCATGGGGTGGTCAGGTATGGCTTACTATGTTTGTAGTGTCACGCAATTTAAGAATTGAGTTATTATTCCTTAAAATTTAGTAACATCAACGATTGTCCCAAGCAAGTATTAACATAACCGATAATAATAATAAAAAAAAAAATCTAACATTACCTTTAAGTGGAGGAGTGGGAGAAGGAGGGTGGAGCTGGACGGGTGGTAATCCAGGAACAGGGACAGCAACAGCAGATTCATTATAAAAAGGATCCAAATCATACCTAATAATGCAGTAAGGCGTCATGAATTTCCCTCCTTGACTATCATGTTGCCCATTCAATCCAAGTCCTGCAGTTATTAATGTTACAAGGCACCTATTGCATTGTAAGGGTGCTATATCAGGCGTGCACTGTGCAAGCGTGTATAGGGTCCGGAAGTTCGTGAATTTAGCCTTCTCCACTGCAAACTTCTTTCCGGCCTCATTATAAGCCGCTCCCAGGATCACTTCTTTAGTTGTTTTGTCATAAACTAACTGTGCGAACAGATCCGGATCTGTCACTTTCTTTGGGTTCGTCCAATAGAAATAACCCAGTCCTTCAACGAAGGGGAATATATACGAGTCGGAGTAACGCAACAGGCACTCGTCAAACCATATGGTGGAACCTCGATTACCTGGACATTTTTGTTTTATTTTCTCTGTCCCTGTCTTTACACAGTCTCTACACACATCAGGGCTAAGGTCACCCCGGCAAAGATAGAGGCCATAGACTGTGTCCGATGTGCCTTGGCCTGTGGTGGCGTTTGCATACCCAATGGCAATGGCGTTGGTGTTGTTGGTAGCTGACAGTGACAGGGAAGAGAGAGTTGTGTTGATGTTCTTCTCGTAAGTGCTGTTGGAAGTGTAATTGCCGGGGTCACAAATGTAATTTATGTAATTTGGTTGAGCTTCAATATTGGAAGCGTTGAGGAAAGCCAAGAGCAGTAAGATAAGAAGGGCTTCTTCCATCTTGTTAAAGCTAATAGAAATCGTCATATTAATGTCATAAGGTTGCTTTATTGAGGGGGCGTTGCTTCAAGATTGTTGGGCCGGCCGGCGACATTCATATTCCCAATTTCACTTTTACTACATGAAATAAACAAAAAAACATAAAAAATAAAAAAGGATTTATATTTAAATAAAGCATATTATCTTTGAATCCCTAATGTAATAGCAATATATATATTATATTACTTATAAAGTATAAAAATATATCCAATTTGTACTACACATCATGTATATAGATAAAATTTTGGCACACATGGTAGCGTAGAGGAACATAGTTTTAAAAATAATTACTATTTATGTTATATATATGTTAAATATGTTAAGATTCTATTGAATGTATCCATGAGAAGAATATTTTTATGAATATTACATAAACAATAAACTATTAATTCTCGAGGATGAGATATAAACTGCAATTAGATATTTTACAGAGTAGCATTCCATCAGTGTATAAAATATAACTTGACACCATAACACTAATTTTATATGAAATAAGAGAGAAGTGAATAATATTCGCCACAAAAATTTATAGTGAAGTACAATGCTATATAATCATGGGACGAGAGTAATAAGATTATAAATGGCTTTCTTATATTTTTATAATTTTTTTCAAAGATACATTAAAGATACAATCTACATTATTTTTTCATTGTGCTAACTGGGCAGAACGAGAAAAACAACTTATGGTAAATAAATTCATTAATTGAAAAAAAAATAATAAAAGAAAAGGGAGAAGCAGATTCTATGAAGATGTGTAGTTTATATTATTTATTTTGTATACAGTTGTCAGCTTGTTAAGTAGTTACAATGTACAGCTGTCAGTTAGTTTCATTTTTGGTAAAGTTAGTATTATATACTGTTTCTCTTTGTACAGTTACATTATCAGAAAATACAAAATCATATCATTTTCTTTCGACTCCTCTGTTCTGAGTTTTTCTTCTTTCATTGTTAAACTTGATTCCAAGAACAAAGATCGATTGATTTCGCATACAACGACTGGGTTTCACATGGTATCAGAGCCCGGTTCGTACATCTTTCTTTAATAAGGATTTTCTTGTTCTTGAAATTTCTTCGTTCGTTCTGTTTAGGGTTTTCTATAGTGTTCAAAGTTTTGTTTCGAATATGGGAGATTCTATGATTACAGATCCATTATATTTGTCTGGATCAGATAGTCCAGGAATGGTTTTAGGAAATATAATCTTCAATGGTACGAATTTTTTAGCGTGGAGTAGATCTATAAAAATGGCTTTAGGAGCCAAACTCAAATTAGGTTTTCTTGATGGATCTATTGTCAAGCCTGATAGTAGTTCGATTGATTTTATTAAGTGGACAAGGTGTGACTATATGGTTAGATGCTGGATTTTAAACTCGATGATTTCTGAGATGTCTCAAAATTTTCTTTATGTACAATCGGCTAAGGATTTGTGGAAAGAACTTACTGATCAGTATGGGCATGCTAATGGTCCGATGATTTTTCAAATTCAGCATGAGATTTCTAACCTAAGGCAAGGTACTCAGTCTGTTACGGCTTATTATAACAAGTTGAAACGTTGTTGGGATGAACTTCAAGCTATGCATCCTTATCCAATGTGTTTGTGTGATAGAAGTGGATTTTGTACTTGTTCTTTAAATGAGCGATTAGAAGAGTACGATACACAATCAAAATTGGTTCAATTCTTGATGGGACTTTCTGATTCCTTTGAGGCTGTTAGAAATCAAATTCTTTCGGTAGATCCTCTACCACATGTCAATAGAGCTTTCTATCTAGTGTTACAAGTAGAAAAACAAAAGGAGGTTACAAGTTTGATGATTTCAGAGGGTGGTTCGAGTGCTTTTGCAGCAGCTGCTCCTAGGTCTATTTCACATTTTCCTGCTAAATCTTTGATTTCTGAAAAGAAAGAATATAGAAGGAATAGATTGAAGTGTCGACATTGTAATCAAGATGGTCATAGTGTTGAGTCATGTTTCGAATTAATAGGATATCCAGATTGGTACAAAGGTCGCAAAAATAAGAAGTCAAATGTTAACGTCAGATCCAATATTGTTCAAGCAGAAGTTAAGCATGGAGATAATTCTGTTAACATGGAAAATTTCAGTTTTGATACACCTTGTGATTTTGAGAATAAAAGTGATTCTGTTAATCCTTCTCTTGTACAAGCTGTTTGTACACAGATGATTAGAATGATGCAAGGAACAAAATCTCATATTCCTGTTGCTGTTGCAAATTATGCTGCTGCTAGTGCCAGTCCTAATGCAGATATCAATTTTGCTGGTACGAATTTTCTTTCCTCTGCTCATATAGTTGTTTCAAATAATAATGTTGGACCTTGGATTGTCGATACGGGTGCTAGTGATCATATGACACCTTTTCATTCTTTATATACACACACTTATCGTCTAAAAGAACATGTTACTGTTTCTTTGCCTGATGGTTCCTTTAAAATTGTTTTGGAAGCTGGTACTATTCATCTTTCTGATGATCTTATTCTCACTGATGTTCTTTATACACCTGACTTCAAACACAGTTTGTTATCTGTCCCAAAGTTGTTAAAAGATCATTCTTTAACAGCTACTTTTGATCACATTTCTTGTTGTTTCCAGGACCTGAAAACTAGGAAGGTTATTGCCACTGCTCGTGCACATAAAGGATTATATGTGTTGCAGCTGAATACTATTCAAACTGAGCAGTTTTCTTCTAAAATTCCTAGTTCTGTCAATTCATGTCAGTCTTTGTCCCTTTCTTTACTTCATGCTCGGTTAGGACATTGTTCTTTGTCTAAACTTGTTCATTTGCCTTGTACTAAACAATTCACTTGTAAAGGTTTTACTTGTGATACATGTCAACTTGCAAAGAGTCATCGATTACCTTTTTCAAGAAGCGATAGTCATTCTACTTCCTTGTTTGATTTGTTGCATGTGGATTTGTGGGGACCATATCCTATTGCTACTAGATTTGGAGAGCATTATTGTTTGACTATAGTTGATGATTTTTCACGAGGTACTTGGACTTATTTGCTTAAATACAAGTCTCAAGTCTGTTGTGTTCTCACAAAATTTTTTGCTTATGTGAAGAATCACTTCAATATTTGTCCTAAAACCATACGGACTGATAATGGAGGGGAGTTTGTTTCTCGTGAATGTGAAGATTTGTTTGCCAAATTAGGAATTTTACATCAACGTACTATTCCTTATACACCACAACAAAATGGTCGAGTAGAAAGGAAACATAGGCACTTGCTTGATATTTCAAGAGCCTTAAGAATACATGCTGGTGTACCTAAGGAGTTTTGGGGAGATTGTCTTTTAACGGCTACATATTTGATAAATAGGATGCCCATGGAAGTACTTCACTGGAAGACTCCTTATGAAATGATCTTTGGACATGTACCTTCTTATGATCATTTAAGAGTGTTTGGAAGTCTGTGTTATGCTCCTTTCCTTGGTGCTCATAGAGATAAGTTAGAACCAAAAGGAGTTAGATGTATTCTGTTGGGATATGCTTCTGAACAGAAAGGATACAAGGTTTATGATATTAAAGAAAGGAAATCTTTTGTCAGTCGTGATGTTATTTTTGTTGAAGACACTTTTCCTTTCAAGGATGTTTCAGGTTCTTTATCCCATTCTCATAGTGATAATATACAAATTTCAGATTCTGTTTCACTCCCTTTAGTCTGTTTTTCTAATGATCATACTTCAGTTTCAGATTCTGTTTCAGGGTCCCAAACACATTCTATACACACTCCTTTAGAGTCCTCTCCTTCAGATTCTTTTGGCTCTTCGTCTATTCCTCTTAGGCGTTCTACTCGTCCTCATCATCCTCCTACTTGGTTGAATGATTTTGTCCATTCTCTCAATAATGTCAATTCTGATGATCATACTTTTGCACTAAATATCCTTTGTTTACTCCTACAGTTTTTGCTTCTTATCCTTCTAGTTATGTGGTTTCTTTAGCCAATGTTTTAGTAAACAAGGATCCAACATCTTATTTTGAAGCTACTAAATATGATCATTGGATAGATGCTATGAATACTGAATTGCAGGCACTTGAGTCCAATCATACATGGGAGTTGGCTTCTTTACCTCTTGGTAAAAAAGCCATTGGATGTAAATGGGTCTACAAGACTAAATTTAAGGCAGATGGAAGTGTTGAACGCTATAAGGCGCGTTTAGTGGCTAAAGGTTACACACAAAAGGAGGGTGAAGACTATCATAACACTTTTTCCCCAGTAGCAAACTTTGGGACTGTACGTTTATTGTTGGCAGTAGCTTCAATACGTACTTGGACTCTTCATCAAGTAGATGTGAACAATGCTTTTCTTCATGGTTCACTTGATGAAGAAATCTATATGTATCCACCACCAGGTTATAGTAAAGCCCAACCTGGTCAAGTTTGTAAATTGTTGAAATCCTTATACGGATTAAAACAAGCCTCTCGTCAATGGAACTTGGAGATAACTCGTTTTCTCATTCAACAGGGTCTTCAACAGTCTACTTATGATCATTCTTTGTTTACAAGACGCACTAATGATGGTTTTTTAGTTGTCTTGTTGTATGTTGATGATATGATAATCACTGGAGATGATGCTGTTGGTATTTCACATTTAAAACAGCAACTTCATACTGAATTCACCATTAAAGACTTGGGTGAAGCACGCTATTTTCTTGGTTTTGAAATCTGTTCAACCGAAACAGGACTCATGTTGCATCAACACAAATTTATTGTTGACATATTAGCTGATGCAGGTTTGACAGCAGCCAAACCAACTCGTGTTCCTCTGCCTAGTGGTCATTCCTTATATGACACTGATAGTCCTTTGTTGGATGATCCTAGTTTCTATCGGCGTTTTATTGGAAGGCTTCTTTATCTTCTTATGACTAGACCAGATTTGTCATTTGCTGTACAACATTTGAGTCAATTCTTAGCTGCTCCGCGTATGGTTCATTTGAAAGCTTTGTTTCATGTGCTTCGGTATCTTAAAGGCACTCTCCATCTTGGTTGTTTTATCCTCGTACTAGTTCTTTCCAACTTGTGGCGTATTCTGATTCAGATTGGGGTGCTTGTCTTCTCGATCGGAAATCCATCTCTGGTTATTGTATTCTTCTTGGTCAGTCTCTTGTTTCTTGGAAAACCAAGAAACAACCTACTGTTTCTACTTCATCTACGGAGGCTGAATATAGGAGTTTGGGATTTGCTTCTAAAGAGTTGATGTGGGTCACTTATATATTACATGATTTAGGTGTTGATTTAGCTCATCCCATTTCTCTATATTGTGATAACCGGTCTGCTAATTTGCTTGCTGATCATCCTTGTTTGCATGGACGAACCAAACATATTGCGATAGATGCTCATTTTGTTCGTGATTTGGTGACTAAAGGTTTTGTTTCTCCAGTTTTTGTTCCTTCTTCTTCTCAGCTGGCTGATTTTCTCACTAAGTCTGTCTCTGAAAATCAATTGCTCACAGCTGTTTCCAAGCTGGGCCTTTGCAAGGCTCCACCTTGAGGGGGGGCTATGAAGATGTGTAGTTTATATTATTTATTTTGTATACAGTTGTCAGCTTGTTAAGTAGTTACCAATGTACAGCTGTCAGTTAGTTTCATTTTTGGTAAAGTTAGTATTATATACTGTTTCTCTTTGTACAGTCACATTATCAGAAATATACAAAATCATATCATTTTCTTTCGACTCCTCTGTTCTGAGTTTTTCTTCTTTTCATTGTTAAACTTGATTCCAAGAACAAAGATCGATTGATTTCGCATACAACGACTTGGTGATTTCACAGATTCCACGCATTGAACTATATTGAAAACCTCGATGCCAAGATTAGGAAAAACAATAAATTCACTGTACACTTTGTTTTGTACTCTGGAATCTTGGTATTATTCACAATTTTATCTTATTTACTAAATAATTTCCTAGATACTTAACAGAATAATTAGCAATCTTTTATATTATTGTTATTATCAAAACTTATTTAGAGAAAACTAACACCTGCAATTTATTTTTAAACTTGATTTTCACTAAATTCTTAGCTAAACACCAATTATCAACTCACAATCATTAGTAAGTTTCCATCTTGATATCAATCTCCTAATTTTTTTTAAAAAAATTTCATCTAATTGTGTTCATGTTTTCGCTGATCTCAATTATACAATAACCACTTGGCAGGTATGGCATTGTCACCTTGAAAAGGGATTGCCTTCCAAACCGTTCTTCACCTTCACGACACAAGACTTCGTTACATTTACTTAACTCACCCACTAGGTTTCACTAAAGGTCAACCATTAAATTCCTAGGAAAGAACTTTTGTGCCAATAGAATTATAATACAAATAAGCAAAACGCTAAAAATCGTTATTTATCCCTTTTTTTTTTTCAATTTTTTGTCTTTTCTCAATAATTATAATACAAATAAATAAAATTAAAATATAAATAAATTAGTTATAATTTCTATTCCATTTTATGTACTTTCAACACCTAAAATAAATTCTCTGAAATAAATTGTCACCCTAGCGAAGACCGTGACCAATGGTCAACGTCAGTGATCATTGGACAGACACCTATCTCTAATATCCGTACTCCCTTCCACCAATCAACATTCATCAAATTGAACCTATGCTAAAACTCCAATATGGCCCTAATGCTTATTGTTATTTCCTTGCTAGGACTAGTGAACAACCAAATCACCCACACTCAAAGCTGACCATCTAGCTAGACCACATTTGCTCAAACACCACCACCTTCAATAGTAATAGTAAATACCAAAAGAACCTCAACACCCTCCAGACTTCCTTACCCTCCCACGCTGCAGACCCAACAACGAACGGATTCGGCAACGAGACCAAGGAATTTGTTGACTAACATTGTTGATAAATTGTTTTTTTACCACCATTTCAGTATTTTGAAAACTCTCTCTTTTAAAAAGAAGATAAGTTATATCATCTTCAATTCATTTTTCATTTGACAAGTATGTAATCCTTTGTTGTGTTTACTTTATTTTCATGAAAGATTAAATCTTTATCCTTTTTGTTTGACTTTTAATTTGTAATTGGCTTGAAAACTGATTTAGGTTTGTATAAATAATAGTGATTTGTCAATGGAATGGTGATGACTAAATTTAATATAGTTATTGAAATTGGACTCCTTAAGTCCGGTTTTATTTATTTATTTATTTATTCATTTACTTTTTTTTCCTGATAGGAACATTTGACATAATTCAACACACAGTACGGGATGTTTCATTGTGGTGGTGGGTATAACTACTCATATTACATTCATCCAATCTATGAGTCCACTATCATATGTTTATATCAATTGATATGCGTTAATGCGGACTAGGTAATAGACATTGTTCCAATACTAGCTGATTAATTGACTAGTATCTGATGGCCAAAAAAAAAAAAAAACTAGTATCATATGTTGTTCCATATAATGGGCTTATCCAGTTTGGACTTATCCTAGAATATGATATATCATATACAAAAACTAGTCAGTGTCAAAGCGTCAAAGCTTGTACATACTTTCTATTCTATATTTCACTAATCCATTATTCATTTTTTTCTTCATTTAGTTAATTTGTTTTCCCTAATAATCCTTTTATGCTCATTTTTTTCTTTTCAACTATTTTAATAATTTCTTTTTTTCTTTTTCACTTTGAAGGGTTAAGGTTTCACAACAAAAGAAATAAATATAGTTTGGATAAAAAAATAAATTATTCATCATTGTAAAAGTTAAGTCTTTTTCTCTCTATATGCAGGTCCAGTCGCTCTTTTTCTCCTCTATTTGACATTAAAGCAATCTCGTAATTATTATGGTATATATTTAGAAATATTTACAGATTGTGCTTTCTCTATATATGCCTCGTAACGACTTTTCATGTCACTTTGCAACAACTCAAACTAAACGTTAATTTTGCAACAGATCAAGCAAACTTATAAGGAAAAAGAAATTATGCTAAAAATTAGAAGAAAATAACATAGAACATGAAGTACTACCTGAAGCAAAGCAATAGATCATACATGATGGATGCCGGAGGGAGAACAGTACGTACATCTTACGGAGAGAGAATGAAAGTACGAGGCATGATCGTCCAATGATGTCTTAACTTTTGATATCGTATTTGTTGATACTTTCCTCAAGAAAGAAACAGAAAGAAGAAAAGAATTCGGTCGGTCGTCCTATTCCGTCTTCACTTTAAGAATCTTCAGAGAACTTCTTTTAATGGCCAACACGCCACTGTTACACGTGAAGCTGCTGCTAAATTGAATATTTAGTAGTGGTTAAGTCAAAACATGAACCGGCCAAAAAAAAAAAAAAAAGTCAAATCGTGCACCTCTAGAAGGCAGGCCATGAATGGGGTTATGTCTTACATGAGTAAAGGAGTTCCTAAATTGGAATGGAGACATCTTCAAAGATGTGGGAATATTTTTACTAAGATACTAAGTAATAATATGTTATTTTCATTCCATTTCTTTTTTCGTATACTTTTTGTGGGATTCTAAACAGGTGTTTTATTAATGGAACTTTGCTAAAATTTAAATTTTTGAATAAAGTATTTCTGTTATTATATATGAGATTCCAATTTTGACATCACCTGTTCTTACTAAGATATTTCATTTTTAATCCAATCATCATCACTAATGAATAAATTATTTTAGCATCTACTATAAAATACTCCTTTTCTACAGTGATTCATTTCTTTTTTCCCCTCCCTTAGTTGTATACCAATTATTCTTCTACTTCATTCAATCACTATTGCATTATAGGATTTAATAAGCAAATACAAATATACAATCAAGGCTAAGGTCATCAGCACCATCTTAACATTGCCTAAATGTTCGATTAACTATCTGAACTTATATTTAGTCAATTCACTATACAGATTTACTTTTTGTGCTAATTAAAAAAAAAAATGTCTGTCATAACTCTATTACTTCTGTTAGCATAGCTGACATGTATGGTCAATAGCTACTTGCCATGTATCCTATCCCGCCTAAATGACATGCCACTTGGATTTTTTTGCTAGTAAATTGACATAGTAAGAAAGTATGTATAACAAAGAATTGCAATAAAGGTGCAATCTTTCAGAGAAAAATTCTCTAGATTTAGGGTTTCAAAATAACAAATATGAATTTTTTTTCAAAGACTAGTCTAAAGGCCTATTTATATTATTAAAAATGAGGAATTCCAAAAGACAAGATTCTAAAAAAGCAAATGATAAATACAACAATAAATACAATAAATCATGAGTTGAATGGCAATAAAAGCTAGCATGGAAAACTTTAAATAATAAATACAAATAATAATGTAGGCCGATAATGTAGACCGGTGGTTTTAAGATGGCCTTGGAACTGCTATCCGCATCATTCTCCTCTATTTGGGAAAAAGTCGTCCTTGAGTTTATGATTGAATCTAGTTATGGATTTCTTTAACCTCAGGATGATGAAGATATGCCTTAATCATAAGTATCCTCTATGATCAAATATGAACATCCTTTGCAGCCACTCTCGTAGTTTCTCGTGAATCAACCCCTTTCTTAATGTCTTCTTTACCTTCCCTCTTAAAATCTCACTCTCCTTTGGATTCATTCTATAAGGAGGTAAATTCAGAAGGCCAGCCCCAGGATTAAGATCAATATGGTGCTAGATGTCTCTCATCGGTGGTAACTTATCTGGAATATCCTCAGGCTTCAATTCTTTAAATTTTTGCAATAAAGGATGAACCAACTCTAGTGCTCCTCCACTTGCAATTCAACATTATTCATCAAAACCTGCTTCGCAATCAAAGCACGTAGTTGCCCAGTCTCCTTAATCTCTACCTCAAATCCTCCACCACAGTAAAAAACATACCTCTATCAGGTGAGGCGGCTTTATTTTTTAGTGGCAGTAATGTATACTTGACCCTTTCCTTCTCCAGCTTATACACATTACTTTTATCTAGGTGTCTCGCATCTACATCATATTGCCAAGGCCTACCAAATAAAAGATAACACACATCCATATCTACTACATCACAGTAAACTACATCATGATATTGTCCTATGGAGAAAGGAATCTTACAACGTTTCGTCACCTCAAGCTTTCCCGTAGCTGATTTAATCCATGCTAATGCATAGGGACTTAGATGTTTCTCATAGCTACCACTATCGATTGTGACACCAAACACATTCCCATCGATAATGCATCTAGTCTCGAATAACTAGTGGTGCTGAGTATAATCATCATACTTCAGAGCCAACATCATCCTCTGAACAACAAAAACTTGTCCATCGTCTTCCTCATAGTATTCTTCTTCATCCCCATCAACCTTACAACATATTCCTTCATCCTTTTCTTCCCTCTCTATCATGTTAACAGTTTTTTCCTCGAAGGACACTTATTAGATTTATGCCCTGGTTGACCACATCTAAAAGACTTCTCGACACTCAGTCTCCCATATAAATTATCTAGTTTTTTACTCTCTTGCCATGCCCCTTAATCACAGGGTGTTTCCTTGAAGCTTTATCCTCTAGGGGTCGACTTTTAGCACTGTAACCATGGGCAGGTTGTTCCTCCATATGCTTGGTTTTCTCCTCTGACCATGCAGTGGTTTCATACACTCCAAAATTCCTCTTTCCACATTCTTGCTGCATCAACTTAGCCTTTAAGGCCAGATTCTTTGCCTCACTCAAAATATGAATGACCTGCACTCCAATTCTATCCTATAAAGCTGGCTTCAACCCCTTCTAAATACTGAGCAACCTGCTATCCCTCTAATTCTAGGAGGTTATTATGTTCTGCTTACCTCATGAACTCTGCAATGAATTCATGAACCGATTTACTTCCTTGTTGGCATTACTAATATTGCTAGAATAAAATCTTCTCATAATCAGGTGGTAAAAATTCCATCTTCATCAAATATTTCATCCGATACCAAGTACGAATAGGAACTTTTCCTTCTTGCTTTCTCCTATATTGGATTCGTTCCCACCATACTGAAGCCATTGCCTTTAAGTGACAGGCCACCAACATAACTTATTTTTTTAGAGGAGTTTCCACATAATCAAAGAATCTGTCGACCTCTACAACCTAATAAAAAAATTCCTCAATTCCTATGCTCCCATTAAAGAATGGGACATCTACCTTCAATCGAAAATTTCCAGCATCTCGATCCTCATAATTATACCTTCTCTTACCACCATATTGTTGGTAACAAAAATTTCCGCCATCTCTATCCTCATAATCATGCCTTATTTGGCCACCATATGGTGGATTGCAAGTAAACCGAGGCAAATCCATATCACTCTCTTCTGAATCCTTTTCATAGAATTGTTGTCTATGGGCAAGGACAGCCCTATCAATAGGGCCACCACAATCTATACCTACCCCTGGCCTTCTATTACCATTCTGTCTCCTATGTGTATCAATACCACAATCATCCAGACATTTCATAATCTCTTCAAAGCGTTCCTTGAAACACTAGAACATGTGATCCATTTGTTGCTCTAAATGTCACTCCAATCATTGCAACGCCTTGTCCCCTTAAAGGGCTTTACCCTTCCGAACACCATCATGGAGAGCACCGCCATCGCTACCAGTTGTCATCCTACTCTAATACTACCTGACATAGCAAGAAAGCGTGTATAACAAAGAATTGCAATAAAGATGCAATCTTTAAAAAAAAAAAAAACTTCTCTAGAATTAGGGTTTCAAAATAACAAATAGAATTAGGGTTTCAAAATAACAAATATGAGTTTTTTTTCAAAGATGAGTCTAAAGGCCTATTTATACTATTATATAAGGAATTCTAAAAGAAAAGATCCTATAAAGGCAAATAATAATAACAAAAATAAATACAAATAAATCGTGTGTTGATTGGTCATAAAAGCTAGCATGGAAACTTTAAATAATAAATACAAATAATAATGTAGCGTAGAATTAAAGGCCGGTGGTGTAGATCATGAAGGCCGATGGTTTTGGGCCAGCCTTGGAACTGCTATTTGCATCATAAATTTTTTAAACGAAAAAAAGAGATCTCAACCATGGTTAAGTTGAAGCAAATGTAAAATTGAAAAAGTAAGAATATGAAACCCTAAAAAGTTACATTGCACTCTATGACCCAAAGAAAGTTTAACTTGATTTTGATTGTGTGGAAAGGGTCTTCATTTAGTGGCCATGAAATATATTCGATCTTATAAATTGTATGTATTTGCTTATCCTATTATGTCCTTTCATTTAATTACTTGAAATAGTTTGACGTGAATGATGGTCTCTATTCACGTCTTCCTATTCTTTCATCCCCCCTCCCCACCCATTTCCATTTATTATAACTCAAAGGCATAATGTGTGTATGTATTCGAAGATAAAAATATTAAAAAGTTAAGATTATTCAATATATATGATATATATTATATATCATATTTTAACATTATTAAACTCATGATCCAACATAGGATTAAAGTATTGTATTGATAGAATTAAAGTATTATATCCCTATGGCTTATGGCGATCTCTCTGAGACTATTACAGTGGTAAGGATTCATTCTTGTCATTGGCTAAAGTGATACGCTCTAGTGGCTCATCTAGCGTAACTCACATGAACCGACCCACTACACTATCAGCTTGTGATGCCTCGAACTACATACTCCATGAGGGGTAACCAACAGGTGAAGTTAGATTACATTACACAATATACATTCAATACCACCCAACAACACCAATTATTCCTCCATTACAAACCATGGGGTTTGCCAATATTTGATTCCACCTACCATCACTATCACCCTCATCACTAGTACTCAATTCACTAGAATCTTTAGAGGGGGAGTTAAGCTCCATTTCAATTTGTTTGTCACTACTCTCATATAGTTCACTTAGAGCAGAATTATGTATTGGAGGCTGCTTGTGACTTACTGGTAATGTGGAAGGGAAAATCCGAGATCCAGATACTTGAATCACATAGGATCACTATAACCTACATCCACTTCTAAATTACTCTCATGTGGAGCATACATCGTAATCTCATTCTTATATATTTTAGTATACACCAGTGTTGCACTTTGCCTATGGAAGTACGCAAGACATTTCACACTCCTCAAGATCATCCTTAGCAAGTGCGGTATGATAAAACATGACATTACTATCAATTACT
This sequence comes from Combretum micranthum, assembly GCA_024138025.1. Classification (NCBI taxonomy): domain Eukaryota; kingdom Viridiplantae; phylum Streptophyta; class Magnoliopsida; order Myrtales; family Combretaceae; genus Combretum; species Combretum micranthum. The sequence continues at coordinate 212,229 of JAMXBD010000985.1, read as the reverse complement.
AACCTATAAAATAGCTCAACCTAGTGTGTCATTTTGTTTGTATTCAGCGGGCCGTGTATAACCATCAATAGCTTATTGTAACTTATGTCTTTTGAAACACTAAATGCTATCATAGTCTATTTATCATATCACATTCCATTGTCCCCTTCCGCTATATTTCTATAGGCAAAGTGTGCAATGTTAACCCTTATCATTTCCACCTATTATTTGTCAACTCAAAATGTTCCATTAACAAAGCCTAATCGCAAATTACTTTACATCCACTCATCAATTTAAGCTCATTCCAAGATTTTGGTTGCTAAATAGTGTAATTACAAATGAAACCATATCCATACTACACACTCAATGGAAAATTCCATCAAAACCCATTAAGGTTTTAGGTGAAAAATTAGTGAAGCTCTAATAGGAAATCCAATTCCATTTGCATAATACATGCTTGTGCAAGATTAGATTAAACTTAAAACCTACACTCAAACACATCTCTCAGCTTGTGCAGAATTAAACAATAATTTAATAATTACAATATAACTTCTAGGTAAATAGGATAATAATTTATATATGCATGTAGAAGGAGAGGAATGCACATTGCTATCAAATAACTATCACAACGTCAAAGCATTGTCAACTAACAAGAATGAATTATTATTACATTAAAATTATGAGAAAAGCGTAAAAAATCAACCAAAACTAGGAGAAAAGTGGCTTATCTATGTGCGATGCTGCATGATCAATATGTGACATTGTATTTAAATCATTTCCGCATACCAAATGTGACGTTATAACTTATAAATATTAAGTCCAAAGCATGATCAATTGTAACTTATTCATATTGAATATAATGTAATGTTTGGCATGCAGGAATGATTTGAAATGGATTGGATTGGATTGAAATGGAATAAGTTCTAGAATGATAGATCCATTTCTGTGTCTATAATGTGTATTTGTCATAAATATCCCTAGTAATAATTGCAAATCATAAATATATGATAGGAAAAAGGGTAATTAAACTATCTGTAATTAATGAAGCTGGAATGAAATTATAATTTTCTTTTGAGAACATGGAATCGAATTCCACGTTCAAAGCCATAATCATTATTCTGCCTTTTAAAAGTGCATCGAAACATGATAAATGGAATGGAATGGAATCTAAAATCGTAGCTCTATTTTGGAATCATCCTTAAATACCAAACGTGACATAAAAGAAAACCCTACGCTTGGCCTATGGGTACCAATGAATTTTTATATGATACTTGAAGTCATCAAAGACGAGATAACCGCTTTCAAAGAAATAATATCTTTACATATTTATTCTAATAAAATCAAAATACAAGAAATTTACGTCAAAAAATAGTTATGCAACATTTTTGGTCAAACAACCAAGATTAAAAAAAACTCATGGCATTTATTTTTCTAGCCTCTAGCCAATCGCCAAAATAAAATAATAGCAGACAAAAGAATAATTTTAAGCTCACGATTTATGATGAATCGTTCATGGTAATTCGAAAACATGCCATTTATTTGCTTTGTTGTTCGATATCGATCATTTGATGAAAACTTACTAATGTGCTTCCTGAGTTGAGCATCAGTTTTGACTAGGAATTTAAACAAGTCATCTCGACACAAATACACTGTCAAACATGAACTACCCGAATGCAAAAATCAAAACTCGAAACTCAAGTCAAACTTGATCGAGTTTTGTTATATACGCTCGAACTCAATTTAAATTGATACTCAATAAGCTCGAACTTGATTTGGATTAAGCTTGATTATTCTTAAAAAAATCAATTAAACTAAAATATAAATTAGGATTTGAAATATAATTGAATTTTTACTTGATTTGGTCTTAAATATAATAAATGTGGACCATTTGACATGAAGAAAAAAACAAGATATGAAAATAGTCTTTAAAAATTAAAAAAAAAAAACATAAATTTTATAATTTTTATGAAAGAAAAATAAAACACTCAGTTAGACTTGCAAGTTGCTCGAATCGAGTATTTTAAAACACGAACTCAAGCTCAATCGTTACTCTAATAGCTCAAACTTAAACTCAATTCAATTGTAATCAAGTCGAACTTAAATAGCTTATGAGTAGTCTCAACTCATTTACTGTGCTTGTTTTGACTATACAAAACTATTGGGAATTCACTATTTACTTAACCCAACTATACATAAATAGTGCTTTTTATATAACCTTGTGAGTGCATTGGTAGTTGCCACTTCAGATATAGGTTCAAGCGACCATAGCATCTGGTCATATTCGAAATTATTTATTGTTAATTTTTTTGTTCCTCGACCGCCAGCAGATAAATAATGGAATAAAACACTACAAGAAAACTACCTTTAGGGATATAAATTCCATGATGGAAATTGATAAAAGTAGTTCAATTTTTTCAAATAAAATCAATGATGATAATTTTAGCAATAGAAATTTATGTTTATAAATAAAACTTTTATCTTTAAAACTTAGTTTTATTTTAGTAAAAATCAAACAATAATGCTGGATTTTTAATTTATTAATTGGAGTCATACTTTATAGTTTATTGAGCAGGTGCACCTAAACATTATATTAAGCAATTGTCATCATCGGCTGCAGGCCAACGTTCGTGTTAGGCTGCAGGTTTGTACTTTTCCTTATTATTTTTATTTTTTTTTCCTCCTGTTTTCTTATCTCTTGATCTTCTTTTAATTTTTTTGGGGGAAAATAGAAAATCCTCCTTTATTTTCTTTTGGCTTGAGGTTAATGCCAATACTAATATGAACTTTGAAATAGAAAATATGTTAGTTAACACATCTGTTCTAACAGTGTAATATATTAATACATATAATTAGGACAACGACTATGGAGCTTACGAAAGACGTCTTACTATTTGTTCTTTCTTAATTCATTTCCTAATTGTACTGCCCCCTGCACTAGACTTCCATTTAATCACTTTCCATAAAGTAAAAATTTATAATTTGATAATTTTATATTATATTCAACTCAATAGTTATCTTTGATAAATCTGCTGTTTTATGAACTTTTATAAATTTAATCTGAATAAAATTAATATTTATTTCTATTACACAATAAATTAATTCTGAATGCAGCCAGCAATAAATTTATAATCATTTTTAGAATAACTGCTCACTTTATACTTAGAAGAGAGGATATTATCATTAGTTAGAAAGGGCAGCCACTAAGACCATGTGACAACAAGAAACACAATACAATATGATTAGAAGCGTTATTTTTAATTAAAAAAAACCCAAAACACTTTATGAAGATGCAATTATAATATAACTAACCTATAATCTAACGGCATCTCCTTGATATCTCAAGTGAGAAGTATCAGATTTAATTTTCTTTCCGTTATAGTAAATTTCATATACTTTTAGTATTAACATGAATTGAACACGATATAAAAATGCAACTCCGATCCATTAACAAGAATTGCGAGCGCCAAGTACAACTAATCAGTCTGTATACATGCCCATTTAATATATCATATGGTAACGCTATCACATGCCTTAAACGCCGCTACTGGATCTGGAATTAAGCTTGGGCTTACGCCTCAAGTCCACTGGGCCTATCCACAGCTCCTTCGCCCTAGGCTTTAGTCCATTGACAGCATCTTGTCTTATCCGATTGTCTTGGCACTCCAGAAACGCTCTCCTATTTCTTCCCTCTCCTTTCAATGCTCAAGTGAAAGGTCAAGCTGACCTTAAAAAAAAAATCACTAAAATAATACCCATTAGAAATTAACTATTAAAATCAACCACTAAGTTTGCATCTTAGAAATGCGACTTATAATGTCTCACATTAGGAGCATGCATGTTTTATGTAAAAAGTAATACACATTTAAGATATCTGAATTAGGTCTTGTACTGGGAATATATGAATGTTATAATATGCATTTAAGGCAAGCAAATTAGATGAGTCATTTTAGTAATTAATTTCAATTAAAGTCTATTTGGTGAATAATTTTAAGAAAAAATTCTTCAATGTTCCCACCGTTGCATTTGATGGAGGGATATCTTTTTGATGGATAAGTAGGGCATGTTTCTTGCATCAAAATGCATGTCCCAATTGTGTCTTTATTAATTATAATATAACATCTTTAAAAAGATTAAATAACTTAATACAAGTATTGATCATTAAAACTATTAAATGTTTAAACACAATTAATTGGACAACATTAAGAGAGCAACTTCGCATTGTACTGCTTTATCTCTGCATTTTAATACTTTTCTTTCAACAATCTCCAACGTCTCTAGCTTTGTGACTATAGGCATGGAACTACGTATTTCTTTGGATGAGAAACAAGGAAAGTGGGATAAATAAACACGTTTTAGGGCAAATCTAGATGATATGTCCCTACCTTACCGTTTGTATATTCCATAGTACTTGCTCGCATGCTTTCACGTTTTGTGTGTCTTAAGGCTCCATTATCGGTATGATATGCGTTCACTTATTGCCACTTGCTTCATATTTCATTCTATGTTGTGCCCTCTTACGATGGAAAGGATGCATCTTAATGACATTCTTTTCTATTTGTTAGCAACAAGTCCACTGTAGTGTTCCTAGATTAGACAGGCCACGCGTCTGAAAATGAACATTTGGCCAGATCAAATCAACAGCAAAGATGGAACTTCTTGAGTTACATAGTGCCTTCTATAATTATGCCAATAGAATCTAGTATGCCATATGCCAACTGCAATGGAAGAAAAGGGAGATAAGTATCATGATCCGTTAATTCTGTAAATACCCGAAAAGTGACAAGTGATAGAATCAATACCCGTTGAATTGCACATGATTACCACAAGACGATCTTCTATGTCTGTTGATTCTGAGAATATCCAGACAACTAGGTATTAATATTCAAAAAGTCAATAAGAGTGTGAATTTTGGAAAAAAAGATAAACATTGCAATATGTTGATTCACGCACAAATACTATAAAACAATCTTCCACCAACCTGTTGATTCCACAGAATACCAGAGAGATAGAATAGACAAAATATTTTATTCCATCATAAATCTCTATCTAAAAATTTACAAGTCTAGTATATTTGTGAGATTGAAATAGAATCTAATTAAATGACTTGATCTAAATAGAATAATAATAATCCTATTAAAAAAGATTAAGCTCCTATTAAATTAAAATTAATCCTATTAAATCTAAAAAAGAAATAGTAATCTTACTCTGTTATGTAACCTACATCATTACAATTGCCAGAAGATGATCTTTTATATGTCTATTGATTCTAAGAATATCCAAACAAATATTCGTCAATATTCGAAAACTCAATAAGAGTGTGAATTTCGAAAAAGGATAAACATTGCAATCTGTTGATTTATGCACGAATACTAGAAAGTAATCTTCCATTAACCTATTAATTCCATGGAATACCAAGAGAAATAAGAGTGACAAAATATATTTATTCCATCATAAATCTTTGTCCCAACATTTACAAGTCTAGTCTATATTCCTAATTTATCCGAATATAGTGAGGTTGTGGGGAAAGTTTCCTTGATTAATTCAGAATTTGAAGAAATACCTTTACATATGGCATCATATTGTCCTAAGATTTCTACCCTGTTATTGCCATAGATTAAGAATTTAACAAAAATATGAAACTCCTTCTTTATAGGTTTTCCTAGGCTTAAGGTTCTTAACTAATTTGATACATCAATTCAAGAGCTACTGAGTTCTATTACTAATTTGATGAGCTTGAATGCATTGGTGTTGCAAAGATTCGTTCAGCTTCGATGTTTGCCTTGTCTAACACCATTGAAGGCATTAAAGAAGTTGGACCTCTTACCTAGTGGAATTAAGGAAGCCCTTGAAGGTTTAGACATATTGTCGATTTGACCTATCTTGACCTTGATGAAACAACTGTTAAAACACCTCCAAGTTTAATTTTTAGGAACTTGGTGAAACTTCATCATTTAGCTCTACCTGATAATACCAAAATAATGATAAATGATAAGAAATAATTGAAGAATTCAAAGGTTTTCAAAGCAGTATTTGCATATTGGAATGATTTCACTTATTATGTTAGCTCAATGGTCAAGAGTGAATGAAAATTCTTTCGATATGACATCCAAGTGGAGCTCACATGTTTTGGAGCCTCATCCATGTCCATATCATATAAAATTAGTAGGGGTGAGGTATGAAGAAGAAAGAAGCTTTGTCGAGGATAAGAGGATATCACAACACAAGAGGATTTAATTAGTTATCACATGGAGTTATAACACAAATTCCTTCACCAAAAATTGTTGAAGCTTTAAGCATCCAAGAAGTGAAAAATAATTGTTATGATCTTCTTAAACTCAAGGGAGTAGCATCACCACCATTGCACATGTTACCAACTCATTTGCATCGAGGACAAACTAAAGAAACTACTAAATTAAAGGGAATTTTTTATGCTGAGTTACTCCTTGAATTCCCAAATCTTATGCAATTAGAGGTTCACAAGTTTAAGTTCATAGAGGAGTTGATTTCAACATCTTCTTCAGTAAGAGAGTCCAATTCTTCTCTTATAAGACTTTAACATTAATGAATGCAATAAATTGGTAAGATTGTTAAACCCTAAAGTACTGTCTTACTTGCAAAATCTTCCAAAGATTGAAATTGTAGACTGTGAGAGCTTAGAGATCATAATATCTGCATCCAATACCATAAAAAAAAAGAAGAAAGCAATAGTCTCATCAATTTTCCCAAGCTATGTGAACTTGTTCTCCAGAACTTGCCAAATTTAAGAAGTATTTGTGATGGCATGCTTATTTATCCCTCCATTATATGTATTGAAGTTATAAGGCATCCGAAGTTAGAAAGACTTCAACTTTTCCCTCCCCTATCTTCCCTTAAGAAAATAAAAGGGAAATCAGAATGGTGGGAATTAATGGAGTGGGATCATCTCCTTGCCAAAATTCTTCATTAACCCTACTTCAAAACAATTTAAGGGCTTTGATTATGAACAATCAATTATCAATCTTCTCTTCAGGATAATATTTAGGTATGCTTCTACTGGTCCAATATCTCTTTTTTTCTACTAATTATGATCGCATTTTAGGTTTTCAAATTTGTACCATATTTGTAGAATTATTTGTATATAAGTTACTTATATTGTTATCCATACTAAAATAAATTGGAAACAATTGGTGTAACATTTAAATTCAATAAATTAACTATACTTTTATCACTATCATTATCTTTACAAATTTATTTTTCTTTTACTTTTTTTAGGTCAAATTTTCCTGTCATGTAATTACTATTTTTTCTATTTTCCTTTTTCTCTCTTTTTTTGCAAAATGATTTTATTTGAGCAACTACATCACACATGCATCTTTGGTAATATATCTATATTCTATATTAGATAAGGATAATGAGATGGTGTGACTATAAAAAAAAAAAAGATATATCCTTTCATTGAAAGAGATTGTTGGGCAGGTTTTAGCATTAAATAATTAGAAATAAATTTCTTCGCTGTTATTTCCTTCAATTTTTCTCTTTTTTTTAAAAGGTAGTTTGCTATTTCATGTGATTATATAACACTTATGGTTCTAATTATATAATAAGAATCCTGAAGAATGATAAGTAATGAATTGAATTTGTAATCATGATCATTTTTTAGCGTTAGTTTAAATTAAAGCACATGAATTTGACTAAGAAGAACGAATATCATTTATGCAAAGATTTAAAAGTAAAATAATGAGCTTTCACAATTTTTAAAAAGATACTGTTAGGGTAATGGTGGCAGTTTGCTGTGATTTAATGGTTTGGTGATAGCTTTCATAATTTTTACATGAATACCAACAAGGAGAAGCAATTTGTTGATCATATTATTTTCATATGTAATACTTAGATAATGTTCATGTTTCATATAGGGAGGTGATATCAAATATCGAAGTGTTCTAATCTACATCTTCACTTAGTTTAAGTAGTTACTTGCTCTCATCTTTGATAATGAGATGATGATATAATGATTTTATTTTTCTATAGTGCCTTGTTGTAAACACGGGCTAAATCTATGAAGAAGCAAGAAGATGAAAGGCATTTGATCCAAGTATTTGTAGGAATTGCTGGCGTTATAGTTGCCATATTTGGATAGGTTCCATACGCTGTGTCCTTTAATCTCTTAGCCTTTTAAGCATAGATGTTTCCTTTCTTTTGACAATATAATGACTCAGGGTCTATGTTTTAGTTTTTCTCATGTACACATGCCACCACTTGTGCATTCTTTGCTAGCTTCAGGCTAGGCTATGAGGTGAGCTCTAGATTTGACATCTCTTAACCTTGTTGTTGTGCTTGTACAAGTTTAAATGTCAATGATATACAAATGGCAATTATGACTATAAAGCTAGATCAGTACGTCTACGCAAAATTCAAATAGGGCTGCAAACAAGCTGAGCCAAGCTCAAGCTTGTTTAAAGGCTCGTGCTCGAGTTAGTTTAAAGGCTTCAGCTTAGCTTGTTTAAAATTTACCTAGCTTAAGCTAGAGCTGAGCTTTTATTGAACCTAAAATTGAGGCTCAAGTTCAACTCTTTATGAAACGAGCTCAAGTTGAGTCTCGAGCCTAAAATTTAAGTTCGAGCTCGACTCATTTAGATAGCCTACTTACCAATAATATAATATATAAATGTTGTTATAATATATATACATAATTATTAAATAGAAATTAATTTTATTGTTTTTATTTTGTTGGTATGGATTATATATCATGCATAAAAAAAATTTCAAAAAATCTACTAAGGAGTCTATTTACGAGTCTAAACAAGCTTGTTCACGAGCAGGCACAAGAGCTTAAATCAAAGCTTGAGCTTGGCTCATTTACTAATTAAGCTCGAGTCAAGCTGAGCTCAAAGCAAGCTGAACTCAACTAGCTTGGCTTGTTTGCAGCCTTAAATGGAAACAGACTATTTTTTTTTTTTTTTGTATGGTAGTATTTACTAATTTCTACTTCACAAGAGAAGCCACTACATTGATTTGAACAATTTTCATGATTGTAATATTTCACTAGGCACAAAACCTTAAGTGCATCATCATGGTGAATAATTGTTATGGAGAATTTGTTGAAAGAATTGAACTTCCAATAGTGGTATGTGATACCATACCTAAATTTCTTATTTAAATTGTATTTCTCCATATTGAGCTTATGTAAGATCTTCTTATGGATGTTAGGGTGCAAATTTAGTTGTTGGAAGTATGATTTAAGATTCAAGTAGAATTATTGCACCTTTGTGGTGATATGTTGTAGGAAATGATAAATTGGTAAAAGTTGCAGCCAACTTGTTTGTTTGTGTCTGGTCTTGGAGTTGGTTGTGGATCCTTTTGAGGTTGTTAACTTAGTGCTCTCATCCTTTAGGAATGTGTCACTTATAAGCTTTCGTGGCATCTTACTTTTTTTTTTTTAACATCATAATTTTATTTTTACTTATTAATTATAATTGGTATAAATATGATATCTCTTAACTAAGTCCAAATCCCTTGGCTTTTCTAGTCAAGCACATCCCATAACCACTATGCCTAGATAGGCTAAGATATTATTATTACAGTAATGCTTAGTTAAATTGCTTCTTATATAGAAGATTAGTTACTAAAAATTTAATAATATGGGATAGCTCTGTGTGTAATAGGAGAGCCCAGCAGCCATTGAAGCTCCACAACTTCAAACCAGCACCAGAAACTCTCCATAAATGCTCCACCAAACCCGCGTAAATAATCTAATTTTGTTACAATCTATCTTCTTTGTATTACTGGTCTACTATTTCCTACTCTAAAATTGGTACTTTGCTTGGGTGAGGTGGATTAATAAGAATTAAGGACTAGAGATGGACCATTTTCTTCCGCAAGGTACTTTCTTTTTTATGCCAATTACACTAACATACTAATTAAAGTTTCATTGTCACTTTTTCTGTATTCTCATCCATACTCCTCATGAATTTGTTGCGTAGCTATGATGAATTTGTCACAACTCTAATATGAGGACCTAACAGGATTGATCTAAAGCCATCATATCACGTGTGCACCCGTAACATGAGAGCCGTCTTGTACGTCAGAGTATACAAGACTCTATCTAATTATAAATGTTTATCATACGAATGATATAATATATTACAATATTTCAACTATGGAATCCGGTTTTCCAATTTCTACCAAGATCGCAGAGAATCGGTATCCCCCACCAAATAATGAAATTGGGTTTCCAAACTATAACATACAAAATTTAAAATTCATCTAATTTACATTCTAAGTTCACCATATCCTATATCTCTATCTTCAATATAGTTTGTTGGAGAAGTTCTCTTCACACATTCCTAGCCTAATCCCAGCTAATAATAATCTTGCACAAAAACTGTAGGGGGGTGAGCGAACCACGGGCTCAATGAGTTCATTCCTCACTACTACTAGTCACGCAAGTTATCAAACATTAATTATACACTCATGCAAATCTATTTACACGCAATATGAATGCATACGTGATGAATGCAAGCAACACATCTATGGGGGTCCGGAACCATAGACGATGTAGATTTACCTGTCTACACTTCAGTTGTCTCCCATACTTACCCACATGGGACACTTCGCCTTATCCGTATGAGGCTGCCTGGTGGTTGCATCCATCCAGACTCACCCAATGCTTATCCGCCATTGGTAACAACAAATATTCCCCAACGTGTTCATGTGATTTACGCTGGTTAATATTTAAATATATATAATGCCAATTTAATGGCCATTCTTACAATCCATCACCAATCTATGGTGAATCGCACAAGTAGACCCCGACTCGGGTAACATCTACTGCCAATACGAACCATCACCTATAAAGGTGAATCTGGCGGATAGACCCAAACTCAGGTAACATCTATCGCCAAGTGACCAGTGGACCCAAATTCAGGCAACATCCACTGTCACAACAATACTCGAAAATGTCCCATGTTTATTTCATAAACTCTTTTAGCACAAATTCTTCCCTTTTTAAATGATATAAAAACAACCTGGAATATTCCAAGTCGGATTTCTTTAATATACATTTCGAAATACTTTTGATTTCAAAATTGGGACATTTCCTACAAGGGGATCAAGCACATGCGATGAGTATATCCAATTAGTTTAGTCGAATTATTATCTTTATCCATTTATTCAGGTGATCATGCGGATGATAACACTCACATCAATCAGTCATTCCATACAAGCAATACAATCAACATAACAGCAAACAGTAGCAATCACAAGCAAATAGTAGATCATCAGAATTCCCTCACCTGTGGTCCTCGCTAAGCTACTGGCAGTCCGGAATTGATCTATTTTCCTATGAAAGGAAATAACAGAGATTTATTATTAGATTATTTCTGTAAGAGAAGTCTTCCTATAATTTAAAGGTGTTGATCTCTATTGTCAGATATTAAATTAAGTCCGTTATCTATATTTTTATTTAAGGGGTTCGTCTTTTCTTAAGTTCTAGTGCTTTTAGTAGAAGATTTTTATTTATTAGTTCTTTACCCGTCAACCTTATCTGTCTCTCAAATTGGTATTTTATTTATTTAAAGGTATTATCTAGTATCTATACTTTTCAAAATTTATAAGATCGTATTTAGATATATCAAATTTCTATTATACTTCAGTTTTATTTTTGTTATAAAACAAGCTAAGTGTAATACTTATAATAGTATTAGTAATATTAGTATTGAAAAATTAATATCAGTATTAGTATTAAATACAAGTATAATAATAACAACAACAATTTTTAGATAGTTAGTAAATAATACCATTAGTAACAAAAATAGAATTGCTGATAGTGTAAAAATAGTGACTTTAACGTAAAATAACAATATTGGTAACTCTAATGAAAATATTAATAATACGGAATACTATAAACAGTAGTAATAATAATAATAATAATAATCATAACTATATTGATAGAAATCACAATAGCATTTATGTTGGTTGAAAACTGGATGACTTCTATTTATGATTTCTTATTTGTTTTAAATCCGACTTCATTGTATAATTAGTTGATTTGATAGTATTCTTCGAGTAATTTTTTTTGTAGTAGAATTATCTTCGAGAAAAGAGACTTGTACGATTTTTAGATTTATGAAACACATGTATAGGTTTCAAATGAATTCTAACAATTGTAATCAAAACTTGTTTTGATCATATCTAATTCATTTCTAATCCGTTTTTGACAAATAAATAGTCGTTTTCATAGTATTTTCTTGAGTACAATCCATTGGTGGTGTTATTTTTGACTTAAAACAAACACATCAATACAGTTTATTCACTCTTTCCAATGAGTTTCGTGAGTTATTTAAAGTTTATTTAGTTTTGTTGTAGTTCAAGTATGATTTTAGTTTTTCCTTTATTGGATTTGAATTTCTATACCTAAAAATCTTCAAGTTCGTATGTTTATATCCTAAATAGTCTAGATAGCATAAATATATTATCAGACTAATCTTGATAAATTTGTAAGACAGATTCCTATAAATCAACATAACGAATATTTAAACTTAATGTAATTCTTACCTTGATTGGATAATAGGATGAACTTAGCTCTTCATTCTTGATGAAATTATTGATCTAAGAGAAAGGTTAGAAAAATGAGTAACTAATGAAAACTAATCTAGCTAAACTAACATATATATTTATTTGATTCTCTTACCTTGTTGAGTTTGGGTCTAATTTGAATCTATGGTAACCAAGACTATCTAGTTTGGTCTTTGATGTTATTTGGGTTTGGTAAAGTGGGTTTTGATTGTGGTTGATGAATATTAATGCTTGGATAATGCTATAGGATCTAAACAAGGGATACACTTTGTTTCTAGAGTGTTGAAACAAGTTTAAACAAGTGAGCATGAAAGAGGAGTTTTGATAAATTCGTAGTGGCTTTTCGGGGCAGATTTTTAGGTTATGTTTAAGGAGAATTTGAGTTGGTTTTGTAGCCAACTTATGCTTATATATGTATACAAAAGTTAGGCTAAGATTTAGGTACATGGGAGGGTGTTTTGGACTTGGAAAAGTACAAATTCCAGCTGCTATTCTCTGGTAGAATTGTAATGTGAATTTGAGGACGAATTTTGGATGAATTTATGGGAGATTTGTGGCTGATTTCAAGGGGAATTAAATGTGTTTGTTTGGTAGTTAATGAATGTTGTTTATGTGTGTAAAATAGGGGCTCAATTTGCAAGAAAAATCGAGTCAAAATCGTGTGAAAACAGAGGTCAAAAATCAAAATTTTCTGCTGCTGTTTACTTCTTGTTTTTCTATGTTGGTTTGTGTGAATTTTTGTTCAGATTTCTTTTGTTGTTTCCTAGCTAATAAATGGTGGTTGAAGTGGACATTTGAAGGCCTTTAATTGGAGTTTAATTGGTCAAAAATATCAGCTCAAATGAGCATAGGAATTTACAAAAATCGGAGTTGAAATTGCTCCTGCATTCTTGTTGGTTTGTCCCCTGCTGCAGCTGGTTTGTTTGGTTATTTGAAGACAATTTTGGTAATGTTTTGGTTGTTTTCTTGAGCTGAGATTCTTGGTATTTAATGTTTATTACATGTGGTTTATTTTGGTTGGATTTTATGTCATTTTCGTTTGAAATTAAGAACTCAAATTCGGATCAAAGTTGGGATGAAGCAGCCGAAATTTGTCTTGCTGCTGCTCTGTTCATGTGCTCTGTTTTCAATCCAAGCGTTTGTGCTGTGCGTGTGTGTGTGGATGTGGGGTGCTGCTGGACGTGTAGAGAATGTGCCGTGCGTGGATGTTGCGATGCTCTTGTCAGCCAGCTGCCGCTCGATCATCCCTGCTGCGCGTGAAGAAGGATTGCTCTTGTGCTTTGTGCGTGGAGTCCTTTTTGCTTGATCGTTCATCTGTCGTGTGTGGATTCCAGCGTGTGTTCACATCTGCTGCAGCTGGTCCCTCTGTTCCCGAAAGTCTGCAGCAGTGACTTCAACGTGTTTAGTCGACTCCTGCCGCTGACGTTGATGCTGCGCGTGGAAGAAGAATTTGCAATCGACTCCTCTGTCTTCTGTGGTGTCCCCTGCTTCACGTGGAAATTGGTAACGTGGCTGCGTTTAATTCCAACATGAGTTCACACTGCAACTGGCTTCTCTGTTCCATGTGAAGGAATTTTCCGAAATTCCTTTGTTTTCTCAGTGAAGAACTTTGTCCTTTTTGATTATATAATTTCCAATTCCCACGGTGGTTCCAATTTGCAACGTTTTCTTTATTATTATTATTATTATTATTATTATTATTATTATTATTATTATTATTATTATGATTAACTAAAATAGTTTAACCAACATTAATTTATGCCATATACTTATAACGGTTAGATAAGAATTTTACCGGAGTAAAATTATCTAAGTTCCAAAATAAATTCTAGATTGTTTGTATAAACAAATTTTTGGTTTACACGATTAATTGCTTTTAATGTTTTAATTAAAATTTTCAAATTCAATAAGCCAATTTAAGAACTAAGTCTTAATGAATTTAGAATTTTCTATCAAATATAACAGCAGGTTTGAAATTTTAATGTTAGATCTAGATTAATATTTATTGATCGGTATTAATTTCTATTATGTTTTTATAATCCTAATAATTCATCTTCGGATTGTTGTTTTACGTCGATGAGTACTGTTAATAGATTATATTTTATTGGTTTGAAATTTAGAGCTATTTTTAATTATATCTTGAATTATCAGTTCAAGATACGAAATCTCGTTTTTGGTATCAATTATGGTCAAAGAAATTTTTATTCGGGTTTTTCAAGCTATGAATGAGTTTATTACAACTCATAGATCAATTTTAAGATTTTTGTTGAATCATATATTTTATATTAGTTTCACATTTGCTAATTTGTTCATTTTCTAGTTACGAAAATTATTAAAGGCTATGTTGGCAATTCCAGATTTCGATTTCTAAAATCTGTAAATCCTTTAATTAGAATTATTAGTGTAAGTTAAATATTTATTTAAGAGCTAGATTCTTAGATATATCAAACATTATGTTTTATTGTATTAAAGTTATTTATACTAATTTGTTATTAGCAATATATTTTTATCTAAGGCTACTCAATATTGTTAATAGATAGCTTGAGCATTATTATTTCATTATTTAACAAGCGTAGGATTTATTTTCTAAGTATTGAACTTAAGGAAAAAGAATTCAGTAATTTACATTAACGATTGATTTATCGTCTTTTTAAATTATTTGAGGTTATAGAAGTTCAGTTTTGTATTTCCAAAAATTTATTTATTTATTTTTTTTTTGGTAACAATTTTGATCTTTCTAATTATATTCAAATTCATTTACGCTTTAACATTTTTAAAAAAAATTTGGAGTGATTTTTACCACTTGTTCCAATTATTCTAAATAATCAAATATTACATTTTTAGTATTTGTTAAAATCATGTTACGTAAAATTTGGGGGATTACAGAATTGGCATTCAGGACATACGCGACTTAAGTCTGGAAGTCTTGTAGACCTCAATAGCGTGTTTCCTCTGCGAAGAGCATTTACAGCAAAGTTTCCTCGTCATATCAATAAACTTTGGATATTTAAAATTTATATCATCAGGTGGAGATGCGAGGTAGTACATTCCGCAGCAAAGTCTCATTTTCATAAATCCTGTTCAATACACTACGAGAAAATTGGTCTTTGAATACAGAAATTCTGCAACAAAAAAAATAGTAAAACAAGTTATATTTCTACAAATAAAATCAAGGATGATGATTTTTACAATCGAAATTTACATTTAGAAACAAAATTTTTATTTCTAAAACGCACTTTTCTTGTATGATACATAAGTTATATTTTAGTAATTAATTTTAATTAAACCTTCTACACAAGAAATAATTTTAGATCAAGAATAACAATAGCCATATATATATATATTTTTTTTTTTTGCCGAAACAATAGCAAGATTAGTTAACTAATAATTTGCCTTGTAATGTCCTCTGTTTCATTTTATAAAAACAGGGGATGAGATTTTAATTTTGCATGAAGATGTTCTATGGTTTGTGTGGTCTTTGCCTCCAGTTTACTCCGTGCCTTCCGCTTCCTCCTACTAAACTGGAAAGATTTGGCTCATGACATATCTACTAGAACCTTAAATCCTAAAATTATTGACCTTTCAGTTCATGAATATCTAAATAATGTCCCAAATACTAAACTGGTAGAATTTACAACAAAGGAATGCTAAAAGAAAAATCGGGAAGGTATAATTACTAGTAGTTGGCCTAACATAAAATACTTGGATGTGATAGTCACAGGTGCCACGGCTCAATATATTCCAACGCTTGAATTTTACGGTGGTGGACTCCCAATGGCTAGCATTATGTATGCATCCTCCGAGTGCTACTTTGGTCTAAACCTAAAACCAATGTACAAGACATCCGAAGTTTCATACACCACAATAGTAGACATGGGTTACTTTGAATTCATACCCCTTAATGACCCTTCATCTTCGCCATCCTAGCATGTCGAGTTAGTTCATGTCGAAGCCAGCAAAGATTATGAGCTTGTCATCCCTATAACCTGTTGTAATATCACCTTTTGTTAAAGGGCTCAATCGTCAAACTACTTGTAAGATATGCCGGGCCATTTCCTAGGTTTTAGAGGGGTGTATGTCTCACCTATCATGTTTAATATTGACCTTTGTGCTATGACATGAAGATAGAGATCAAGACACATGCCCAAGTACTTACAAGATTACATCACAAAATAAGATACAGTAAAGCCAGCACATTCAAATACGTGCAACATTTCTTATTTTTCATTTGTATAGATCTACGATAGCTTTAGGACAGCTGGCTAGTTACAACAACATACAGATATACTGTGTAACGGATTTGTAAGTGAGGATACGCTCACTAGTGATATAAATACAAATGAACAACAGAAATAGAGGGTAGCCAAATTTTACCCAAACAACATGTTTTAAGAGCCTCTGGATGCTCGAATTCTAGCTTGCCTTTGAGTCCATTAGTTTTGCTTATCTTCATCCTCGCAAGGAAGATTAAACTCAAACATAAAGCAACATTGAAATTTCATACTCTTTAAACCCTAGTTTTGAGAGAGTAAAGAGAAGAGAGAGTTACCTTTTTTTCTCATCGAGAGTGTTCTCAAGATAGTCGAAGTTTCTAGGACAAAATTCCAATTGTTCAGCTAAGAGGCCGACAAGTGCTTGTGGGCTTTGTTTAGGCTTATCAACTAGTGCTTTCATTGCTGCCATGGCTGAAGGAACTCGAGGATTTTCTCAATTAAAGGAAGACCTTCTGTAAACCCCTAAATTTTAAGGTAAATTCGAGTTCAAACCCTGAATTGGAAAGTCAACCGAAAACCCTAAGTCAACAAATCCCTAGGAATCCCTAGCAGTTTAGATTCGACAACCTCGGTTCTTATTACAAGAAGTCGAAATATAAGTGCAGAGTGTAGATTGGTTCATAATAATATTAGGATACTTAAAAATATCAGATTAGTAAATTTTCGACCTATTTCGAACCTAATCGGATACAGACTTTGAAAAGCATGTCCCGAGGCTCGAAATACAAAAAAATATATTATTAGTACCGTTAGACTCGTAATTTTATAAGATTTCTAAATATATCAGTTATATAATTTTTTGGGTTATAAAAGCTACAATTATAGCCTTTTATCATATTTTCTTTACTATTAGTACTTTAATTGTCTAATCTACTTTTTGATTTCTAATCACACTATTCACAAGTATAACCACCCATACCATATTCTTATATCCTTACAACCTATTCTTACAATTCACATTATTTTCCTTACATTTTCTTTTCCAATACAACTTATACTACTTAAATTACTTATTTAAATTTGAAACTTACATAACACAAAACAAAACATCTCTCTCTCTCTCCCTTTAACCCAAAACCAGCGCCCCCCATGCCATCTCTCTCTATTTGTTTCATTTTTTTTCTTTCAATCACACAAACTCTAATCCCATTCCTTATATAAACCCTTTTATGCCTTCACTATTTCATTCTTTCTTTCTTCATTTTTACTTTTATAAAAATTTTGCAGAACTCTATCTTCTCTCCCCTTATTGCCGTGACCCTCCCATACACACAAGCAATAATATATTTTTCTTTGAGTTTCTTGTTTCAAACTCTAAATAAGTAATAGATCTACACCCTACCACCTTAAAAACATGTAATGGCAAGATCATACATGTGTGATTCCACTTAAAATCCCCATGAGCTTTATGCTAGGGAGGTGGAAATACTTGAACATGAGATCCTTGCCATCACAATGTTGTAGTTCTTGCTATTTATGTTGTCTTGCTATTATTATGCTTTGTTTTTGAGTTATGTTGTTATTATTAATGTTTTGTGCATTTATCCATCATTTAACCATATCTACATAATGATCATGGTGCATTTACATTTATGACTAGTATAATAAACTAGATCTAGTTGTTTTGAGTTCATAAATGCATTAGATTTTTGTTTTATGCACATAAAGGACTTAGTAGCATGATAATAGTGGGGAAATGTTAGAAAGATTGAGATCTATTTTAGTTTCAACTAAAATAATTCTTGGAAATTCGGATCTAAAAAGAACCCTATTTAGAAAAGCTATTTTTCAACTTCAAAATGAGTATTTTACATTAAAAATAAAAGGCTTAGGGAATAGATATCATAAATAATTGGTTTTGATGAGTAAAGCTTAGATTTAGTAAAGGATATTTTCAAAACAAGAAAAGTTAACAAAAGTTAAGTTAGCATTATGTTTCAATCCCAACAATAAGCTTAAAATTCGTAATAAAGAATGCTTGATATGTGAACACCTATTTTTCAACCAAAAAACAAGATTTTTAATAAAGAAATGGAAGCCTTAAGGAGTAGATTTGGTTAGGAATTAATTTTAGAAAGATTAAATGAGTTTTACAAGATTAAATGAGTTTTACAAAAGAAACAATCTCGAATATAAATTTCAAAATTCGGATTTCGAAACAACCTCTATTTGAACACCTATTTCCAAATGCCAAAATGAGGATTTTGATGAAAAAATAGGAGTTATAGGGAATACATGTAATAAAGACCTAATTTTGACAAGGACAAATGAAACTTATCAAAGTATAATCCTAAAACAAGGAAAGGTTTCAAAGTATAGATTAAACAATATTTTCATTCCTTAAAAATTTTATAAAATTCGTAACTAGATAAACGCCCTATTTAAACATCTATTTTCCAACTCCAAAATGAAGAATTTTATTAAAATAATGAAGGTGTTAGGCATAGAGGTCATTAAGATTGAGTTTTGATAAAAGCAAGTGTGATTTTGCAAGAAATAAAACTAGTTTTCTTAAGTCTAGTAATTTCAAAAGTTTTGCAAAGCAAAGGTTTTCTAAAAAAATTCTTGATATCAAATATCATTGAGGATATACATGAATAATAACTTGTAGGTAATACATGTACACGTAATGCACTTGGTAGAAACAAAGCTAGGAAAATAGTGTCTTATACATCCCATGGAGCATTGTCTAAATACATGAGGAAATAGATTTATCAATACCCATGAATCATGCATGATATTGAGTTATTTATCTATATAAAAGAGTCTTACAAGATATAATGATGGCTAAGTATCTATCAAAGGTTTGGAATAATGCTTAGATATATTGAAATTAGAAATTGATTTATGGGATGGGAATTTTGTATAGCATTCTGTACCTTACTGTTCATGGACCTAATGACCTTGTTTGATGGAAATAACTTTAGAAATAGATAACTCTTGTCGAAAAGGTAGAAATCGGTATATAATATGCGAAATTCTAGGTCAAAATGACCAAGTTATGGTTGTTTTAAGCTAGAATTTCCTTTTAGACGAACTTTGACGAACTTGTTAGAATATAATTTATAAGTTCATTCAAACTTCATAGAAATACTCGTTGGAGTTATTTCTTTTGATTAGGAGACTTGGGAGATGAGCTAGACCTTCCCAATGACTATTACGATTAAGTGGATTTTCGCACCATGGCAAAGTGATTTCACTATCTTTAAATTATATGCCTATGATTGTGCTTGTAATGATAGTGGCATTAGAATTAGAACAAGATAAAATTTGGAATGTGCATGTGAATTCTATTTGGTTGAATTGATGATAAGAATATCAAGATGGAAAGTGCTATGAATACTTGTATGATATAGTATAGAATTGAAGTGTCTGTCATATCTATGATCATCTATAATTCGCTTAAATAATATGCCATGATCTCATAATTAAATTTACCATGCATACCATATGTTGAGTCCAATTGCATTTGTTATTATACCTTTGAGGGAAGAAGGCAGAATAGTTAGGCAACAAGTGGGCCGGAAAACTCGAATGTTGGCATAAAAGGCCTGAATTAAAATGGAAGTGGTGTAGGTATTTATATCAACTACAAAATTAGTGAGTGGGTGGGCACTTGAATCAACCACTATATAAATGAGAAAAATTGAAATCTATGGTCGTCTGAACCTGGAACACCTAACGCCGAATGGAAGGCGTAAATCCATTCAACATAGGACTCTTAGAAAGTCTTATGTAATGTATGCTCATGTGCTTGTACATTTCATATGGTTGTTAATATAACTTGCTTTCCACATTGCTTGTTGAAGTATTTAATTTTGGAAGTGAAACTCACTAAGCTCGTAAGCTTATACCCTTATAGTTTCCTGTGTTGTTTGATATTTATGACTATCTCCAAGAAGCCACTTTCCACGGGTATATCTTTTGGAATTTAAGGAGATTTTTGAAGAAGTCGGGACCTATATATTAGGCATAGACTTCTAGTTAAATCTCCTTAATCTTATTTACATGATGTTGTAAGAGACTTTTGCAAACCTAAGGACTCTTAATATTTTGACGGGGGTATGCCCCTTAGATCTTTGTCATAGATTAATATTGGTTATAATTGTTATGATATATATTCTTATTGCTATGTATGTCTTCTTAAGCTATTTCGATTCAAAGTAAGATCCCCTACATAGTAAACATAAGCCTTACACCCGGTGTCTAAACTCATGGAATGATTAAGGTTGTCATACTTGAGTTTAAATATCGAGTGTGGTAGACTGTCGCATATAGGGTACCATTTGGGGTGTGACAACTTCCATCTCATGAAAGTAAGATCCTTTCACTTGAATCTAAACTAATCGACTATTAGCTGATATGACTAAGTCTTACAATCTGTTAAATTGCAAATGAAGAATCAGACTATTTAGAATCTTAATTCCACTATTAGTTCATCATTTTCTCCAAGAAGACATTCTAATAATGAGGAGTCTTCATATTCCTAATGAAGAATATTAAATTGGATTTAGCGAAATTTTTGGGTGAATACCTTCTTTCTTGGATTTTCAAGGCCAATCAATTTTTTTATTTTCATAAAGTTTCTAATCATGAGTGTTTGAAAATTGCATCATTTGCAATGGAGGATGATACTGCTGATTGATATCAACGGTTGTATAGGAATGGTCTGCTATCTACATGGTCTGTTTTTCTTAAAGCTATGGAACGTCATTTTGATCCTTCATTGTATGAGGATCTATAGGGCAAACTTTCCAAACTAGTTCAAACTAGCATAGTGGCTGAGTATCAACATGCTTTTAAGTCATTGTGACGCAGTGGAGGTACGATAGGGTTTATCGCAGGACGTTGATTTGCGTACGAATACCCGGCTTGTGATCTTCAAATATATATTGATTCTGAGAATACCTAGATATCTGGCATCAAAAGTCAAAATCTACACAAAGATAAAGAGTTTTGGAATAGAGAGAATACTCTCAAAGAAATTTATTCAAAAAAACAATTTTTACTCTTATGCCATAGGACTTATATATATATGGCAAGCTTGAAAGTTGCCATAACCGAAAAAGAACTAAACCTATTAAATAATATTAAATAGTATTTAAAATGAAAAACTAAAATTGATATCCTATTAAAAGACATTAAATCCTATGAAACTGACATCATATTAAAAGACATTAAATCCTATTAAAAATCCTACTAAATGATACTAAAAATTATTCTTCAAAAATATTAAATGATATTTTAAAGGCATTGATCGCATTAATAATTACAATTCAAAAAAAACCAAAGAACATGTAAAGTACGCCGCTCTAACTCCGGCAGTGTAGAACTAAAGGCTGACGGCATAGGTAGCCAACATTGGATTTTCTGTCCCTTCATCCTATGTTGCATTATCCTTTCCAGGCTGGACAAAATTTGACCTCGAATTTTAACCATGTTATGCAGTAAGTCCTTAACCTATCTCCTCAGTTGTTCATGTTTTGTAGGGCTCATTTGATGACGAGGATGATATGGAAGGGTTGCACTTAGGTCAAGATAGATTTGGTGTTGAATGTCTCTCAATAGGGGTAACCCATCTGGCAACTCTTCAAAAAACACATCCTGAAACTCCTTTACAACCATAGTTGCAAACGCATGTATTACTACCTCTTCAGTAACTTCCTTGCCTACAATACGCTGAAAATTTTCATCTTTTTCCAAAAATTCTTCCTCCTCATACTCATCATCAAAAATTGGTTTTCCATCTCCCTCAACCTTAAACACATCATCATATTTTGTAAAAATCTCTTCTTCATCATTCTCAGTGTCGAAGATAGGTCCTCCATCACCCACAGCTTTAAAACATAGGTTCATCATCCTCATAAGTGTCAAAGATAGGTTCTCCATCACAGTAATCCCCATCAACAGAAAAGGAATCATCATCAAACATCATCTTAGGATTAAGGTTTTTACCTTTATTTTGATTTAGCACAAACGCTTCCATTCTCTCTGTAAGTTGATCTACCATAGCACTCAACCATTGATCGATTTTCTACTTGATCCTCTCATCTAGATCATCATAATCATAAATCTCATCCACATGTTGCTGGTTTGGTTGTCTACAAGGCGGCATCGTCACTCTAGGAACGAACGCAACTTTGATACCAACTGACGCAGTGGAGGTACGATAGGGTTTATTGCAAGATGTTGATTCGCGCACGAATACCCGACTTGTGATCTTCAAATATCTATTGATTCTGAGAATACCTAGATATCTGGCATCAAAAGTCGAAATCTATACAAAGATAACGAGTTTTGGAATAGAGAGAACACTCTCAAAGAAATTTTATTAAAAAAAAAATAGTCTTTATATCATATGCCATAGGACTTACATATATATAGGCAAGTTTGAAAGTTTCCATAATCGAAAAAGAACTAAAACCTATTAAATAATATTAAATAGTATTTAAAATGAAAAACTAAAATTGATATCCTATTAAAAGACATTAAATCCTATGAAACTGACATCATATTAAAAGACATTAAATCCTATTAAAAATCCTACTAAATGATACTAAAAATTATTCTTTAAAAATATTAAATGATATTCTAAAGGCATTGACCACATTAATAATTACAAATTCAAAAAAACCAAAAAACATATAAAGTACGCCGCTCCAACTCCGATAGTATAGAACTAAGGTCTGGCGGCATAGGTTGCCAACATAGGATTTTCTGTCCCTTCATCCTATGCTGCATCACATTGTCTAATTATGTTACTGGATTATCTGAGGGTTCTCTTATGAGTTGCTTCATTTCAAGTTTAAAACCAATACTTCAGCAGGAGGTCTTAGCCACACAACCTATGGTTTGATCCAAGCCACGAGCTTACCCAGACCTTTTGAATCTAAGTTTACATACCATTTACCTTATCCTACTTCATCTTATACCCCTTCTACTTACATTAACACTTTTTCTAAACCTGGGATTTTCATCCACTTATACTCCACTTAATTCTTTCAAACCTAAATTCTTTCCTTCTAAATCAACTTTTTCTACTTCCTCGTCTTTTCATTCGGTTGCACCCACTACATTCCTAAGAAAACCTTACCATTTAAACGTTTGAATCCTTCCAAAATGGCTATTCATAGAGAAAAGTGTCTTTGTTTTAATTGTGATGAGAAGTTTCATAAGGACCATATTTGCAAGGCAAAATTTGTCATGCTTATTCAGCCTGATGATGACAAGGATGATTAGGAACCTTTATCTACATAACTAGATTCAGTTTCTTAAGCTTCTCTAAACCTTCCTATTGAGATTAGCTATCATGCTCTGTTTATTGCTCAAGATCTTAGAACCCTTTGTTTAAAGGGCATATTAGGGGGCAGTCAGTTTCTATTTTGGTTTATTCAAGAAGCACTCACAATTTCATACAAGAACATAGAGCTCAACAATTACATTTACCTATAGTAGCAACACCTTCATTTAAGGTGATGATTGGAAATGGTGAACATTCAACATGTGCTGGCTTTTGTGAGAAAGTGCCCTTACTTTTGGGACAGTGTCAAATTAATGTTGATTTGTATGTCCTACCTATTTAAGGAGCAGATATGGTTTTGGCTATTTAGTGGATTCAGACCTTAGGGCTTGTTACTATGAATTATGCAATCTTACTACTGATTGCATGTTGAACAGTCATCCAATTTGTTTAAAAGGCATTTCTTCACTTTTGCCCAAACGAATTGAGTCTCTTCAATTGAAATTGATCAAATTGTTGGGCTGTTTAGTTTAGTGGTTCAGATGTGTAAACCCCAGAACTTTTCACAATAGTATACAGTAGTAAAATAGAAAACGTAAAGTAGATAGTGAATGTAGAAACCGATAGATATCCTAGAATAGACTCATGAGTTGTGATAAACTCATTCCTAGTTTGAAAAACCCGAATAAAAAAAAAATTCTCGACCTTAATAGATACCAAAAACGAGATTTCGTATCTTGAATTGATAATTCAAGATATAACTAGAAATAGCTTTAAAATTTCAAAACCTATGAGATACAGTTTATTTATAGAGCTTATCGATATAAAACAATAGATTATAAATACAAACAGACAGAGATACCGAACAATTACCATCAATTTAAAACTAAAAAGAAAATTTCAAAACCGCTGTTATAATTGTTGGGAAGTTCTAAATTTATTAGAACTTGGTTCCTAATTTAATTCATCAAACTTGAAAATTTAACCACGTAAGTTAAAAATACTAAAAAATAATTAACCGTATTAAGTTTTAACTAAAAATTTGAAAATACAAATAAATTAAAGTTTTGTTGTAACTTAAATAATATTATCTCGATAAAACGTAAAAATAACAAGTATAGATATACACGAATAATTTATTTTCTTAATAAAAATATTTTTTTGTTAATAATTATTAAATATATATATAAAAGTAAAATCGGACAATTGCACCGCTGGAAAAATTGAGGTATGGAACGTGATCAGCAGTCCTCCACGCGCACGCAGCAGGCCAACATTCCCGAGTAGCTGCAATTCCCACGCACACAAGCAGCAAGTAGCCTACCGAGCAGCAGTGGATAGCAATACCCTCCACACATCCACACGCACAACAGCAGATCAGCTCCCACTCCAGCGCCTCACCAGCAGCAGCTTCATAAGGCAATTGAGCCACACTCATCTACACACAGCAGCAGGTGGGAACGATCAACCGAGCACAGCAGCTCCACACACATACACACCTTCCACACACACACAACAAGGAGCTAGAAACAGGGCACCTGGAAACAGAGCTCTGAGATTTCTTGTCCGACTTTGATCCAAATTTGAGGCTAAAATTCAAACGAAATTGCCCCAAAAACCAACCAAAACACTTCACATGTAATCAACAATAAATGAGGAGAATTTCAGCACACAAAGACAACCATAACCACTTCAAAGATCCATGCAAAAATCGGAGGAGAACAGCTGCAGTAGAGGAGAAAATTCAACAAACACGCAGCACACTTCTCCAAGTTCAATTTCGATTTTTGCAAAATTGCTAGGGTTCAATGAGCTGCTATTTTTGACCAATTAAACACCAATAAGGAGCCTTCAAATGGAAACTTCATGCACCAAAAATTAATAAGAAAATCGGATCCAAAAATTCTTCCAAAAATCAAGGTGGATTGTTCTAGAAATTTCAAACTTTCACACTTCAAACTTCAACATATTTTGACCCGATTTTTACATAATTTAATCTCTTATTTTTACACATATAAATAGAATTAATTAACTATTAAACAAACACCATTAAAGCCCTCAAAGATAACCACAAAAATTTGTCAAAACACAAGTCAAATTATCATGCAAATTGCAAAATCGTATGGAAATTTACAGCTGCACTTGTGGACATTTTTCAAGTCCAAAACCCATTCTATAGCCTCTAAAACTTAGTTTAGTCCTAGTATAAGTATATAAGCCTAAGTTAGGCACAATTTGAGCTCATAAATCCCACAAAAACACTCCAAAATCCCAGCTGCAACCACAAGTGCGTCCAACACTTTTTACTTTCCTTTTTCCCTTACTACCTTCAACATAGAAGCTTAGAAATGTTGTATGAACAACCACAAACCCTAGCCTACTTCCATACCTTACATACACACTAAGCTCATCAATAACAACCAAAACCAAATAAAAAATCCCAAGTTACCTTAAGGTTCAAGAGGAGGAGACTAGCTTGTCAAGGTGAGAAAATTAGATTACCTTAATAAACTTTTATTATAGTTAATGTTGTTTAGTTAGAAACTCATCCTCTAATCTTTGATCTAGGTTTAATTCTTGCTTTAAGAGGAATTTGAACCTCTTCCTTCCATTCCAATCCAAGGTAAGTTCCAAACTAAACCTATCCTTATTAAATTGTGAATTGACTTTAGGATGAATTATGGAGCATTTGAAGAAAGTTTTGTGGTTGATAAAGTTGCAAATCTATTGATGAATTCAAGAGGAAAGATGGTTGATGTTTGATAATGCTTAGGTATTGTTGGAAGAGAAAAACAACAACTTAGAAGTCTTATAATTGTGGTAATAGTAAATTCGGATTTAAGGATGAAGTGAACAAAACAAGACTCAAACTTCATCTAATCTAGTCTAAATGCATGTTTAAAGCTTCTAAGACCTTATATGAACATAAAGCTTAATAAAACAAGCTTTACAAGCATGATTAGAAGACCTACATTACAAGAAAAGGGTACGAACAAAATTCATGAAAATTATACATACCGAGACTTCTATAAGTTATGATGGAACTTAAGATATAAATGAAAATTTAAATGGGATTCCCTAAAATAGTCCTCAAATCAAAAGAAACTTAAAAGAATCAAACAATAAGAAATTCCTTTCCTATAGGAATCAATACTTTAAGAAATCACTATAAACCATAGGAATAATACCAAATATCGATCTAGGACACTTAGACACTCATAGGAATTTAAATTTCTATTTACCAATATTATTGACAAATACTTCATCTTAATAGGAAATTTCAATATTGTCGAGGATTTCCCAGTTGATTACTACGACTGATCAGTATGAGCAAGTGAGTAACTTAGACTTGTTACATTGTTTGTGCTTGTAGTATAGTTGCATTTGGAATAATATATATATATAATATAATATAAATATATATTCAATTGATATGCATGCGGGATTGGGATACAACATGATGCGTGGTGTATGATTGAATGGCAAATTATCATAATATATGTGATAATCCTATTGTATGATAAATATTGTATGAAATATGTCGATGATTGTCTGTAAATTGTATGATCGCCTTAAACTTGATTAACAACTGTCGGTACTATAAATGAAACGGACATGCATTGCACGATTTGCATAAACTGCATTATGTTTTTACGAACGCCTACTAGGTGTTAGAATTTCGGTTCTCTGATAATACTTGGTTTTTCTAGGCAGAGGCTATTAGTTCTACGCAAGTTTACCTTTGTTCTGTCGGTTCCATGGGAACTAACTGGTAACGAAGGACGCCGCCCATGGTATCGCTGTGAAATGTCTAACACTTAGTGGAGTTTCTAAGGCGCAAAACAGGAAATGGGTGTTTAAAACATCATTAACATAAAGAGATAATAATTGTAAGAATTGTGGATTTCCTGTGTGCTTAGTTTCTCCTGGGTAGGTGATTCAGGGATTGGTTCCTTCAACCCCGAGGAGAGGGCGTAAATCTCTATCCTGTTTGGATTCCGGTTTGTCCAAGCTTGTAATTGTTCATGTGTTTGATTGATGCATTACATATGATTGATAATAACTTGCTTGTTGTGATAAGTCTAGTTATTCACTAAGCCCGTGGTTATGCTCACACTCTTACAGTCCTTACAGGATGACACTTAAGCCTTGGTTGGTGGCTTCTAGGAGCTTAGAGCCGGTATGATTCTAAAGCTGGAAGAGTTTTGGAAACAGGAAAAAGTAGTTTCTTTATTTATATGTATTAATTAGTGTTAGTGCATCAATTTTATTATCCAAGAACTTAGATACTTTTATAGTCTGTAATAGTTATTATTCAGACAGTAGCATTTAATTATGGTATTGTGATTTTATTTACTTTCATCGTTTCTTATCACGTAACCAAAAAGATCCTGTTTTGTTAAACTCATGTCACTTTCCAAAGTAGTTCTAGTATGATATGTATATTTGATATCGTCTGGGTTATCCGACTGTATCATAATATATATATTACTACTAGGGTACTATTGGGGCGTGACAAGATGGATCAATCATTCATTGATACCACCTGCATCAACTCTATTGAGGAGTTATTAGGCAGATTTCAGAGTGTCTTTAAGACTCCATCATCATTGCCCCTCTTCATAATGTTTAGCATCATATTTACTTGAAGAATGAGTCATAACCCATTAATGTCAGACCTTATCACTACCCATTATTAGAAGGGAGAGATTGAAAAATTGGTTCAAGAAATGTTGAACTCTAGACTCATTCAGCCTAGCAACAATTCTTTTTCTTCACCAGTATTGTTGGTTGAAAAGAATGATGGTTCGTGGTGATTTTGTGTTGATTATCGAGCCTTAAATCAAGCTACTATTGGGGACAAATTCCCTATACCTACTAGTGATGAGCTTCTTGATGAACTATTTAGGGTAGTCATTTTTTCTAAATTAGATTTGTGTGCTAGTTATCACCAAATTTGCATGCACTCTAATGATATCCATAAGACGGCCTTTCGTACTCACGAAGGCCATTATGAATTTTTTGTCATACCATTTGGCCTCTCCCATGCCTCTACATTTCAACCTGTGATGAATAACATATTTCATCCCTATTTGAGAAAATTCATCATTGTTTTTTTTTTTTTGGTGATATCCTCATTTATAGCAAATCTCTAAATGATCATTTGTATCATTTACAGACTGATTTGTCTTGCCTACAACTAGTCAATTTTACTTAAAATGAAGTAAATGTCTCTTTGGTCAGGCTCGAATTAACTATTTGGGCCATTTTGTTTCAGTTATTGGAGTCTTTCATGATCCTTCTAAGGTTCAAGCTATTCAAGAATGGACTACACTACTCAATCCCACCCAACTTCGAGGATTTTTGGGGCTCATAGGCTATTATAGACGGTTTTTCCTACATTATGCTAGTATTACTATTCCTCTCACCAACTAATTGAAGAAAGATGCCTATATTTGGCATTTTAAGGCTACATCAACCTTTCTTAAGCTTAAACAGGCTTTAATGACTACTCGAGTCTTAGCTTTACAAGATTTTACTAAAACTTTTATTGTTGATGGGATCTTATCCCATTGCTTTCTTTAGCTAGAAATTCTCTTTGCGAATGCAAAAAGCAAGTGCCTATGTACGAGAAATGGTGGCTTTAGTTGAAGCTGTTAAGAAATTGATACATTATTTATTGAGGAGACATTTTATTATCCATACAGATCAAAAGAATCTTAAGGAGATTCTTTCTCAAAGAATTCAAACTCTTGAACAATAACAATAATTGGTGAAACTTTTGGGGTATGATTATGAGATTATGTAGAGACCAGGATCTGAGGATATCGTAGCTGATGCTCTTTTGCATAGCTTTGATTCCACTCCCAGTTCTTATCCATTTCCTGCCCTCCTTAGATTTTGTCACACTACTTAGGATAGAGTTCAAAGAAAATAAGGAATGGCAAATATAGTTATCTAATCTTAAAGCTAGAGTCTCATTGCAGTGACCATTAGTCGGTAGAGATGATATGTTATTTTTAGGTCAAAAATTTTTATCCCTCCTAATTATTCTATTATCAATTCTTTGATACTAGAATTTCATTCAACTAACGTGGGTGGCCATTTAAGGGTATTGAAAACTTTTAAGAGGTTGGCAGACTCTTTTTTTTTTTTTTTCTTTTTACCTAATATAGAGGGATTTTGAATCTTTTTTGGAGTGTGGCTATGTATGCCAACAAATCAAACATTTGACCGCATCCCCGGTGGGGTTATTGCAAACACTTCCGATTCCACATGAGGTTTTTGAAGACATCTCCATGGATTTTGTTGCTGGTTTGCCTTTATCTAATAGTTACTTGGTTATTATGATAATAGTGGATCATCTTTCCATATATTCTTCTTTTGGATGTCTCACAGCTCGTTACACAGCCACTTCAGTGGCAAGATTATTTGTAGACATGATTGTTAAAGTACATGGTATCTCAAAATCGATTGTTTCAGATAGGGATAAGACTTTGATGAGCAAATTTTGGTCTGAACTATTCAAGCTCAGTGGTACTACTTTGAAAATGAGTTCAACTTACCATCCACAATTTAATGGTCAGACTGAAGTCACGAATAAATGCTTAGAGTAGCACTTAAGAGCTTATGTCATGGATTGCCTAAAGGAGTGGTCTAAATTTCTAGCATGGGCTAAGTATTGTTTCAATACCAACTATAATACTAGTACTCATATGACCCCATTTCAAGTTTTATATGGTCGAGTTCCCCCCCCATTCCCAAATATGCTTAAGGAAAGACTAATATCGATGTTATGGATCATGAGTTAAAGACTAGGGATGTAAGGACCCGCTATCACCCCTATAATTAAAATAGGCGATAATAGTTCTCCAACCACATATAACCTATAAGATTATATGTAAGGTTGTCTAAAAAGAAGTGTTTGAGGAATTGTTTATCTAATTCCACATAGTTAATATAATAGAAACCATAGTTTTTCAAAACTTTTAACAAAACATACTACACCATTAACATATTTCACAAAAGAAATAAACTCAAGTCATACATAGCTAAGTACATATATATATACATTACAACCAAAGGCTTCTTACAAGTCTTAACAAAGTTATACATATAATCCAACTAGTACTTTAAATACAACCACAAGGCTAACATAACTAGTCTATTACAAAATTTGGATTCCATCAAGTTTAAGGTCATCTCTAGTCCTCCAAATCATTAAGAAAATCCTTAAAATCTGTTCCATACCCCTATTCGTGTAAAACTCGTCAAATTCATTACCTGAAATGGTTAAAATATGAGCCAAATGCTCAGTACGCAAGTAACGAATACGAATACAAATACAAAGTGATTCACACATGCTTAAGCTAAATACAAAATGCCACAACCAATAATTTATTATTTAATCTTTAGTTAGTCATACGTTATGGGAGTATTCAAACTCCGGACATCAAAGATCTAGTATCACGTCCGCCTCTCTAAGTGGTCCCTACTGTTCACACAAACTAGGCAGCCCCACCTTCTGACGTAGCTCATAATACTAAGGGATCTTGAGTAACGCATCACGATGCTTAGGGGGTTGATATAAGTAGCTTGGATACTCATACCATCCTAGATAAATTTATCCATAACGATTAAGTAATCTCATTTAGGGTTTCTAGTCGTTTTTCGACTTCACTTAACTCAATCCATAATATCACTTAATTCAAGTGTTCCCATAAACATTGAATTAAATTATATTACATCCTTTCAAGAATAAGCAAATGTTATACTAATACCAAATTCCTTATCGATTACCGGCTAAACCACTTATGAAAGTCATATCAAAATGACAGGGGTAGTAGTCTAAGCGCCAAAAACTATCATGCCCCAATCTGAGTAGGGTTACCTCTCTCCGAACTAGATTCAACGGTATAAAAGACACTCAGCAATCAATTATTAAATTTTTTAATTTATAGTAACTTTGAATGATGCTTATCCAAGTAAAGAAACAAGTGAGTTACCGCGTACCTAAAATAGCTCAGAAACTAATGGGGTTGGCCGAGCGAGGATCTATCACTATTCAAGACAATATTGAATTTCCACTTAGTTCAAGCACTAATTAACTAGTTTCAAATATTAATTAATCAAAGAAATTTAAATAAATTATTACAAAGACATAATAGAGTATTTAAAATCATATTATATCCTACAATATACAATAAATATTCAATTGATCATATATCAAGCTTAAGGAAATATTGAAGAAAGTTTTTTGAAAATGAAAACTGCAGGGAACGTGCCGGCCTTCAATGCTGGCGGCATTGAACCGGTGCATAATGCACTAAAACTCAACACTTGCCAACACTGGCAGTGTTCAAGGATACGCCAACAGCCTTCAGTCTACGCTGGCGGCGTAGAGCCAGTATAGATTACAACTCCAAATTTCAAAAATTTTCGAGAGTTCCACAGAGTTGATCCATGCCCATGGATAATCCTAACACCGGCAACATATCAATGTACATCGACATCGTGGGATACTACAGGCAGCTTTAAGTCCAGCGTTAAAGATTTTGATTCTATTAGCATTCCACACCGCCAATAAGTCGGCGGCGTTGGAACCCTAATAGCCGACGTACGTTTTGAGATATAAACATCGGCAAACTTTCCTTGCGAAAGCCGGCAGCGTTTCAAGTGGCTTTAAGAAAATAGATTCTGATCATCTTCAACACTGCCTCTATACTGGCGGCGTTAAAGTACCAGATGCCGGTGTACGCTCAAAAACAGGCCTATTCGAAATTGTTTTACTTCTCCTATTTTCTTTACAACATCAACACTTTTAAAAAATTCTTCAAACATATTCTAAGCTTCCCAAAACCTGTTATATGTTCTAAACACCATCCAAACAACACAAACCCCAGTTCTAATCATCAAACACCTAACTACAACATTCAAATACCAATTACACTTCAACTCCACACTTCAACTATTCAATTTAGTTCCACTACTCATCAACACTCCTTACAACTTCCCTAACACTTAACTAAGTTCACACAATAACAAAGCACAACCTAACATACATCAATGCATAAATCAACCAACTCAAATAGCATTTACTCATCCTACCCTAAATTTTACATTCAAAACATAAGATAGGAAATAAAACAAAAGATTATGCTTGCGTTAACTTACATGAATAGGCTTTGGCTTGGTGAAATTGTTGATTCCAAGAGCTTGATTTTGGTTTTTGGTTTAGGGCTTATGGTTTGATGAAATAGGAATAGAGAAGGAAAAGGAAAGAAAGAAATTTGTATAGAAAAATGGGTTGCCAAAAAGAGTCCCTAATTAATCAAATTTGAGGTTAATAATTATCCAAAGTTTGACTTTAGGGGTATGTTTGACTTAGGTTTAATTTGGCTTAATTTGGAATGCATTTGAGTTTAATATGGGCTTAGAAATAAGGCTTAAACTTTGTAAAATTCTGTGAATAATTTTCTTAGAAAATTCAAAGGTTGTTTTGACAAATTCTAAGCATAACACACACATTAATTCACAAAATACATAAACATTCATCACACTATGCACACATTAATATACATAAAACAATAATATTAATTTCATTGCACATACACACATACAAAATGACACATATTCAACACATGCACTAATTATATTGTTCATGCACATATATCTCATTTCAAAATCATATATAATTTCAATAACACATTTATAAAATATAATTTAGGAAATGTATGGCTATTTCAAGGGATGATATGTTGCCTCTATTAAAGACAAATTTGAGTCATGCTCAGTTGCGAATGAAACATATGTCAGACAAACATAAGACGGACATAACTTTTGAAGTAGGTGAATGGGTGTACATGAAGCTTCAACCCTATAAGCAAACTTCACTTGCCAATAGGTTATCTTTCAAGCTCTCATGGCATTATTTTGGGCCTTA
Organism: Combretum micranthum; assembly: GCA_024138025.1. Classification (NCBI taxonomy): domain Eukaryota; kingdom Viridiplantae; phylum Streptophyta; class Magnoliopsida; order Myrtales; family Combretaceae; genus Combretum; species Combretum micranthum. The sequence continues at coordinate 178,241 of JAMXBD010000985.1, read as the reverse complement.
TCAAATTACTAGACGTGTAGGTAATGTGACATACTATTTAGACTTACCATAACATCTAAGATATACCCTATTTTTCATGTGTTATTAATGAAGAAAGCCAAGGGTGAGAGATCTACTATGGTGCACCTACTAGGAGATTCTTATGGAAATTTTCCTATTGTGAAGCCTTTGGCTATTTTAGATTTTTGAAGAATTCATTGATAAGGCCAAATTTTTCCTCAACTATTAGTTCAGTAGGAGTTTCTTCCTATAGAGGATGCTTCTTGGGTCGATTCAAGAGACTTTCAACAAGATTTTCCAGATTATCACCCTGAGGACAAGGTGGATTTTCAAGTAGGGGATGAGCATGTTATGAAACGAAGACAAAGATCTAGATACATGCACAAGTACCTAAAAGATTACATCACAAAATAAGATATAGCAAAGGCAGCACATTCAAATACATGTGGCATTTCTTGTTTTTCATTTGTATAGATTTAAGACAACTTTAGGATAGCTGGCTAGTTACAACAACATACAGGTATACTTCGTAACAAATTTGTAAGTGAGGATACGCTCCCTAATGATATAAATACAAAGGAACAACAGAAATAGAAGGTAGCCAAATTTTACCCAAAGAACACATTTTAGGAGCCTTTAGAAGATCAAATTCCAGCTTTCCTTCGAGTCTATTAATTTTACTTATCATCATCCTTGCAAGGAAAAACACAGAGCTAGTTAGTTTTGTATGAATAGATCTAAGAAGATAAAACTCAAACATAAAGCAACATTGAAATTTTACTCTTCAAGCCCTAGTTTTGAGAGAGTAAAGATTAGAGAAAGTTACCTTTTTTTTTTTTTTTTTTCATTGAGTGTTCTAAAGACGGTGGAAGTTTCCATGGTAAAATTCCGATTATTTGGCTAAGAGGCCAAGAAGTGCTTGTGGCTTTGTTTCGGCTTATCACTTTGCCATGATAGGTACGCTTGTGTTATAATAAAATGATATTTTAGTTCAAATAAAGTTATCCCACATTGCTAAGTGTTCTTTATCTAGTCTTCTTTATAATAAATAACTTGAATATTCATTATTGAAATCATAATACCACAGGATGTCAATGTGAGCATATGGGTTATGAGATGGGCTTAGATAAAAATATAATTAGCCTTTGATTAGAATTGGTAGTAGGCCATATGTAAATTAATAATACTAATTATAGTTACTATTTATACTAGTACTAATTATGATAGTAATAATAAGTACAAATAATAGCTATAACTATAAATAAATAAAAATAGTAAGATGCGACGTTGCACGTTCCTATCTATAATCTATTGATTGAGTTGATGAAGTGATGATTGTGAAATCTACTACCAAGATCTAGTGAGGAAACTTGTAATCCTATTATTTTTAATAGTGGAAGATTTAGAGCCCTGCTGGTCTTATGGTTTTTCCTGCATTGGGTTTTCCATGTTATATCTTGGTGTTATTTGTTTTATATTTTCACATTATTTATTGTTTATCACATTTGGCAAGATGAGATTTAACCTCTAATTATAGGTTAATTAATTGTTTGATTAATCGGTTTTTGTTGTTATCGTGATTAGGGTTAAGCTATCTCCTAACAAGTGGTATCAAACCCCAGGGTTTCAAAAAGAAAATTAGGGTTTTATTGCAGGGCAGACATGACAGAATCATTAGGTACGATGATTGAACTGAATTCAAAGAATCACTCCATCTAGAAATCTATGATGGAAGATCTAATGTATTGTAAAGATTTATATTTACCTTTTAGATGGTGATAATGCGAAGCCTAAAGACAAATCTGATGAGGATAAGCAATAATGCATCGCAAAACTGTCGATTACATCCGACAATGGGTGGATCATAGTGTAAACCCCGAAAATTTTCACAATAGTACACAGTAGTAAAAATAGAAAATGAAAATTAGATAGTGAATTTCGAAACCGATAAGATACAGTTAATTTATAGAGCTTATCGGTATAAAACAATAGATCATAAATACAAACAAACGCTAATACTGAACAATAATTATCAACTTAGAATTAAAAAGAAAATTTCGAACTTGCTTTTATAATTGTTAGGGAGTTCTAAATTTATTAGGACTTGGAATCCTAATTTAATTCATCGAACTCGAAAATTTAATCACGTAAGTTAAAAATACTAAAAATAATTAACCGTGTGAAGTTTTAACTAAAAATTTGAAAATACAAATAAATTAAAATTTTGTCGTAACTTAAATAATATTATCTCGATAAAACGTAAAAATAACAAGTATAGGTATACGCGAATAATTTATTTTCTTAATAAAAATATTTTTGTTATTAACTAAAAAAAAAAAAAAAAAAAAGAATTATTTGATTTCAAATGCTGCATGAAGAACGTGAACAGCAGAGGATGAAAACCATTCCACGCGCGCGCTATTGATTTCCCTTCCATCGAGCGAGACCAAGCTTCCTCCACGCGCAGCAAAGTCCACCGAGCAGCAGGGAACGCTTGAAGAAAGAACATGAGCAGCAGCCGCGCCAGCAAGTAGCCCATCCATACAGCAACAGCAGCAGCAGCGGCTTCAACACGCACAGCTCCACTCCAGCGCCTCACCAGCCGCACCACCGAACATCAAGCTCCACACACACACCTCCCACACCTGGAACAGAGCACCTAGAACAGAGCACCTGGAGCTTCGGAGTTCAGCAGTTGAATTTTTGTCAACTTTGGTCCGATTTCTAGAACAAATTCCAACCCGAAAATGACACCCCAACCAACCCAAAAGTTACACCTATAACCCACAATCAATTTGCCAGAATCACAGCTCAAATGGAGGAAGAAAACAGCTGCAAATTAAGCTACAAATTCGTCCTACAGCAGCAAAAGACTCTCTGAAACAGAGCTCTAAGATTCCTTGTCCAACTTTGATCCAATTTTGAGCTTCTAAATTCAAACCAAATTGACCCAAAAGCCAATCAAAACACTCCACATGTGAATAACATTAAATGAGAAGAATTTTAGCACATAAAAACAACCATAACCACTCCAAATATCCAAGCCAAATTCGGATCTTGACAGCTGCAGCAGAGGAAAATTTCAACAATTACAGCAGCACATATCTCCAAATCCAACTCCGATTTTTGCAACATTCCTAGGATTAAATGAGCTGAAATTTTGACCAATTAAACACCAATAAGGAGCCTTCAAATGGACACTTCATACACCAAAAATTAATAAGAAAATCGGATCCCAAATTCGTCCAAAAATCAAGGTGAAATTGTTTCAGAAATTCCAGTTTTCACACTTTAAATTTCAACAAGTTTTGACCCGATTTTTACACTAGTTGATCTCTTATTTTTACACACATAAATAGCATTAATTAGCTACCAAACAAATATAATTAAGACTCTTAAAGATAGCCACAAAAATCTGTCAAACCTAAGTCAAAGTTTGCATCCAATTTGCAAAATCGTGTAGAAAATCCCAGCTGCATTTATAGACATTTTTCAAGTCCAAAACCAATTCCAAAGCCTCTAAAACTTAGTATAATCCTAGTATAAGTATATAAGCCTAAGTTAGACACACTTTGAGCTCATAAACACCCCAGAAACACTCTCAAATTCCAGCTGCAAACCAAAGTGCGTCCAGCACTCTTCCAATTCCTTTTTCCATTTCCACCATCAACAAAGAAGCTTAGGAACATTGTGTAATCTACCATAAACCCTAGCCTACTTCCACACCTTATATACACACACTAAGCTCATCAATAACCATCAAAACCGAATCAAAAATCCTAAGTTATCCTAGGGTTCAAGAGGAGGAAATTAGCTTGACAAGGTGAGAAGAATTGATTTCATTAGTAAACTTCCATTGTAGTTAATGTGTTTAGTTAGAAACTCATCATCTAATTTTTCGTTTAGGTTTAATTCTTGCTTTAAGAGGAAGTTGAGCAACCTCCTTCCATCCCAATCCAAGGTAAGCTCCAAATTACAACCTATCCTTGTTAAATTTATGAATAGACCTTAGGATGAATTATTGAGCTTTTGAAGAAAGTTTTGTGGTTGATAAAGGTTGTAAACCTATTGATGAATTCAAGAGGATAGATGGTTGATGTGTTGAGAATGCATAGATATTGTTGAAAGAGAAAAATAACCACTTAGAAGTCTTACAATTGTGGCAATAGTAAATTCGGATGGAATGACAAAGTGGACAAAACAAGACTCAAACTTCATCTAATCTAGCCTAAATGCATGTTTGAAGCTTCTAAGACCATAAATGAACATAAAGCTTGATAAAACAAACTTTACAAGCATAATTAGAAGTCCTTTAGTACAAGAAAAGTGTTATGAACAATTTATAGAAATTGTGCATGCCAAGACTTCTACAAATTATAAGGGAATTTAAGATGTAAACGGAAGTTAAATACAATCCTCCACAATATATATATACTCAAAAGAAACTTGGAAGAATTAATCAATAAAAATTTATTTACTTTAATGAATCGCTATAAACCATAGGAATAATACCAAATACCGATCTAGGACACTTAGGCACTCATAGGAATTTAATTTCCTATTTATAAAGATTATTGATGAATATTTCATCTTAATAGGTAATTTCGACTCCGTCGAGGATTTCCCGGTCGATTACTACGACTGATCAGCATGAGCAGGTGAGTGACTTAGACTTGTTACATTGTTTGTGCTTGTAGTATAGTTGCAATCGAAATAATATGTATATATTTAATTGATATGCATGCGGGATGGGAATACAACGTGATGTGTGGTGTATGATTGCATGGCAAACTATCATAATATAAGCGATAATCTTATTGTATGATAAATATTGTATGAAATATGTTGACGATTGTTTGTAAATTGTGTGATCGCCTTAAACTTGATTAACAACTGTCGGTACTATAAATGAAACGGACATGCATTGCACGATTTGCATAAACTGCATTATATTTTTACGAACACCTATCACGTGTTAGAATTTCGGTTCTTGGTAATACTTGGTTTTTCTAGGCAATGGGCTATTAGTTCTACGCAAGTTTACCTTGTTCTGTCGGTTCCATGGGAACTAACTGGTAACGAAGGACGCCGCCCATGGTATCGCTGTGAAATGGCTAACACTTAGTGGAGTTTCTAAGGTACAAGACAGGAACTGAGTGTTTAAAACTTCATTAACATAAAGAGATAATAATTGTGAGGATTATGGATTCCTGTGTACTTAGTTTCTCCTGGGTAGGTGATTCAGGTATCGGTTCCTTCAACCCCGATGAGAGGGCGTAAATCTCCTTCCTGTTTGGATTCCGGTTTGTCCAAGCTTGTAATTGTTCATGTGTTTGATTGATGCATTGCATATGATTGATAATAACTTGTTTGTTGTGATAAGTCTGGTTATTCACTGAGCCCGTGGTTATGCTCACACTCCTACAGTCCTTACAGGATGACGCTTAAGCCTTGGTTGGTGGCTTCTAGGAGCTTAGAGCCGGTATGATTCTAAAGCTTGAAGAGTTTTGGAAACAGGGAAAATAGTTTCTTTATTTATATGTATTAATTGATGATAGTGCATCAATTTTATTATCTGAGAATTTAGATAGTTTTATGGTTTGTAATAGTTATTACTCAGACTGTAGTACTTAATTATGGTATTATGATTTTATTTACTTTCATCGTTTCTTATCACGCAACCAAAAAGATCCTGTTTTGTTAAATATACGTCACTTTCCAAAGTAGTCCTAGTATGAATATGTGTATTTGATATCGTCTGGATTATCAGGCTATATCATAATATATATATTACTACTAGGGTACTATTGGGGCGTGACACATAGTGTATACCGCCATGTTGCCTAGGAGACGAGCAGATCCGTTATGGAAAAGGTTAGAATCCATGTATGAGAGGCCAACGACCTTGAATAAAACTTCCTTGATCAAGAGATTTGTAAATTTGAAATATAGGGATGGATCTAACATGGCAGAGCACTTGAATGATTTTCAAAGGCTTGTGAATCAGTTGCCTACCATGAAGCTGATGCTTGAAGATGAGATCCAAGCACTATTGTTGTTTGGTTCCTTGCCTGATAGTTAGGAGACATTGGTTGTGTCTGTTAGTAACTCCGCCCTAGAGGGAAAGCTCACTATAGCAGTGATGAAGAATAGCCTAATGAATGAAGAGGCTAGGAGGAAGGATCTTGACATAGGATCTAATTTTAAGGCACTTGTTATTGGTAAGTCAGGAAGGAATGGTAGAAGTAGGAACATAAGATCATCTAATGAGGATGATAGATCTAAGAAACCCGGGGGAAAGTTCAATTCAAGAGGAAGGAAAAATCTCAGATGTTACTATTGTGACAAGCCAAGTCATATGAAGAGAGGGTGCAAACTTTGGAAGAGAGAGAAATGTAAAGGTGATGAAAAGGATGAAGACACTACAGCTGCAGCAGTAGTAAATGATGATGAGATTGTCATTGCTTGGGATGAGGATTGTGTTAGCCTTGCAACTCATGATGATGACTGGGTGATTGATTCCGGTGCTTCCTTCCATGTGATTTCACATGGTGAATTCTTCTCAACCTATACTGTTGATAATTGTGATAATGTTAGGATGGGAAATGATGTTAAATCCAAATTTGTTGGCATTAGAAACGTAGTTTTAAAGACTAACACAGGTGCAGGGTCATTCTCATAGATGTCAGACATGTTCCATATATCTGTCTTAACCTTATTTCTGCTGGAAAGCTTGATGATGAAGCTTATAGTAGCAATTTTGGCGAAGATGGAAGTTCACTAAGAGTTCTCTCATTATAGCAAAGGGAAAGAAGAAAAATACCCTTTACTTAATGTCAGCAAAGCTAAGTAAAGGAGATGTGAATCTGATTGATAATCCTATACCCTCACATGGAGGTTCTAATGATGGAAGAATGTGGGAGACTTAGTTGAAGAGCCCCATCCAGAATATTTAAATATATTGATCACTGATCAGGATCATATACAGCCCAAACTTATTTGAAGAGCCTCATCAGCAAATTGAGTTGAGGGAATCTTCAAGAAATAGAAAACCATCAGTTAGATACAGTCCAGATGAGTATGTGATACTTACTAATGGGGGAGAGTCAAATGGTTGTCAAAAAGCCATGGGAAATTAGAAGCAGTTAGTAAAGGTTAGAGCCATGCAAGATGGATTGAAATCCTTGCATGAGAATCGGAAATTTGACTAGGTGAAACTACCTAAGGGCAAAAGACCTTTGAACAACAGATAGGTATTTAGAGTGAAGACTGATGAATACAGCTCACAACTAAGGAACAAGGCAAAAGCTGGTTGCGAAAGATTTCAGTTTGACAAAAGGTGCTGCAAGAAGACAATAGGAAGGGTTGGAGGGGGAGATATTTGGGTTATAGATCCAACTCATATGGGTCTATAACAAAGAGATCCTAAATATATATTGTATATATTTAGAAAACATTGAAATCATGAATATCCTAAGTATATGAGATATACTTGGAAGAGGACTTTGAGATAAGGGGAATTTTTTGCATCACAGGAGATATTGGTAATGTATGATGGCCATTGAGAGAAGTGCACCGCCAACCTACATATATAGTAATGCCGACCTTCAATTTCGAATTGTTTGTCGAGAGCTACAGATTGTCTAGCTAGGTCGGCTTCAACAGTGCCGACCTAGGTGGGTATGCCACTGGCATACAAGGATAAGCTACCGACATACATGCTGGCGTTGGAAGACTAAAGTTCTACACCACTTCCTGTGCTGCCAGCCTTTAATTGTCTCGTGCCAGCTTATGTGTGTCTGTTGGTTTTTCCCTTTATGTTGCATATATATTCTTCTTATTTGTCCTAGGGTTTGTATGAAATGAGTGTGTGTCTCTTCTCAAGCCTAGAAGAAGAATTTTAGAGAGAGAGAGAGAGAGAGAGAAGAGAGGAAATCCTAGAGAGAGAAACTCTAGAGGAAGAAACTTGTTCTTGTTTGTAATCCACCGATTGAGGTGATGAAGTGATGATTGTGAAATCCACTAGTGAGATCTAGTGACCAAACTTGTATTCCCATTATTTTTAATAGTGGAAGATTTAGAGCGTTACTGATCCCATGGTTTTTCCTCCATTAGGTTTTCCACATTATATCTCGATGTTTTTTGTTTTATATTTTCATATTGTTTATTGTTTATCACATTTGACAAGAGGAGATTTAACCACTGATCACAAGTTGATTAATTGTTTGATTAAGCGGCTTTTGTTGTTATCATGATTAGGGTTGACTTAAGTAGTCTTTGTCGGTAATGTTGTAGCAATTATTCTCTTTGGAACCTCTGTCTTTGGGCAAATACTTAGTGCTTTTTTATTAGTTCAAAATTAGCTGGTGGAGAAATTATCAAGTTTTAACGAATACAATAATAAGTTTGTGCTAGGAAAATAAGACCCGAATGTAGGTTTCTTTATCCTAACTTCTCAATTTTAGGCACGTAAGAGTAAAAGTACTAATTTTTGTAAGATAAGATAGGTATTCCAATATATTAAAAGGGAAAAATGAAAAAAAAAAAGTGGGCTTAGGGTTTTATGTCTTGTCCATTTGTACTCAACAATTCCATTAGTCATATCAGACATACAAGGCTAGGAACAAGCTGAGCCGAGCCAAGCCTAGCTAAGCTTTTAAATGCTCGAACTCAGCTTGTTTAAAAATTATTGAGTTCAAGCTTGAGACAAATTTGTTATCATTTCAGGCCCAAGCTTAGTTTGCGTAATTAACGAACTTTATTTCGAGCTTGACATCGACTTATTTACAAATCAAGTTCGAGCTAAATTTTTCATTAAGCGTAACCGGCTTTTATCAAGCATGAAATTTTTAATCTTGAATTCAGATCATTCAAATAGCTCATTTTCCATTTAAATTTTCCATATCTTGATTTTTTTCGGACTTCAAAATAATATGTAAGACCTACAAAATATATACACACACATATATATTAAGTAGAACTTAGTTTTTGTTATTTTAATTATATATTTATATATAATATATCATAAATATTCAATTCTCAAGTCTACTAATGAGCTTGCTCATGAGTTTACATGAGCTTGTTCATGAATTAACTCATAAGCCTAAATCAAAACACAAACTTAACTCATTCACAAGTGTTCTAAGCTTGAATAACTTGTGAGTAGTTTGATTTGTTTGCTAACCTTAGGGCCATAAGCCCAATCAGAGGCCGACTTCTAGAATTGCATGTCTAGTTTAGTATTGTCTTAATCTTTCAAATATTAAACTTTAGTAGCTTGACTTGTAATAGTACAGCAGACACCAAGTCGAATACGCCATCGCTATAAAAGTAAAAAGTAAAAAATAAAAAGGTATGAAACTCTGAAGTGAGGGCATAACCGGCTTGGATGACCATCCATAGTGCCCTCACTCTCTCTCTCTGTCTTTCTCTCGCTATTGTGGAAGATGGAGTGCTGTCTCTCCTATACCCCCATAAATCTATGATCTACTTCTACTACTACTGCATTGCTTCGGGTAATAATTCATGTTATATTTTGTTTCTTTTATTTTTAGTACTTTTCTAAGTTCCTCCATTCTGTTAGATCTATTGATAAAAGTAACCAGTTAACTGCTTGAAAACTCGCTAGATGCTATATAAATAAACTCTTTTTTCCCTAATTTGAAAAAGTTTCTTAATGTATACCGTTCCTATGTAGTGTTAGTTGATATATATACACACATATATGATAACTATAGTTGTTAACAACTTCTAACCGTAGGTAATATATGTATATAGTGTGTTACTTTCCAAACGACTACCACATATATCCAAGTTGCGATAGTCTACTATGTAAGCCACAATGTGATATTAGTTAAGTATTCTGCTACAATTATGTAATAGTAGACATACAAATAGCGTTCATTATTATTTAGATTGCTTTGAAACTTATCAATTCAATCGGTTTATATTATTTGTATATTATCTGTACCTAATTTATATCAAATCTATATCTGTATGTAATTTATATGATTTGTATATAAGTAATTATGTGTTGTCTTTTTCCTTTTTCTACAACTCGAATAGGCATAAAACTGAAGACAACAAACAAATAAACCAACCACACTTGGGAAATAAATACTTTAAATTTACATTCTCTCAATCCTTGTTTTTTTAATCTACCCGTTAAGGTGATACATATAAATAATGGTTGAAGAAATACCATTTTATTTACCCAGCATCAAATCCAAAACTTTGTCTTTAAACTCCTGGCATCAAGCTCAAACCCTGCACCCAGTCCGACTCATCAAAGATCCACATGCGCTTGCTCAAACCACCATAAAACCCACACCACCTTGACCCATTACTAACCTGAAATCCCAAATCCACAACCCTAGAAACCCTTGAACCTTCATCCAGCACTCAATCCAACGCCTCAACGCTTATTTCCTTCTCTAATAAGGACCTGTGCCCACATTTTACTTAGCTTACCATAGTGGACCCCAGCATTATTGGGATAATATAAGTATTCCATTATTGTCATTGGCTTAAGAATAAAAAATCAAAATTCTTTTTACAAGTACTGAACACTAATAATTTGCCCCTTCCATGTAAACAAATAAAAAAATAGTGTGAAACTGAAAACTAAATTAACCAATTTAAAATTTAACTATCAATTATTATTATAATTTTAAAACTCATGAATGAAATTTGACATTTTTCATTATTCAAATATTATAAATTATCACAAGATCATAATTTTATATGTACTATTTAGTGATACTTTTGGATTCAAGTATCGGGATAAATGGCATAACATAAAATTGCTTCTAGGTGTGTCTTTAGCGCCAAAATTTGTAGTGTCCAAAATTTATAAATTTTCGTGTCATTGAAGTCCTAAAATTATGGAGATTATGGATATAGATTTAGAACATAACAACATGTGTGGATAGACCAACATGGCATTTATACCACAGCATTTACAAAGAAAAAAATAAATTAAATTAAAAAAAAAGTCTACATGCTAAAAGTATCAAGAAATTATATAGGTTAATATCATAATATCCTGAGATCACATTGTTCATAGGTTTTCCCATATTTTCTAGAATTTTCATTATGGCCCTACTAATTTTCATAAATTTTGATTTTGGCCCCAAAATTAATTTTCCTAGATAAAACTTAAAATTATTATGATAGTATTAAACTGATACTAATTACCATATTGCATATAAAAATTAGAGTTATTCACACATCCATACAAAATTTACTCGATTAACACAAAAATAACTCAAGAGAGTCAAGGGAAAGATTAAAGTTGTTTTTAAAATTTTAAATATATAACCATGAAATGAAGGTTGTAATTAGCTTATAAAAAAATTCCATGCCAAGCACTAAAACATAACAATGTGAAGAATCAAGATCCTAGGTAAAACGACAGATAGAATTTTTCTGGATACATATTTGTCTCAATTTAAAATGTTAAGACACTAAACATAATAAAATATATAAGTAAATAATAAAATTTGGGCACCAAATGAGGGGAAAAAAGTGAAAGTTTGGGCGTCTCTAATGCAATTAACCCTATATGTTCATACTTTTACATCATTTTTTCCCAATAAAGGAGTTCTTTTTCAAAGAAGATATGTATTTTGTAGTAGAATATATGTTTTTTATAATCTGTCGAACAATTGATGGGACAACACGGAAAAACTTTGTAATTTCTACATGAACAGTTCTACCAATCATATCGTTTTCTCCTTTCCAAAACTTTCATATGTTACCAAAACTGTTTCTCTTTTTTTTTTTTTTTTTTCTTGGTTGAAAATTTTTTATTGTAAGTAAGAATTTTATGGTTCTGTAATTATGTTATGTGCATGCACTGGAGATTGATGATAGAAACTAAGAGAAGTGTAGGTGGGAGATCAAAGGATACATTTATTTATCCTCATTTACTTCCAATAGCGACGGCAAAGTCATTACTAATAAATGTGTAGACTGTGATCATCAATATAGTAATAAAACTAGTGCACAAGAATTAAAGCTCATCTTGAGGGAGTCCTTAATCAAGATGTTACTCTCTGTAAAATGGTCCCATCCACCATCAAAGAAGCCGCTACCAATGTCATGCCAAGCTCAAGCAGCAGCATTAGTTCAAGGCTAAGCAGTATGGTGCAGTCTAGACCATCTACTCCAAGTATGTCTCATCATCTTAGCCATACACACATGCAACAACCCCATCCCCTTCAAAATTCAAAATTTTGTCCTTTAGCTCCCCAATAACTGCCTCCACTAGTAGTGTTACAAAAGTATGAGTGTTGGCTTCTTTTTTCTCCCCAATATGATGAGAGACACTGATGTAGATGAGGTGGCCCTGTCCTACTTGGAGAGATTGGAAGCTAAGAAGACATCCGGAAAGAGCATTTATTAGCATTAAAGAGCATTTATTAGCATTTATTTTTCGATTTTATTTCGTATTTTGAGTTGTTTATTTTAAATAGCATTTATTAGCATTAATGCTAATAAATAGCGTTTAATTAGCATTTACTTTTCGGTTTTATTTCAAGACTATAAATAGTCGTGCTAGGGTTGTTTGAAAACAACTTATTATCATCATTGAAAATACACTTTGAGGGGATTTCCTCTAGATTTCACATTATTTTGTGAGTTGAGATACATTCGTCGAGTGTTCTCGTTTATCCACGCTAACTCGCTGCGTCAGTTGGTATCAGAGCGGGAAAGATTCCTGTAGAGATGTCAGGCGACGACAGTTTAGGTGGCGGTCAAGTCCCAAACGTTGTGGGGGATTTGGAAGCTCTGCGAACCGAATTACAGGATCAAAGAGCGGCGCTGGGTGACATGGATCAGAGATTCCGGCGTTTCGAACAGCGCCTTGATGACCTGGTTGAGCGTTTCGACGCGATGGGACCCAATGCCAACAGAAACAGGAATGTTAATGAGGAACGACCAAGAGCAGGCGATGCGCGCGCGACCCTCGTGGCAGACCTGTGGCTGCAAATAGGAGGATTCAGATGCCCGATGATGATTCGGAAGAAGAAGATGATGTTTTGCCGGAAGATGAACCGCCACGTCGGAGGGGTGGTTATGGAGGTCGGAATAGGGATGATTATGGTTTTGGTTATGGAGAGGGCGATTTTAAATTGAAAGTGGACATTCCCAGTTTTAATGGGAATTTAAACATTGAAGATTTTATTGATTGGCTCGCTGAAATTGATCGGTTCTTTGAGTATATGGAGATCCCAGAAGGGAAGAGGGTGAAGCTGGTGGCTTGTCGTTTGAAGGGGGGCGCTTCTGCCTGGTGGGAGAGGTTGCAGAGTAGGAGATATCGCGAAGGGAAGCAGCCGGTGAGGACGTGGTACCGGATGAAGCAGCTCTTGCAGCGGGACTTCCTACCCCCTGACTATGAGCAAATTTTGTTCCAGCAATACCAGAGATGTCGCCAGGGCCAGAGGTCAGTTCATGATTACACTGCAGATTTTATGCGATTGGCAGAGAGGAACGATTTAAGAGAAAGTGAGGGCCAGCAAGTTGCCAGATACTTGGAAGGTTTGAAGCCTCTGATCCGTGATAAGATTGGTGTCCATGTGTTGCGCAATTTGAATGAAGCTAAGAACATGGCCATCAAAGCGGAGCTGATGTTACAAGAGAAGAATAACCGTTTTGATGGAAACCGTTTTGATAACACCAGGCGTTATGGAGGAGAGAGTTCTAGTAGGAGTTATGGGGAAAAAGCCAAGGGTGTCCAAGAGGTACAAAGCGGTGCTGTTGAGAGGAAAGAAGAGAAGATAATGGGTAAGAAGGTGGTGGAGTCGAAGGAAGAGAAGAAGCAATATAATCCCTATGCTAAACCAACATTAGGGAAATGTTATAGATGTAACCAGCCGGGACATCGATCCAATGAATGTCCTAATAGAAGAGGCATAAACATGGTAGAAAGAGATGAGGAGGATGAAATTTGTTGTGAACCGGATGAAGGTGAAGAATATGGAGAGTATGAGGAAGAGGAGCAGGCTCTTGTGGTTCGAAAGCTAATGTTGACACCTAAGAAGGAGGAGGAGAATCAGCGACATCAATTGTTTCGTACCCGATGTACGATTGACGGGCGTGTATTTGATCTCATTATTGATAGTGGGAGTTGCGAAAACATTATAGGGCGAGCAGCCGTCAAAGCTTTGGAATTACCTATAGAAAAACACCCGAATCCCTATACTATTGGGTGGATCAAAGCGGCTGAGAAGATAGAAGTGAAAGAGAGATGCAAGGTGCCCTTTTCCATCGGTAAGTATAGAGACGAAGTATACTGCGATGTAGTCGATATGGATGCTTGCCACTTGTTGTTTGGTAGGCCATGGCAGTATGATGTTAACGCTTTACATGATGGTCGAGAAAATGTGTACAAATTAGAGAAAGATAGGGTACGATTTACCCTTCTCCCATTAAAACAAAAGGACCGCCCTAAAGCTTCTACTGAAAAGGGGCGTTCGTTCCTTACCATTACTCAAACTGAGAAGGAGATGGAGGATGCAATAAAGGAGTTCAAAGTAGTGCATGCTTTAATTGTGAAGGAGGTTTGGGCGATTGATGAGGAGAAGAGGGTTGAAGAGGTGCCTGAAAGTGTGAAAGAGTTGTTAGAGGAGTTTAGGGGAGTATTACCAGATGATCTACCAGATGGTTTGCCTCCCATGAGAGACATTCAGCACCATATTGATTTGATCCCTGGTGCTAGTTTACCAAATTTACCTCATTACAGGATGAGCCCGAAAGAGAGTGAGATATTGCAAGGGAAGGTGCAGGAGTTACTTCAGAAGGGATTCATAAAAGAGAGCATGAGCCCTTGCGCGGTGCCAGCATTGTTGACGCCAAAGAAAGATGGGAGCTGGAGAATGTGTGTGGACAGCAGGGCGATCAACAAAATTACTATTGGGTACAAATTTCCTATTCCTCGCTTGGAGGACATGCTTGACAGGTTGAGTGGAGCGGTGATCTTCTCAAAGATTGATTTGCGAAGCGGATATCACCAGATCAGGATCCGACCAGGGGATGAGTGGAAGACAGCTTTCAAAACCAAGGAGGGCCTTTATGAGTGGATGGTCATGCCCTTTGGTCTAAGCAACGCACCGAGCACCTTCATGCGCGTCATGAACCAGGTATTGAAACCATTCATTGGTCGCTTTGTTGTGGTCTATTTTGACGATATCTTGGTGTATAGTAAGTCTGAGGAGGAACATGTTATGCATCTGAGAGAGGTATTGACGGTTTTGCAAAGTAGTAAACTATATGCGAATAAGAAGAAGTGTTTATTCATGACTAGAAAGTTGCTGTTCCTAGGTTTTGTTGTTAGTGGTAACGGTATTCAGGTCGATGATGAGAAGATAAGAGCGATAAGGGAATGGCCAATTCCAAAATCAGTCACTGAGTTGCGAAGTTTTCTGGGGTTAGCAAGCTTTTATAGGCGGTTTATTCGGCATTTTAGCACGGTAGCAGCCCCCTTAACCGAATGTTTGAAAAAGGGAAGGTTTCAGTGGAGTGAGGAAGTTGAGGGTAGTTTTACGCTCTTGAAAGAGAAGTTGTGTAGTGCACCTGTTTTAGCATTACCGGATTTTGATAGGCTATTTGAGGTCGATTGTGATGCGAGTGGGGTTGGAGTTGGGGCTGTTCTATCTCAGGAAAAGAGGCCGGTTGCCTTTTTCAGTGAGAAGTTTAGTGAATCCAGAAGAAATTGGTCTACTTATGATAAAGAGTTCTATGCTATTGTGAGAGCATTGAGAACTTGGGAACACTACTTGGTAGGTCGGGAGTTTGTTTTGTATTCAGATTGTGATGCCCTGAAACACTTACATGGTCAGACCCGCATTAGTAAGGACATGCATGCTAGATGGATCCAATTCCTCCAAAAGTTTCCATTTCGACTAAAGCACAAATCAGGTATTCAAAATAAAGTGGCGGATGCATTGAGTAGAAGAGCTCATCTACTTATGACGTTGAGCGCTGAAGTAGTAGGATTTGAGCATGTGAAGGAACTTTATGAGGATGATGTAGATTTCAAGGAGATTTGGGGCATGTGTGTGCAGGGGCAGCCTAGTGGAGATTTTCACATCCATGAAGGTTACTTGATGCGTGGGAATCAACTTTGTGTTCCCGAGTCCTCATTGAGGGAGAAGTTGATTCGCGATCTACATGGAGGAGGTTTGGCTGGTCATTTGGGACGAGATAAGACTTTGTTAGCAGTTGGTGAGAGGTTCTATTGGCCTCATTTGCGCAGAGATGTGAGTAGATTGGTACAACGATGTTATGTGTGCCAAACTTCAAAGGGCCAATCTCAAAATACTGGTCTCTACATGCCATTGCCAGTTCCCGATAACATATGGGAAGATTTATCCATGGATTTCATCCTTGGATTACCTCGCACCCAGCGGGGTAATGACTCAGTTTTTGTTGTTGTTGACAGGTTTTCCAAAATGGCACATTTTATTCCTTGCAGGAAGGTAGCTGATGCCCAAGCCATTGCCAAGCTCTTCTTTAGAGAAGTGGTTCGTCTTCATGGTGTACCTAAATCCATTACATCCGATCGTGACAGCAAGTTTTTGAGTTATTTCTGGAAGACCTTGTGGCAAATGTTTGACTCATCTCTCAACTATAGTAGTACAGCTCACCCTCAGACGGATGGGCAAACTGAAGCTACCAATAGGACGCTTGGTAACCTGATTCGAGTATTTGTGGGGAGAAGCCGAAGCAGTGGGATGTTGCATTGGCTCAAGCTGAGTTTGCTTACAACAATGCGGTTCATAGAACGACAGGCAAGTCTCCATTTGCTGTGGTTTATACCAAGACACCTCGACATGCCTTGGACTTAATCCGACTTCCCAAGGGTCATGACGTTAGTATTTCAGCAAAGAACATGGCGGAGCACTGGCATTCCGTGACGGCTGAGGTCCGGAAGAAGATTGAGCAATCTAATGCCAAATATAAGGAAACCGCCGACAAACATCGACGGAAGAAGATCTTTGCTGTTGGAGATCAAGTGATGGTGTTCTTGCGAAAGGAGCGTTTTCCCGTTGGCAAATATAGCAAGCTTCAACCTAAGAAATATGGGCCCTATCAGATTGTGAAGGTCATCAATGATAATGCTTATGTTGTTGGTTTACCAAATAGCATGGGCATTTCAAAGACGTTCAATGTCGCTGATATATATCATTTCTTTCCAGATGATGTTCCTTTGTATCCCGATGAGAACTCGGGGTCGAGTTCTTTGGAGGTGGGAGAGAATGATGTAGATGAGGTGGCCATGTCCTACTTGGAGAGATTGGAAGCTAAGAAGACATCCGAAAAGAGCATTTATTAGCATTAAAGAGCATTTATTAGCATTTATTTTTTGGTTTTATTTCGTATTTTGAGTTGTATTTTAAATAGCATTTATTAGCATTAATGCTAATAAATAGCATTTAATTAGCATTTACTTTTCGGTTTTTTTCAAGACTATAAATAGTCGTGCTAGGGTTGTATTTGAAAACAATTATTATCATCATTGAAAATACACTTTGAGGGGATTTCCTTTAGATTTCACATTATTTGTGAGTTGAGATACATTCGTCGAGTGTTCTCGTCTTATCCACGCTAACTCGTGCATCAGACACTTGCAGGATGGCATAACTCATAGTGGATTATCTCAATCTGCTCACTACATCAATTTGTCTAGAGATTATGAAGGTACTTCGAATCCTATAGGTACAGAGGCACAAAAACCATGAACGTCAAAATTCAAAAAGTCTCTCTTTAACCCCTCCTCAGCAGCAATATATGTTGATTAAACTACAGCATGATGCCTTTGGAATGCCACTAAACACTTCCAGATCTACTCTTGATCAATCGAAGGATGGAAAGAAAAGAAAATCTCTTAATCAAAAACCAATTGGGAAAACATTACCATTAAGGACAATATTTCAAGGTTCGATTTTCAATAAGAATGTGGAAGAAATAAGTAGATCCTTATAAGATGATTCTATGACTAGGGTTGGAGTTTACAGTATGGGCAGTAGTGGTAAAACTACAATCATGAAACACATTCATAATTTGATTTTGGAAGGGTACTTCATGCCTTGTAGCCATGTCTTTTAGGTAACTATATCCCAAGATCACACAATTTTTAAGTTACAGCGTCATTTAGCAAGTTTGTTCAAAGTAGAACTTTCATGTGATGAAAATGAAGTAGCATGAGCTACTTCATTATATGAGGAAATGTGAAAAATGAATTATGTTCTAATTCTTGACAATGTGTAGGACAAAATAAATCTTAAACAAGTAGGAATTCCAGAGCTATCTCGAGATAATGCGTGCAAATTAATATTGACAACGCGATCACTTGATGTTTGTAGAAGAATGCAATGTAAACCCATTTCTTTTGATCTTATCTCAGAAAATGAGGCATGGCATTTATTTGTAAAGACTATGGAGGTTAACCTAGAAAAATCAACTATATAAGGTGTTACAAAAGAAGTTACAAAAGAATGTGCTCACTTGCCTCTTGCAATTATCACCATAGCAAGAAGCATGAGAGGTGCAGACTACATTCATGAATGGAGATATGCTTTGGAGTCTCATAGGACACGTACACATGGTTTATTGACGTGAAAGATCAAGTCATGGAGAAGTTGAAATTTAGTTACTACAGATTAAGCGAGCAACTCCAAAAATTCCTCCTTGTGTTTTGTACGTAAAAGATAGTGTGAAAATTATGCGCTAGCTGATAGAGATGTTGATTATGGAAGGAACTATTGAAAGTAATGAAAGCCTAAAATTAAAAATTAGCATATGATTGTGGCCAAAAGATAAGCTTGAGAATGCATGTCTATTGATGTATAATTCTTTTAGTGGTTTCGAGATCATGGGAGGTCTTTTCCTAGTAAAGTGTAACTCAAAGTTTCCTCTTGATGCATCTAATCATATTGAGGTTTTGGAGAAAGTTTCCTCGATGAGGTCAAAGTTTAAGGAAATATGTCTTTAAATATGTCACCAAATTGTCCTAAACTATCTACCTTGTTATTATCGGGGAATTTGTATCTAACTAGAATATCAAACACTACAAGAAATTTTGGTTTTAGAGACAAAAAATTTTGTCTTTGAAAGTGAAAAAAAATGTCTCTGAAGACTTTGAGAGATAGATTTTCTATCGCAAATTTCTGTCTCAAAAATCATCGTGGCTAATTCTTTCAGAGATAGATTTATTATTCGTCACAAATTTGCAAGGAAATTTCTATTGCAAATCTATCTCTGTTTCATAATTAGTTATTATCATATACTTAATAAGAAAATAATGAATAAAATAATTCGGTCACAAATCTGTCTCTAATTCTTTGATAAATTATTTTAAAAAATTCTCATTTGCCTCCTATTTATCCTTCATAGGAGGTCACCCATCATTAAATACTAGCACACTTAATAGTGAAATTTTTACAAGCACTAAACCAATGAACCAATTCTTATCTTCATTAATAAAGTTCCACTACTATTTATTTAAGAGATATCACAATTTATAATATTATGCCTATAAAAAATTTTACACATATTTTATAATTAATTTTTTATTTTATAATTCCACTTTGCCTATTTATGAAGGATTTTTCATTAATGTTTTATTAAAATAATTTATAATATTTATATATACTAAGTTTACATTTTATAATAATTATTTTAAATTATTTTATTATAAATATGTAATTTTTAATAGTATATTATATATTTTTTCCAAATATGATATTATTACTAAAAAATCTTATGTAGTATGTATATATGAATATTATATATATTTAATGATATATATAATAATAATGCTTTTATAGTACTTATTTTATATTTTATATTAACTTAATAAATTTATATTTTTAAGCAATATGCTTGTTATTTATATCATTTTTATTACACTTAGTAAATTATGTAACACTTATAAATTATAAATTTTATTAGATATATGTAAGACATATACTATAAACAATATAAAAATCTGTTTTTCATTAATACATTAATAATAATATATAATACAATTTAAATATATTTAGATTTAACTAATTATTTTATTTATACATTTTATATTTTAATATACTACATTTTAACGTAGTATTTTTTTTTTGAAAATATGTTATTATATTTAAAATAATATAGAGTATGTAAATATAAATTATGTAAGACATATATAACAATTTTTTTATATATATTCAATAACATATGAATACTTATAGTAAATATATATAATAAAAATATTATAAATAATATGAATATATATTTTTATTAATATATTTATTAAATAAACTAAAATATTTATACATTTATATACGTTTATATATACTAATTTTACATTTTATAGTTGTAATCCCTTAATTTTATGTAATTTGATTTCAACAAATACTAAAATGTAATACAGAATTATATGGAATATTTGGAACAGGTAGTAAAATCACTCCAAATTTTTCTCGATTTAAAAATGTCAAAGAATGAATTTGATTATAGTTAGAAAGATTAAGAATCGTTACCAATAAAAATATTTCGAAATACAAAACTATAACTTCTATGATCTCAAATAATTTATAAAATGACGATAAACCAATCGTTAATATAAATTACTGAATTCTTTAAGCTCAATACTTGGAAAATAAACCACACGTTTGTTAAACAATGAAATAATAGTGTTTAAGCTACTATTAATCTATCAACAATATTGAGTAGCCCTAGATAAAAATATGTTGCTAATAACAAATTAGTATAAACAGATTCTATATAGTAAAATATAATATTTGGTAAAATAGATATATCTAAGAATCTAGACCTTAAATGAATATTCAAATTACACTAATATTCTAATTAAAAAGGTTTTAAGCTTTTAGAAATTAAAATCCCGAATTGTCAACGTAACCTTTAATAATTTTCACAACTAGAAAATGAACAAATTAGCAAATGTGAAATTAACACCAAATATATAATTCAACAAAAATCTTACAATAGATCTATGAATTGTAATAAACTCATTCCTAGTTCGAAAACCTGGATAAAAATGTCTTTGACCTTAATAGATACCAAAAACGAGATTTCATATCTTGAACTGATAATTCAAGATATAAATCGAAGTAGCTCTAAATTTCAAAACCGATAAGATATGGTCTAATAACAAGACTTATTGGCACAAAACAAAAATCCAAAGAGGAATTACTAGGATTATAACTACACGATAGATACTAATACTGATAAATAATATTAGTCTTGATCTAAAATAAAAATTTCAAACCTGCTGCTATACTTGTTAGAACATTATGAATTTATTAATACTTAGTTTCTAAATTAATTTATAGAAATTGAAAAAAAAAAACGTAATTGTGTAAGCTAAAATATTAAAAATGATTAATCGTGTAAACTTTAACTAAAAATTTAAAAATATAAATAATCTAGAGTTTTTGTAGTAACTTAGATAATTTCATCTCGATAAAACTTAAAAATAATGATAATAGAAATATGTTTATAATTTAATATTAGCAAAAATATTTTAGTTAATAATTATTAAAAAAATTAAAACAGAACAACAACTGGAACGTCGGAACGTGGTTACGCTGGAACAAGAGGACCACCGACAGAGGCCTCTCCTACACGCTGCACGAGCAGAAGAATTTCCTTTGCGCACAGCAGCAACACGTACAACAGTAGCAAAGGACCGCTGCAATTCCTCCTCCACGCACTGCAAATGGAAGGCACCGAGCAGCAGCAGCCTTCATCTCACGTTTAACCAGTTGCACTCCACACGCATGGACAAGCAGCATTCTCCACACACACGCACAATAGAGGAGTTGAAAACAGAGCACAAAAACAGAGCAGCAGATGTTGGAAGTCTCGGTTGCAGCAAGTTCAAGTTTTACCTAACTTTGCTTTGAATTTAAACACACAATTTCAACATGAAAATGACATGAACTTCAATTAAAATACTCCACATGTAATCAACATTAATATCAGCCCAAGAAAACAACCAAAACAATACTGAATTTGTCATCAAATAACCAAACAAACCAGCTGCAGCAGGGGACAAACCGACAAGAATACAGCAACACACATACCCGAATTTAGCTCCGATTTTTGCAAGATTCCTAGGCTTAAATGAGCTGATATTTTTGACTAATTAACACCAATAGAGAGCCTTTAAATGGACACTTCAAACACCAATAATTAATGAGAAAATCAGATCCAAAATCTGTCCACAAATTAAGTAGAAATATTCCAGAAATTTCAGTTATTCAAACTTCAAATTTCAACAGATTTTTAACCCGATTTTTTACACAATTTAAACTCCTAATTTTACACACATAAATATCATTTATTTGCTACCAAACAAATACAATTAAGACCCTCAAAGATAGCCACAAAAATCTGTCAAAACACAAGTGAAATTTGTCATCCAACTTTGCAAAATCGTATGGAAAATTCCAGCTGCATTTGTGAACATTTTCCAAGCCCAAAACCGTTCCATAGCCTCTAAAACTTAGCCTAATCTTAGTATATGTATATAAGCTTAAGTTAGACACAATTTGAGCTCATAACTCTCACAAAATCCTCTGAAAAAACTAGCTACAAAGAGAAGTGCGTCCAACCCTTTTTCCTTTTCTTTTTCCATTGCAACCTTCAACTTAGAAGCTTAGAAACCCTTCTATGATCAACCATAAACCCCTAGCTTACTTCCATATCCTACCTAAACACTAAGATCCTCAACAATATCAATTCCCCTCTCCAACAATATCCAAAACCAAATCAAAAGTCTTAAGTTATCCTAAGGTGCAAGAGGAGGAAACTAGCTTAACAAGGTAAGAATATTGGTTAGAATTTTGTAAGCTCCCATTGTAGTTAATGATGCTAACTTATAATTTAGTTAAGAACTCATCATCTAACCTTGATATAGGTTCAATTCTTGCTTAAAAAGGAAGTTGAAAAATCCTTTTTCCATTCCAAGCCAAGGTAAGTTCTAAACTATCAACCCATCTTTGTTATATTTATATATAGACTTTAGGATGAATTGTTTAGTATTGAAGAAAGCTTATGTAGTTGAAAGAAGTTGCTAATCCATTGATGAATTCAAGTGGATGAATGGTTGATATGTTAGAAATGTTTAGATATTGTTGGAAAAGGAAAACAACAACTAACATGTATTATAAATATGGTAACAGTAAATTCCGATTTAGGAGTGAAGTGAACAAAACAAGACTCAAACTTCATCTAATCTAGTCTAGATGCATGTCTAATGCTTCTAAGACCTTATATGAACATAAAACTTGATAAAACAAGCTTTAAAAGCATGATTAGAAGTTCTACATTACAAGAAAAGTATTATGAACCAATTCATAGAAATTGCACATATTAATACCTCTATAAATTATGAATGAAGATAGGATATGAATGAAGGCTTAAATGAGATCCTTTAAAATAATATACAATCAAAAGAAAATTAAAAGAATTAAACAATAAAAAATTCCTTTTCTATAAGAATCAATACTTAAGAAATCCCAAACTAGAAAATCATTTAGTTTACACTCTTAATAAACCAACATCAACGTTATTGTCATTCCTATAAGTATGATTATAAATATTGCTATTAATATTACTACTGAGTATAGTATTCAGTATTGTTGATGTTTTCATTACGAGTCATAAACGATTATTAATATTGTTATTTTCACGTTAACGCTACCATATTTATATTATCATCGATACTATTATTTTGTCACTAATAGTATGAAAATGATTGTAATTATTATACCTGTATTTATTACTAATATTGATACTAACATTTCAACACTATTATTAATGATAATATTATAGTATTAAACTTAGTTTGTTTTGCAATAAGAATGAAACTGAAGTATAATAGAAATTTGATATATCTACATACGATTTTTATAACTTTTGAAAGATATAGATACTAAAACATACCCTTAAATAAATGAAAATACCAATTTGAGAGACAGATAAGGTTGATGGGCAAAGAATTAATAAATAAAAATCTTCTATTAAAAGCAGTAGAACTTAAGAAAAGACAAACCCCTTGAATAAAAATATAGATAACAATTAATAAAAACTATATCAAACACCGATACGGAATAGTTAGGTATCTAAAATGATTTAATTAAATTATTTAACGATGCAATAATTAAAGTAACGGGTTTAGTCTAATATTCGGCGATTAGAATTAGCGCCTTTAATTATAGGAAGGCTTCTCTTACAGAAATAGTCCAATAATGAATCTCTGTTATTTCCTTTCATAGGAAAATAGATCAATTCCCGAATTTCCGGTAGCTTATACAACAGCTTAGCGAGGACCACAGATGAGTTACTTGACTTTATCACATTGTTTGTGCTTGTAATATAGTTGCACTTGTAATAATATATATATTCAATTGATATGCATGCGGGATTGGGATACTGCATGATGCGTGGTGTATGATTGAATGGCAAATTTTCATAATATAAGCGATAATCCTATTGTATGTTAAATATTGTATGAAATATGTTGATGATTGTCTGTAAATTGTATGATCGCCTTAAACTTGATTAACAGCTGTCGGTACTATAAATGAAATGCACATGCATTGCACGATTTGCATAAACTGCATATGGAGATGTGGCAGCCTACTACGTGTTAGTATTTGGTTCTCTGGTAATGCTTGGTTTTTCTAGGCAAGAGGCTATTAGTTCTACGCAAGCTTACCTTTGTTCCATCGGTTCCATGGGAACTAACTGGAAAATGAAGGACGCCGCCCATGGTATCGCTGTGAAATGACTAACACTTAATGGAGTCTCTTTGTTCCAAAAGGAAACTGAGTGAAGAAACTGAGTATTGTTATTCCTATGGTTCACTGTTTCTCCTGGGTAGGTGGGCCTTAGATCGGTTCCTTCAACCCCGATGAAGAGGGCGTAAATCTTCATCCTGCTTGGGATTCTAGATCATCCAAGCTTGTAATGTGCATATGATTGATTGTTGCATTACATATCATTGATAATTATACTTGGTTGCTATTGTTTGATGTGTGGTCTGGTCAGGTTATCTCACTGAGCCCGTGGTTCGCTCACTCCCCAACAGTTTTTGTGCAGGATTATTACTAGCTGGGATTGGGCTAGGAACGTGTGAAGAGAGCTTCTCCAACGAACTCTATTGAAGATAGAGATATAGGATACTGTAAACTTAGAATGTAAATTAGATAAATTTCATATTGTTGAAATTTGTAAGATGTAGTTTGCAACCCATTTTCACTATTTGGTAGGGGATACCGATTCTCTGCGGTCTTGGTGGAAACTGGAAAATCGGATTCCATAGTTGAAATACCGTAATATATGTCACGACTCTAAAATGGGGGCTTAACAGGATTTATCTAAAGCCGTCATATCACGTGTGCACCCATATCATGAGAGCCGTCTTGTATGTTAGAGTATACAAGACTCTATTTATTTATAAAAGTTTATCATACAAATGATATAATATATTACAGTATTTCAACTATGGAACCCGATTTTCCAATTTCCACCAAGATCGCAGAGAATCGGTATCCCCTACCAAATAGTGAAATTGGGTTTCAAACTACAACTTACAAATTTCAACAATATAAAATTTACATTCTAAGTTTACAATATCCTATATCTCTATCTTCAATAGAGTTCGTTGGAGAAGCTCTCTTCACACATTCTTAGCCCAATCCCAGCTAGTAATACTCCTGCACAAAAACTGTAGGGGGGGTGAGCGAACCACGGGCTCAGTGAGTTCATTCCTCACTACTACTGGTCACGCAAGTTATCAAACATTAATTTACACTCATGCAAATCTATCTACACACAATATGAATGCAAGCAACACATCTATGGGGTCTAGATCCATAGACGATGTAGATTTACCTGTCTACACTTCAGTTGTCTCCCATATTTACCCGCATGGGACACCTCGCCTTACCCGTACGAGGCTGCCTAGTGGTAGCGTCCATCTAGACTCACCCAATGCTTAACCGCCATTGGTAACAACAAATATTCCCCAACGTGTTCACGTGATTTACGCTGGTTAATATTTAAATATATATAATGCCAATTTAATGGCGATTCTTACAATCCATCACTAATCTATGGTGAATCACGCAAGTAGACCCCGACTCGGGTAACATCTACTGCCAATACGAACCATCACCTATTAAAGGTGAATCGGGCGGATAGACCCCAACTCAAGTAAGATCTATCGCCACGTGACCAGTGGACCCAAATTCAGGCAACATCCACTGTCACAACAATACTAAAAAATGTCGCATGCTCATCTCATAAACTCTTTTAGCAGAAATTCTTCCTTTTCAAAGGATATAAAAGCAACCTGGAATATTCTAAGTTGGATTTCTTTAAAAAAATACATTACAAAATACTTTTGATTTCAAATTCGGGACATTTCCTACAAGGGGATCAAGCACATGCGACGAGTATATCAAATTAGTTTAGTCGAATTATTATCTTTATCCATTTATTCAGGTGATCATGCAGATGATACACTCACATCAATCAGTCATTCCATATAAGCAATACAATCAACATAACAGCAAATAGTAGCAATCACAAGCAAATAGTAGATCATCAGAATTCCCTCATCTGTGGTCCTCGCTAAATTGTTGTATAAGCTACTGGCAGTCCGGGAATTGATCTATTTTCCTATGAAAGGAAATAACAAAGATTTATTATTGGATTATTCCTGTAAGAGAAGTCTTCCTATAATTTAAAGGTCTTGATCTCTATCGTCGGATATTAGACTAAGACTGTCATATTAATTACTGTATCGTTAAATAATTTAATTGAATCCTCATAGGTGTAATTATTTCGTATCAGTACTTGATACAATTTTTATTAAGATTTTAATTTCTATAGTAAAGAATATTTATCTGCTATTTGTTTTTATTTTCCTTCTTTTGACTTTATTTGTTATCTATATTTTTATTTAAGGGGGTTTGTCTTTTCTTAAGTTCTACTGTTTTTAGTAGAAGATTTTTATTTATTAATTCTTTGCCCGTCAACCTTATCTGTCTTTCAAATTGGTATTTTTATTTATTTAAGAGTATATTCTAGTATCTATGTCTTTCAAGAATTATAAAAATTGTATTTAGGTATATCAAATTTCTATTACATTTCAGTTTCATTCTTATTGCAAAACAAATTAAGTTTAATACTACAGTATAATTAGTAATATTAGTTTTGAAACGTTAATAACAATATTAGTAATAATACAAGTATAATAATAGCAACTATCTTCATATTATTAGTAAATAATAACAGTCGTGACAAAAATAATAATAGAATTATTATTAATATAAATATAATGACCTTAATGTCAAAATAACAGTATTGATAATTCTAATAAAAATCAACAATACAGGATACTATAAACAGTGGTAATAGTAATGATAATAATCATAACTATATTAATAGAAATATAAATAGCATTTATGTTGGTTGAAAACTGAATGAACTTTTATTTGCGATTTCTTATTTGTTTTAAATCCAATTTCGTTATATAAATAGTTGATTTGATAGTACCCGAAGAGTACTTTCTAGTAGTGAAATTATATTTCAAGAAAAGAGATTTGTACAATTTTTAAACTTATGAAACACATGTATAGATTTCAAGTGAATCAAAACGTGTTTTAATCATATCTAACTCATTTCTAATTCGTTTTTGATGAATAAATAATTTTTTTCATAGTGTTTTCCGAGTACAATCCATTGATAAGGTCGTTTTTGATTTATAACAAATATATCAATACAATTTATTCCTTCTTCCTAGGGATACACATAAGTCATCTAAATTTCAACTTAGCTTTGTTTGTAGTTTAAGTGTGGTTTTGGTTCTTCTTTTCTAAGACTTGAACTTCTATACTTAAAAATCTTCAAGTTGATGTATTTATACACTAAATAGTCTAAATGACATCAATATACTATCATATCAATTTTGATAAATTTATAAGTCAATTCCGAAAGATCAAACTAATGAATATTTAAACTTGATATAGTCCTTACCTTGATTGGACAATAGATGGGGCTTAGCTCCTCCTTCTTGATAAAAATAATTATCTAAGGAGGGTAGTAAGAAGATGAATCACTAAGAAAAATTAATCTAACTAAAATAGCTTATATATGTGCATAGTTTTACCTTATTGAGCTTAGATTCAACTTGGATTGATGATATACCAAAGGCTATTATCTCGGTTTTGGATGTTGTTTGGAATAGCTAAAGTGGGGTTTCAATTGTGTTGATGAGTATTGATGCTTGGATAGTGCTATAGGATCTAAACAAGGGATACTCTTTTATTTTTGAAGTGTTGAAATAAGGTTGAACAAGTGAGCATGGAAGAGGGGTTTTGTAAATTCGTAGTAGTTGTTTTGAGAGGATTTTTGAATTGTGTTTGGGGAGATTTTGAGCTAAGTTAATGTGTAACTTAAGGATATATATATGTACTAATGTTAGGCTAAGTTTAGGAGGCTAAAGAGAGGGTTTTCGAGCTTGAAAAATACAAATATCTGTTGATGTTTCTCGGGTAGAAATGTAATGCGAATTTGAGGATGAATTTTAGATGAATTTGTGTGAAATTTGTGGCTAATTTCTAGGGGCATTAATTGGGTTTGTTTATTAGTTAATTAAGTCCATTTATTTATGTAAAATAGGGCTCAAGCTCTACAAAAAAAATCGGATAACAAATTGAGCTAAAACTGGGGTTGAATTTGGAATTCCTGCTGTGGTTTTGTAGTTGTTTTCCCACCTCTGCTGCAGCTTTTTCAACAAGAATTTGGACAATGTTTTAGAGCTAAGTTTGACTTTGATTTGAGTTGGATTCTTCTTTATTTAATGAAGATCTTAGCTGTTATTTTGTGGTTGGTTTGGATGTTATTTTTTTGTTGAAATTTTGTGTTTAAATTAGGCAACTTAGATGTGAACGCTGCAGTATTTTTGTTTGAATTTCCTCCACTGCAGCTGCTGGTTTGGTGATTCGAAGACCATTCGTGAGTTGTTTTTTTTTTTTTTTGTTGCTTTTTAAGCTGAAATTCTAGGCATTAAATGTTGATTACATGTAGATTGTTTTGGTTGGTTTTCATGTTATTTTCAAGTTGAATTTTGAGGCTCAAAATGGATAAAATGTTGAAAATCTTGCAACGAAGATCTACTGCTGCTGCTCTGTTTATGGGCTTTGTTTTTAGTCCACGCGTTGTGCTATGCATGTGTGTGTGGATGTGGGGTGTTGCTGGATGCGCGTGGAGAAACTGCTGCTCGGTCAGCTGCAGCGCAACGGGACAACTACAACGATCTTCCTGATGCTGTGTGTGAACACTGGGTGCATGGAAAGAAAAATTTCGGCCGTTCCTTCATCTTTTCCAGTTGAGTACTAAGGACGTCTGGTGCGTGGACTTCTTCCGATCGTTCCACTGCTGCATGTGAGACATTCTCTCCGTTGTGATTTATCTCCAGCGGCTCTGTTTCACATGGAAATCTTGCAGCAGCCGACTTCTCTGTTTCACGTGATTGGATTTGCGCTTGCTGCAGCTGTTCGTGGAGGAGATTGTTCCGCGTGAAGACTCTATCCAACAGCATGAAAACTGCTGTTCGGCCATTCATTTCCAGCGTGAGGGGCTTGGCTTCATCGGTTTCACGTGATATTCAAATTCTGTTCCAGTTTTAAAATTTTTTTTATTTACTTAATAGCTATTTAAATTATATTAACCAATATTAATTTATAACATATGTTTATATTCGTTACGTACAAATTTTATCCATATAGAACTATCTAAGTTACTAAAAACTCTAATTTGTTTATATGTTCAAATTTTTAGTTTCGATTTTACACAATTAATTGTTTTAAATACTTTAACTTACACAATTACATTTTTCAAGTTCTATAGCTTGATTTAAGAACTAAGTCTTAATAAATTCAGAATTCTTAACAGGTATAACAGCGGGTTTGAAATTTTGATTTTTGATCTAGATTAATAATTATTGTTCGATATGTATTTATAATTGTAGTAATTCATCTTTGAATTATTGTTTTATACTGATAAGCTCTATTAATGAACTGTATCTTATCAGTTTTATAATTTAGAGCTACTTTGAATTATATCTTAAATTATCATTTCAAGATACGAAATCTCGTTTTTGGTATCTATTCGGGTCAAGGAAATTTTTATTCAGGTTTTTCAATCTACGAATGAGTTTATTACAACCCATCGATTTATTCTAAGATTTTTAGTTGAATCATATATTTTGGTATTAGTCTTACATTTGCCAATTTATTCATTTTCTAGTTATGAAAATTATTAAATGTTACGTTGACAATTCAAGATTTTAATTTCTAAATCTCTAAGTCTTTTAATTAGAATATTAGTGTAATTTAAATGTTTATTTAAGATCTATATTCTTAGGTATCAATCTATTTTTGATCTTGTCGTACCCTTAATAATTCTAGTAATTTTATCTTTAGTCTAAATTTTCATAACTTGTAGGTTCTAAAAATTAATTGTCTGTTATTGTGATTTAAAATTACAGTTAACTATGATTTGTTTATCGGACTATTGATCACTTTACCAAATGATTTTTACTGTGTAGGAATTATTTATACTAATTTGTTAATAGCAACCTATTTTATTTAGGACTACTCAATATTGTTAATAGATAACTTGAACATTATATTTCATTATTTAACAAGCGTATGATTTGTTTCCTAAGTATTGAGCTTAAGGAAAAAGAATCCAGTAACTTTATATTAACGATTTTAATCTTTCTAATTATAATCAAATTAATTTACACTTTAACATTTTTAAATCGAGAAAAATTTGGAGTGATTTTTACTACTTGTTCCAATTATTCTAAATAATCTAATATTACATTTTTAGTATTTGTTAAAATCATGTTACGTAAAATTTGGGGGATTACATCCTCCCCCCCTTAAGAAAAGTTTCGTCCTCGAAACTTGTAGGGGTTTATCTAAATTCCAGGGGATTTCGTATTTAGGACTTATTCTGCTGTAGACATTTATCTCCTATCTATGGTCTTATACTTCTACAACAGTCAAACCAATAAAAGCATTCCTTATTCTTTTGAAGTAATTGTAATAACATCAACAAAATTTCTTTCTTATATATTTTGTAAATGCCTTATTTTCTACGATATCAGTAGTATATTGTTTCTAAAGAGTCAAGAACGGAAACTTCATAATTACTTATGAAATCGTTGACTATGGGTACATACATCGCTTGAATTATTAAGATTTCTCCCTTTAATTAATCCATTGTCTCCAAAAGTATGATTCATCAATACTAATTTAATGTTGGCTTGCTCCATAGAATCATTACAGTAAGGGAGAATATGATCATTTATTCCATTTCATTCTTCTGCAGTTGTCTTAGGTTTCTTCACTAGTGTGATTACCTTAATACCTCTAGTAAGATCTCTTATCTTCTTAAATCATCAACTAATAATTCTTCTATTCTTATCACCACATATGTTGTAATAATTCTCCAAATATATTCATATCCAAATACCAACTTAAAATACATCTGGTAATATATTGATATCTCCTTGTTCGTTTCATCTCGCATTTATATGTTATTTCAGTCAATCATAGTAAAATAAAGACTAGAGCTTCATTTGGTTTTTCCTCAATACCTTTTTCACACTTTCATATCATCATAATAATCAACATTTCATATCATTATATATCTAATTTCAGTACAAGTAGTTTTTGATATTTTCTAAGACACTATAGTGAGTTGTACAAATCCTTTATTGGATATTTCTGCTTACCATACTTCTACTAGTTTCCTATTGTTTAGCTAGTCTAATCATTTGTAAAAACATGAGGAAATATCATGTCCTTGTTTTCTACGCAGATTACATCTCATGACATTTCTCCTTTTAAAACAGTGCTTCACTTTATGCTCGACTTTTCTGCAATAAGAGCATTTGCCTTTTAATTCTGGGCATTTTTGAGGACGATGCTCTTTGCTACACTTCCAACATTTGATATGGTAAGGCCTTATCACTGCAAGTTTATCCTTCTGCAATCTTGACCGTTTATTGTTTTCATGATTGTTCTTGGTTGATTCTTTGATTTTTATTGTCGTTTCCTTAGTTTTCTCATTCTGCATATCCAAAAATTTTTCCTTAGCATATTTTATGACTCTTGCCCTTTCCACATTTTCAACATATGTCTGTAGCTCATGCTCTTCTAACTTAGTCCGAGTTTCCGGATCTAATCCATTTTTAAAGATTTGGATTTGCCAAGCTTCATCGTTTCTTAATCTACGAGGAGCATATTGCATCAATCTCCTAAGTTCACTTTCATATTCATTAATACTCCTTTTTCCTCTTTACAGGGTAAACAATTTGACAAATAATTTATGACAAAGGCTAGCAGGGATGTATTCTTTCAAAAATTCTTGTCTGAAGGCGTCCCAAGTGATTGTTTGAGGCATTGTGTTCTTGTAAGCCCCGGAAAATTTCAGTAAATAATTCCAAGATGAACTTTGAAAATAAACCCTGAAAATCACTCCAAATTAAAACCGAACTTTGAACGAGTCCTAATAAATAAAACGAAAGTAAGAATTCATTAGTCTTGAGAAAATCTAAAAATAAAATAAGGACTACAAAAGTCCTTTAGTCCAAAAACCATTACGTAAGATAAACTGCTTACCTAATCTATAATTCATAAAAATCGGGATAAAAATAAAACACGGTGATAATTTGCTAAAAAGCAAGTTAATCCATAACATGACAATTTGAAGGAGCAGGAGATCACCAAAGGCCAATTCCATAACTAGGCTTTGGCACGATTAAGAAAACTTTATCTGCCAATAATAAAATATAGACTTTGGAAATTCCCCAAACGACCAGACTAATAATCCTAAGAGACGAAAATCACAATAAAGCCCTAACGATCAAATCAAACTCTCAAGAATCATAGAACGAGTTAGAAATTGAAATCTCGTAATCTTAAGAAGGAGGAATTCAAGAAACAAAATAACAAATTAAATAATCCTTAAGTTAACCAATTGTTCATAAAACCTCAAATCGAAGCAAAATAAATTCGAAAACAAAACTCTATGAAGATCCTTTTTCAAAGCAAATTATAAAAAATCAAGATTTCCCCAAAATCATTCCAAAAATCTATATTTGACTCAAACTCAAGAAAATCATATCTGGTAACCATCACCGATATAACTCTGGATATAATGATTCAATTCAAGATTTCCGAAAGCAATAAGAGATATTAGATACTTATAAAAATAAAATTTAAAATAAATTTCTCAAACTAAATACGTTGTATAAACAGAAAATCTCAGTTTCCAAATTGGCAAAGGTCCAAACTGGAAAATCATCCGAAAACCCTAACCGGAATACAATAGTGTAAGTCCGGCAATCTAGCACCCTTAACCCTAGAGGCCGAGATGTAGTTTAAATATGTAGAATAGCTCGTAGTAATATAAGTTCGTTATAAATATCAGATTGGTAAATTTTTTACCTATCTCGAACCCGTTCGGATACAGACTTCGAAAAGCGTGTCCCGGTACTCGAGATATCAAAAACATATCATTAGTACCGTTAGGCTCGTAATTTTATAAGATTTCTAAATATATCAGTTATATAATTTTTCGAGTTATAAAAGTTACAGTTATAACCTTTTTATCGTATTTTCATTTCTACCGGTAATTGATTAGTCTTTTGCACTATTCATTTTATTTCATTACACAATTTTATTATTATTATTATTTTTATACCTTGGATTTCCTAGTAATCAAGTAAACTTCGAAAACCAGAAAATGAAACCCTAAACCGGTTTAGTTCAAGCTTTGTGAGAAGGACTTAGAAACCCAAATTCCGGCTTTTCCACGGTTTCCAAATAAGAAACTTTTATAAGCAAAATTAATTTTGGATATAGTTCTTGATTATAATTCAAAACCAAGAAAAGATCAGATTTTTAGAAAATTTCAATTCCGGGTCATCCCAGAGACCCATTATAGAAAAGCGTGCCCGGAAATAGAATTCAAAAATTCACTTATGAGTACTCATTTGAATCGAAATAAAATAAAGATTTCAAAAATATATTTTCATAATTTTCCGGCTTATGAAAAATTACAGTGATAGCCTTTTATTCATATTTTATTACTACCGGAAATTAAATTGTCTTGTCAACTATTCACTACTATTCAAAAAGTACCACCTATACTATCTATACTACCTATTAGCACACTCTACCATTTCAAACCCTTACCATCACTCAAATCACTCTCTTTTCTCCATAACTTTTTGCCCCTTAACTTTTACACAAATTATGACAAGTCAAACATCATGTTAAATCAATCAAATAAAGTAAAAATTTCAAACTTCTTCCCTTCCCCACAAGCTTAAAGTCGACGTGATGCGCCGCCCCGCGCCCCCCCCCCCCCCCCTCCCCATGCTCCATTTGCAAACTTTTTCTTCTTTAACCTAAATCCACTTCATATATGCTATCTTTCCTCTCTCTCTCCTCATTCTTTCACTTTCCAAAGTTTCACAAAATAAAAGCTCTCAAAAACCTCCCCTCTTTTCCCTCTTGGCCGAAAGTTTTGAAGCCACACACACACACACACAACTCTCCATTTCCTCTTTACACCTTCTATCCACTTCAAGTAAGTGAACTTCTACTCCATCCACTCATAGATCTTGTTATGGCTAAGTGATTCTTGGACATTTCCAACCAAAGGACCCCATGAGCTTTTGCTAGGGACAAGGAAATGTCAAAACAAGAATACCGAACCATTACAAGTAGATCTAAACATTTAAAGGGGCTTTCATGCCAAAAGCTTTATGTTTCTCCAACAAAAAGCGTTTTAAAAAAAAGATCTTTTATAAAAATATAGTTTTTATGTTTTCAAAACTTATTTGAGCATATGAAATAATAGATCTATCATTTTACTACTCATATTCATGTAGGCATTTAAGATCATCATTATTTTGTGTGTATGTGCATTAATAGTCTTTAATGCTTTTGTCTTTAGTAAATAACCTTCCTAGCATATAGATCTATAGGTACATGAGTTAATAAAGTCAAAAAGGAAAATACTTTTCAAGAAATAAACTTGTGTAAATTCGGATGACTTTGGAAACCTAGGATAAAAACACCTTTATCAACTTCTAAAAATATATTTTACAAGAGAAATGGAGCCTATAGGTAATAGATAATGTTTAGCAATATTTTTCATGGATATAAATGTGTTTTACTATGGAAAATAGTTGAAAACAAGAGATGAAGTCTAAAAGAAATTTAGAGTTAAAAGTCTTAACAACCAAATTCGTAATAATGGATAGATGGCTAGAAAACACTATTTTTCCAACTTCAAAAATGGTATTTTCTTAAATAAATGAAGTCCTTAGGATATAGATATAATAAATACTTAAAGTATTAAGTACAAAATATATTTTTCCTAAAAGAATCAACTTGAAAATGGACTTTTGTAAATTCGGATTTTTGGAAACCCCATAGCAAATGACCTACTTAAAAGTTTATAAATGTGGATTTTATTAAAGGAATAAAGGCCTTAGGATATAACTAATATAAGGGTCAAAATTTCTTTAAACAAAGTGGAGTTTTCCTAAAGAAAAATCCTTAGAAATAGTAGGTGTGACCAAATGTAGCAAAGTTGATTTTTAGACAAAAGCAAAATATAGTGTCTTAAGACAAAGTTTATTTAAAATTCTTTAAGTCTAAAAATTTATAAGACCTTAGGCTCATTAGAGTTCATATCATGACATTCATGATAGGGAAAATCATTACCATTGCATTTAGTTTCATTTTACACTTAGGAATCTCAAGTGCATTCATGAAAACCGCATTTTTGGAATCGATATACCCGCTGTACAGATCTGATCCCTCAATTCCGAGGCTTAGATATTTTCAAAACTTGATTTAAACTTCATATTTAGAAAGCTCTTCCGAAGTAGATAGAAATCGATATAAAATTGTGAGATTCCGAGTTAAAATGACCAAGTTATGGCCGTTTTAAGTTGGAATTCCTGCTTAGGACGCGAATTACGAATTGATAAGTTCGTATGAAGTCGTTGGATTAGTTTGAGTTGAAATACTTATTAGAGTATTTCTTCCTTTTTAGGTTATCCCGAGCTCGACGATTCCCTACCACCGGATTATTATTACTAGAAGACCGGTGATCCAATGGCCGAGTGAGTTTTCTCCTTGTTTTATTACCTTGATTGTGCTTGTAATTAGTCGCATTAGAATTTTAGGAACAAGATAAAAATCGATATGAATGGGGATGGGATATATGATGAGACTGTGATGAATGTATGCCAAGGAGTACTAAAGCATATCGCAACCACGATTTGATTGGATAACTGCATGGTTCATATTATTTATGTGTATGATATTGCCTGGTCACTCTAAAGAATGTATAAATATTTTGACCTAAGCAAAAAGTAAATTGATCATGCATCGCATCAGACATATTGCATTTGGTAGCGTGCTACTCCTACGCAGGTCGATCGGTATGGTCCGAGGACTCGTTTGAGTAATGAGACCCGGTATCAGAGCTCATTCTGGGATACTAAAGCGCATGTGGATGCATCCTTGGATGAGCCTAGCCGAGTCGAGTGCTAAGAGCCGAGGGCTTGGGGACTAGCAGCGGTCGTGTAGACTCAATACCATTCTTAACCCAAGATATGGAGGGCGTAAATCCGTTCTGTGTGTGGGTTCCGGTTACCCATGCATAATTGCTTGCTCACGTGCTTGTTCATGCATAGCATATGATTGATTAATAACATGTTTGTTATGGTACAGAATTAAGGGAATTCTCACTAAGCTAGTGTAGCTTATACCCCAATAGTTGTTTAAATGAGCAGGTTATTCCAAGAAGTGCTAAGTGGGGACCGAGATGGTTGAAGTCGAGAATGACTTCGGGATTCTGGCAAGATATGAGAATGCTTGAAGTTTTTGGCTAAGCCTTACGTTTTGCCTTGTAATAGTTTTATGTAGTGAAGTCTTGGGATGAATGTAATTGAAGTTTGATAAACTGTATTTTGAAGTATAGTGTTTTGTATTTGGAGTATACTGGATTGTATTTCCTTTACATTGTTACTCAATTGTATCAACCTAAAATGTATCATTCCGATTTGTCTCCTTTATGTGTTAGACGCCTTGTACATAGTATAGAAGCCTTCGCGTGACTGAGGTGGTCATTCTTAAGCTTTAATATTGTGTACGGTGGACTGCCACATTTAGGGTACCCTTCGGGGCGTGACAGTTTAGTTTGAACAAGCGACAAGGTTTTGGGAATTAGTGGGAAGACTTAAGAGGATAGAATATTAGGATACGATTTTAGGAATGGATAGGTAGTGTTAGATGACCCTTAGTAAAGAAGAACTAGATTTAGCTCAATGACTATAAGGTATGACTTTCAATCATTAAGGATTTGAATTTTATCTTGGGGACTTTTGAAGAACATAGAAACAGACATATAGGAAGGAAGATGAAAATGATTTGGTGGATGATCAACCTACCTTAACCCCTAAGGCACGAAGAATAAGTGACCTAACCCAACTCTTGGTTCAAGCCAAATAGAGAATCGTAAGTACCCCTTCGACCTATAAGATAACTAGGTGAGTAAGATTAACAATGCGTTTTCGCCGTTTTCTTAAATAAGATAAAACCAAATACCAAAGTGCAATTCTTTTTCTAAAATAATCAACTTGCGTGTAGTATAACTAGGTTAACGTGATCGTTTCGTCTTATTTCTAGGAGACTACCGGAAGAGATCGTACAACAGTCGACTAAGTCCCCCGAGGAGCAGCAAGTCAGAGACCCTCCACCACTACAAGTTCCAATGCAACAAGTCATAGACATTCTAGGGTGTTTGGTGGATACACAAAAGCTTCTCTTACAACAAATGTTTGTTAAGCAAGACGATATAACTAGCAATTTTAATATGCGGATTTAATGATTTATTTTAGTAATTAATTTCTGACGGCCTTATTTTAGTGATTTTTTTAATAAGAAAGGTCGGTTTGACCCTTCACTTGAGCATTGAAAGGAGAGGGAAAAAATAGGAGACTGTTTCTGGAGTAGCAAGACAATGGGATAAGACAAGATGATGTCAATGGACTAAAGCCTAGAGGGAAAGAGCTGTGTACAGTCCAAGTGGACTTGAGGCCTAAGCCAAGGCTTAGTTCCAGTTCCAGTAGCGGCGTTTAGGCATATGATAATGTTACCATATTATATATTATATGCATGTGTACAAAGTGGTCAGTTGTACTTAGGACTTAGCAGTCGGAATTTTTGTTAATGGATCGGGTTTGTTTTTACTATAAATAATTAGGCTATTCTGATAAATATATCCTTTTTCTTTTCACCACTACAGAGAAGAAGGGAGGAATTAGGAATCGAATAATTTGTTACCTTTCATTTGAGAGAGGAGGAAAAATATCATTAGACTACAAGGTTATTTGTGTTATAACTTCGTCTTCATACCATGTTTCGATTTTTTTTTTCAATCAGAAAGAGTGCTTTTAATCGTATTGTATTGTGTTTCGTATTATCGTATCATATTAGCAATTGCATGCCCTTTCTAACTAATGATAATATCTCTATCTTTGTACATATAAAGTGAGCAGTTATTCTAAAAATGATTATAAAATTATTACTGACTACATTCAGAATTAATTTATTGTGTAATAGAAATAAATATTAATTTTAGTCAGATTAAATTTATAAAGCTCATAAATAAAACAGCAGATTTATCAAAGATAACTATTGAGTTGAATAATATAAAATTATAAATTTTTACTTGGTGGAAAGTGATTAAATGGAAGTCTAGTGCAGAGGGCAATACAATTATGAAATGAATTAAGAAAGAAGAAATATGTGATGTCTTTCGTAAGCTCCATAGTCGTTGTACTAATATATATAAATAATATATTACACTGTTAGAAAAGATGTGTTAACTAATATATGATCATGATAAAATTAGGGCAAACTTAAGCAGTAAAAATAATTTCTATTTCAAAGTTCATATTAGTATTGGCATTAACCTCAAACCAAAAGAAAATAAAGGAGGATTTTCTTCCCCCCCCAAAATTAAAAGAAGATCAAGAGATAAGAAAAGAGGAGGGAGAAGAAATAAAAATAATGAGGAAAAGTACAAACCTGCAGCCTAACACAAACATTAGCCGGCAGTTGATGATGACAATTGCTTAATATAATGTTTAGGTGCACCTACTCAATAAACTTTGAAGAATGACTCCATTTAATAAATTGAAAATCCAACATTATTGTTTGATTTTACTAAAATAAAACTAGGTTTTAGAAATAAAAATTTTATTTGTAAACATAAATTTTTCACAAAAATTATCGTCGTTGATTTTATCTATAAAAATTAAACTACTTTTATTAATTTTTCTTGTAGAATTTCTATCTGTAGTTTTCTTGCAGTGTTTTATCCCGTAAGGAGTCTGGGGAATAGAAGTTAGCAATAAATAATTTCGAATATGACTACATTGTGGTCGCTTGAACCTAAGTGGTAACAATCAATACACTCACAAGGTTAAGTTAATCATATAAAAGCACTACTTACGTATAATTGGGTTAAGTAAATAGTGAAATCCCAAAAGTTTTGTAGTCAAAGCTTGGATAGTAGATGAGTTGAGACTACTTATAAGCTACTCGAGTTCGACTCCCTACAATCGAGTTAAGTTTGAGTTCAAGTTCAAGCTATTCGAGTAACTATTGAAATTGAGTTCGAGTTTTAAAATACACAATTCGAGTAGCTCACGAGTTTGATTGAGCTTTTATATATTTTTATAAAAAAAAATTATAAAATTTCTATGTTTTTTTTTTTTTTTTAAAGCCTATTTTCGTATCTTATTTTTCCCTTCATATCAAATAGTCCACATTTATTATATTTAAGACCTAATTAACTAATTAAAAACTCTATTATATTCAAATCCTAGTTTATTTTTTAATTTAATTAATTTTTATGAGAATTACGAGCTTAATCTAGTCGAGCTTGAGCTTACTGAGTATCAATTCAAGTTGAATTTAACCTTAAATAACAAAGCTTGATGAAGTTCAAGTGGAGTTTGAGTTTCACACGGTATTATTTCGAGTAAACTTATTTAAATTCCTAGTCAAAACTGATGTTCAACTTTGGAAGCACATTAGTAATTTTTCATCAGATGATCGATATCGAGCAACGAAGGAAATAAATGGCATGTTTTCGAATTACTATGAACGATTCATGGTCATCATAAATCGTGAGCATAAGATTATTCTTTTGTCTGCTATTATTTTATTTTGGCGATAGGCTTGAGGCTAGAAGTCAAATAAATGCCATGAATTTTCTTCAATATTGGTTATTTGACCAAAAATGTTGCATAACAATTTTTCGACATAAATTTTCCGTATTTGATTTTATTATAAATATATGTAAAGATATTATTTCGTTGAAATCAGTTATCACGTCTTGATGACTTCAAGTATTATATAAAAATTCATTGGTATCCATAGCTAAGCATGGGCTTTTCTTTTATGTCACGTTTTGTATGTAGGAATGGATTTGGAATGGAATTACGATTCTAGATTCCATTCCATTCCTCATGTTTTGATGCACTTTTAAAAACCAGAATAACAATTCCGGCTTTGAAAGGAATTTGATTCCACTTCCTTAAAGCAAAAGTACAATTTCATTCCAGCTTTATTAATTACAAACAGTTTAATTATCCTTTTTCCTATCATATATTTATAATTTGCAATTATTGCTAGGGATATTTCTAACAAATATATTTTATAGCCATTCCATTCTATGTACACTTCCAAACATAGGAATAGATTTATCATTCTAGAACTCATTCATTCCAATCCATTCCATTTCAAATCATTCTGCATACCAAACCACATTATATTCAATATGAATGAGTTATAACTGATCATGCTTTGAACTTAATATTTATAAGTTATAATGTCACATTCGGTATGCAAGAATGATTTGAATATAATGTTACACATTGATCATGCAACAATGCATATAGATAAGCCACTTTTTCTCCTAGTTTGGTTGAATTATAATGCTTTTCTTGTAATTTTTAGTGTAATAATAATTCATTCTTGTTAGTGGATAGTGCTTTGACGTTGTGATAGTCATTTGATATTAATGTGGATTCCTCTCCTTCTGCATGCATATATAAATTATTATCCTGGTTATCTAGAAGTTATAGTGTAATTATTAAATTATTGTCTAATTTTGCGCATGCTTAGAGATGTGTTCGAGTGTATGTTTTATGTTTAATCTAATCCTGCACATGCATGTATTATGCAAATGGAAATGGATTTGCTGTTAGAGCTCAATTGATTTTTTACCTAAAACCTTATTGAGGTTTTGATGGAATTTTCCACTAAATGTGTAGTATGGATATGGTTTCATTCGTAATTACACTATTTAGCGATCAAAATCTTGGAATGAACTTAAATTAATGAGATATATAGAGTAATTTGCGATTGGGCTTTACTAATGGAATATTTTGAGTTAACAAATAATAGGTAAAATGTAGTGAAGTGGACAATGGGATTGATATGTTAAATAGACTATAACAACATTTAGTGTTTCAAAAGACATTAGTTACAATAAGCTAATGATGGTTCTATGCAACTGCTGAATATAAACAAGATGACACAGTAGGTTGACTATTGTATAGTTAGTAATTGATGGTGACGTCATGTTTTATCGTACCACACTTGCTAAGAATGATCTTGAGTGTGTGAAATGTTTACGCATTCCCACAAGGCATAGTACCACTAGTGCATATTGAAATATATGAGAATGAGATTGAATGTATGCTCAACATGAGAGCAATTTAGAAGTGGATGTAGTTATAATGATCCTATGTGATTCAAGTATGTGATCTCAAAATTTT
Source organism: Combretum micranthum (assembly GCA_024138025.1). NCBI lineage: Eukaryota > Viridiplantae > Streptophyta > Magnoliopsida > Myrtales > Combretaceae > Combretum > Combretum micranthum. The sequence goes on along the minus strand of JAMXBD010000985.1, from coordinate 136,270 downwards.
CCTTCCACAATATAAAAGTCCCAAGCAGCCTCCAATAGCTAATTCTGCTCTAAGTGAACCACATGAGAGTATGACAAACAAATTGAAATGGAGCTTGACTCCCCCTTTAAAGATTCTAGTGAATTGAGTACTGGTGAAGGTGGTGGATTCAGATATTGGTAATCCGGTTTGTAATGGAGGAATGATCAATTGGTGCTATTAGGTGTATACCGTAGAAGTCCTGATTGAGTGTGTATTGTAATGCAATCAATCTTCACTTGTAGGTTGCCCCTCATAGAGTATGAAGTTTGAGGTGTCTCAAGCTAATCGTGTTAGGTCATAGAGTATGAATTTGAGGTGTCTCAGCTAATCGTGTTGTAGGTCAATTCATGCGAGTTACGCTAGATGACCCCTTAGAGCTTATCACTCCAGCCAATGATAGGGTGAATCCTTACTGCTGCAATACTCAGAGAGGTCATCATAGGCCACGGGGATATAATGCTTTAATTCTATCAATATTATTCTTTAATCCTACATTGGATCATGTGCTTAATAATGTTAAATATCATATATAAAATATATCATATATATTGAATAATCTTAACTTTTTAATAGTTTTATCTTCGAATAAATACACATTATGCCTTTGAGTTATAATAAATGGAAATGGGAGGGTAAGGGGGATGAAAGAATAGGAAGACGTGAATAGAGACCATCATTCACGTCAAATCGTTTCAAATAATTAAATAAAAGGATATAAGAGGACAAGCAAATGCATAAAATTTATAAGATCAAATATATTTCATGGCCATTAGACGAAGACCCTTTCCATGCAATCAAAATCAAGCTAAGCTTTCTTCGGGTCATGGAGTGCAATATAAATTTTTAGGTTTTCATAGTCTTACTTTTTCAATTTTACATCTGCTTCAACTTAACCATGGTTAAAGATTTTTTTTTTTAATTTACTAGCAAAAAAATCCACATGGCATGTTATTTAGATGGGCATAGGATATGTGGCAAGTAGCTATCGACCATACATGTTGGCTGCACTAATGGAAGTATCAGTGTTATGACAAACATTATTTTTTAATTATCACAAAAATTAAATCAAAATATAAATTAAGATAGCAGCTAATTGAAGATTTAGACAAAGTTAAGATAGTGCTCGTGACATTAGCCTTGATTTTATTTACTTATTAAATCCATTAGAGTAATAGTGATTTAATGAAGTAGAGGAATGAATCATTGTAAAAAAAGTATTTTATAGTAGATGCTAAAGTAACTGATTCGTTAGTGATGATGGTTGGATTAAAATGAACTATCTTAGTAAGAAGAGGTGATGTCAAAATTGGAATTTCAAATATAATAACAAAAATATTTTATTCCAAAATTTAGATTTTAGCAAAGTTCCATTAATAAAACACATGTTTAGAATCTCGTGAAAAGTATACGAAAAAAGAAATGGAATGAAAATAACATATTAGTATTTAGTATCTTAGTAAAAATATTCCGACATCTTCGAAGATTTCTCCATTCCAATTTAAGAACTCCTTTACTCATGTCAGACATAAACCCATTCAAGGCCTGCCTTCTAGAGGTGCATGTTTTGACCCTTTTTTTTTTTTCCCGGCCGGTTCATGTTTTGACCTTTTTTTTGGCCGTTTCATGTTTTGACTTTTTTTTTTTTTTTTTTTGGCCGTTCATTGTTTGACTTAACCACTACTAAGTATTCGACTTTTGCAGCAGCTTCACGTAACAGTGCGTGTTGGCCATTAAAAGAGGTCTCTGAAGATTCTTAAAGTGAAGACCGAATAGAACGACCGACGGAATTCTTTCCTTCTTTCCGTTTCTTTCTTGAGGATAGTATCAACAAATACAATATCAAAAGTTCAGAGATCATTGGACGATCATTCCTAGTGCTTTCAATAAAAAGTTATTAAATATTCAATTAAAAGCTAGTAAAAAAATTGAAAAAAACATTGACCACATTAGTATTGACCACTACCTCATTCCCCTCAAGTTGGATAACATTCACCCTCGAATTTTTACCATGCCATACAAGAATCGCTTGAAACTAACATCCTCAACATATTGAATGTCAAAATTCGCGTAAAAGCAAAAACAACATCTAAATCCTGCATCTCTTTATCAGCATACTCACTGTCAAAAATTGGTACTCCATCACCTGCAGCCTCAAAAACAACCTCCTCTTCGTCATCATAAATATAAAAAACTAGTTCACCATCAGTCTTAAAAACAGTTTCATCTCCCTCCTCTTTGTCTTAAAAAACTAAGGTTTCATAAAAGTGAAATTTAGAAATTCCTAATTCATTTCAAAAATTGGGTTAATGTTCATTTGGTGTCCCATTTGCACACCCAGCCTTTGTGTAACTCGATCTATCACCACATCTAACCAACACTACAATGCTATATCCAGCCGCTCATCGATCATCTATTCAATCCTTTGAGCCCGATCATCACAATCATAGATCTTATCCATTGCTTATCATTGATTGATCTATTTGCGAGGTGCCATGACAAACCAAGAGTAAACATGGCTTTGATATCAAATTGACGTAGTGGAAGAAAAGGAATTTATTAGGATCCGTTGATTCTGCGAATACCTGGAAATTGATGAGTGATAAAATCGAAACTTGTTGAATCATGTATGATTGCCTAAGACAATCTTTTATATGTTTGTTGATTCGAGAGTACCCAAATAAATGATATCAAAATTTGAAAACTCAATAAGTGCAAGTTTTGAAAAAAGGAGAAACGTTGCAATTTCTTGATTTGTGCACGAGTACCAGAAAGCAATCTTCCTTCAACTTATTGATTCCATAGAATACTAGAAGATAGGAGAGACAAAAATATTTTTATTCATTATAATTCTCTATCTCAACTTTTACAAGGTTAGTCTATTTATAGGATAAAAATGAAATCTATTTAAAGGACTTGACATATATAAAAAAAAAAAAATACTAATCAATCTAATTAAAAGATTGACATATATAAAAAGATATACTAATCATATTAAAAGATACTATTCCTATATAATACTAATTAAATCTATTTAAAAAAGAAAATAACAATTTTCTTAAAATAATAATATGCTCTTCTTGCCCTGCATCATTCTTCCCAGGTGGACAGAATTTGCCTCGAATTTTCATCATTGGCTTGCCTTCTTGTGTGATAATATCACAAGACAAACATTGGCCTTGATGCCAACTAGCGTAGCGGAAGAAAAGAGAGATAAGTATCACAATTTGTTTTTTGACCCAAAAAGTGACGAGAGAAAACCCGAAACCCTTGAATTCACATGATTGTCGGAAAAATGATCTTCTGTGTGTCTTTGATTCTGAGAATTTTTAGACAAAATGGCATCAAAATTCAAAAACTCAATAAGAGTGCGAATTTTGAAAAAAAGATAAACATTGTAATCTATTGATTTGTGCACGAGTACCAAAAAGTAATCGTCATCAATCTGTTGATTCCATAGAATACCATAAGAGATAGGAGAGACAAAAAAAAATTTTTTTTATAATTCTCGATCTCAACTTTTACAAAGCTAGTCTTTTATAGATAAAAAAAATCTATTTAAAGGACACGACATATATAAAAAGATATACAATCAATCTAATTAAAGAATTGACATATATAAAAGGATATACTAATTTATTAAAAGATATTATTCGTATAAATATAAATTAAATCTATAAGAAAAAAACAATATTCCTAAAATAATAATATGCTCTTCTTGCCTTACATCACTTTGCTTCAGGTAGTACTTCATGTTCTATGTTCTTTTCTAATTTTTTTGCATTTTTTTTCCTCTCACAAGTTGCTAGATCTGTTGTAAAATTAACGTTTAGTATGAACTTTCAAATTGACATGAAAATTTGTTACAAGGTATATATAGAGAGAGCAATTTTTTTTTTTAATGTCAAATTGACATGTAAAATTAACGTTTAGTATGATCTGTAAATATTTCTAAATATATACCAATAATTACGTGATTGCTTTAATGTCAAATAGAGGGGAAAAAGAGGAAATGGACCTACTATACAGAGAGAAAAAGACTTTTTAGCTTTAAAAATGATGAATATTTATATTTTCTTAAATCCAAACTATTTTTATTCTTTTGTTGTGAAACCTTAACCTTTCAAAGTGAAAAAGAAAAAAAAAAGAATTATTAAAACAGTTAAAAAGAAAAAACGAGAATAAAAATTATTAGGGAAAACAAATTAACCGAAAAAAAAATAATATTGCAAATTATAGAATAATATGTACCAGCCTTGACATTTTTACCTTGGCTAATTTTTCTATATAATTTGTCATATTCTAAGATAAGTCCAAATGTGAAGGCCCATCATATAGAACAACATATGATACTAGCCAATTAATTAGCTAGTATTAGACCAATGTCTATTACCTAGTCCATTAAAGCATATCAAATAATAAAAACATATAGTATAAACTCATAGAATTATACACACATACAATTGTAGATGACACTATCTACCATCTTAATAGGCGTGAATCAAAGTATAACAATCGTGTTTTTAAGACCGCGTTAACACAATATTCTAGTGTATAATTATAAAAAAAAAATACATTTTAAGTAGAACATCTTCATTAAAACGATTGATTAATATACACAACAGTCTATAATTGGTTAGAAAAACTATTAAATAAATAACTTAATAAGATCCCATCTTTCAACACAAGCAAAGGAAAGACCGCTACAAAAAACTTTATTAGTCCCTTTAGAAAAGGGAAAAAAAAAAATCTTTGTCAAAAGTTACCATAAGTTGTAAGTTTGGCTTCCAATTCTTGGCACTACTAAGTTGGCGTCCCTATGAAAAAATAGGAACATGGATGGAACCCCTTCCATAACTCCCCCTTATGACAAGGGCACATCCCTTTATAACATGTGTGTAAATGCTATGGAGGATGTATGTCTCTGTCATCTTGTGATAGGAATACTATCCCCTTTATAAATGACCCTTTTTATATAAAAAAATTAATTAATCAATCAATATTACATTTAACCTTTGTCATAAAAAATGTATATTTACGTGAATTACCTAATATGTGTAATATTTATAATGTGTATTTATTTTTTTCTTTAAACTAAATATAGATTTGAAATGTCAAAACAAATGGGCATATTCAATGTACTAAACAATATATTATATTTAGTAGATAGTTACAAAACTTAAAATCTAAAGTAGTGTCACATTATGTTTTTTCCTACCAAACTATGAATGTATATGATGAAAAAAAAATAGAGAAGTAATAGGATCCTACTAAAGAAGAAGTTAGAGAGAGAGATGAAGAAGAGAAATGAAAGTTAAAAATAGAACCCATTAGCTTCATGAATAATGATAACTGGTTACATTGTTATAAATTACAATGGGCTCTTAAAAATCATAAAGTAAATAAAACATCATAAACAACATCACCCAAACTTACATTCGATAAATTGGAAATGAAACTTGAAACACCATTTCCTCAAGCTACACAATGCATGTAATATAAGCAGTTATATCCGCCACCACAATGAAACATCCTGTGCTTTCAATATAATTCCTGTGACCTGTCTTGCAGCACATCCTTTTGTCATCTTAGTGTATATTGTGTTGAATTATGTTAAGTGTTCCTATCGGGAAAACAACGTCATTAAATAAGTAGCACTACTAGAAAACTGGCCTTTAGAGATAGATATTTGCAATGGAAAATTTTTGTCTCTAAAAATATGAATAAAAAATAGATTTGTGACATAATTCTGAAGAAAAAATCATGATATTTTTGTAATTTATATATTTTCTTTGATAGACTCTAGTGACGGATTACAAACAGATTTGTAATAGAATTTCCTCTATTGCAAATCTGTCTTTAATTTTAGTAGGAAATATATTTTGTTACAAATCTGTCTTTGATGTTAGTGGGATATATAATATTTTAGCACATCTTTTTTCTTTTCAAATGTTGTTGTAAATTTATCTCTAAACTAAATTAATGTATATACATATTCATTAAGTATATATTCATGATATATTTTTATTATACATATTATATATAATATGTCTAGATATATAGTATATAATATATAATATAACTTAAATGTAGATATTAATTAAATTTATCATAAAATATATTTATAAATATAAAAAATATTATATATGTTTTTGTTATGTTCTATTTGTAATAAATTAGTTTATTAATATATATATTATAAAGGGATAAAGTCCCTTTTGATACTTGAACTTTGGCCAAGTGGACAATTAGGTACCTGAACTTTGAAGAATCCAATTTTACCTAGCTAAACTTTTCGTATCCTTTTTCATTACTTCATGCAATCATTGCCTCACACGTGTCCATTACTTTAAGTGACAATAAAATAGTAAGGTAGTGAAAAAAGAGTATGAAAAGTGGCTAGGTATGAAATTATTATTATTTTTTAAAGTTTAGGTACCTAATTATCTACTTGACCAAAATTCAAGCACTAAGAAAGGCTTTTTCTATTGTAAATTAAATAGTATTTTAAAAAATTTTATTATAATATATTATGTGTAATAAAAATTTTTAAAAAGGATGTAATATATTACTCAAAGATATATTGTTTCACTCACTTATATAATATATAATATAAATGAAATAGTTAAAACATAGAACCATTATATATACATATATCATTATATATATTTAAATAATACTTATTTTTCATAATAAATTTATCATATATATCTTATATAAGTTATATATATGTAAAATATTTTATACGTAATAACATTTCTATAAAAAAATAATTTATTTAAATATATAGTATATTTTAATAATTTAAAATAATTAGTACAAAATATAGATCTTGCATATATATGAACATTTTTATATATAAGTACATAAGTATTATAAATTATTTTAATTAATATATTTTAGTGAAAAAAGTTAATCAGTAATAGGTAAACATATAACTAAAATAATAAAGTTAGTCAATCAAATTAGTATTTATCAATGAAAACAACTTCAAATATTTTATGTAACAAAATTTTACAATATAAAGAGATTTAATTATGAAGAAAGTACTTAATTTATTGATTTGGAGCTCATTCAAACTTCGCAGTTCAGTATACTTACTACAAAGATTTAATCTTTCATGAAAATAAACACAATAAAGAATTACATACCTGCCAAATATGCATTGAAGATGATATAATTTATCTTTCTTTTAAAAGAGTGATTTCAAAATACTCAAATGGTGGTAAAAATTACAATTTATTGACAATATTAGTCGACATATTCCATTATCTTGTTGGCACTAACATTGTAGTTGACGAATCTCGCTTGTTGTGGGGTCTGCAACGTGGGAAGGTAAGGGAGTCGGGAGGGGGAATAAATATTTGCTATCCTATGTTGGTTGTCATATTGATGTCTCAACATGTAACAATGTGCCACCTTGTAAGGACCTGACTTACCTAATACCCTTTATTAGGTATGTCAGATTCCACAACAACACATAATACCTAAGTATTGAGAAACACTCAAGTATTATACGTAAGGTTTTCCATAAAGAAAATGAATGTATTGATTTTTTATTTAAATCTGTGATAACATCATAGAACTTTAATAAAACTACTTAATATGTGAGTAGGTTAACTTTACAAAACTTAGATTAACTTTAGTGTCAAACCAATGATACTTCAAAAGATACAAAACTTGTTAAAAACAAAGCACAAGAAACAAACATAAAATCTTATTTTACAAACTAAGGCTTTTACATGCAAGCCTATAACAAAAATACATTCTTCTTTAAAGTCTTTTAAGAAAATTTGAACAAAACATCTTGGCTTGCATCCGGGTTTCCTAACCATCCCATTCATCAAAAAGGCTTCCCAGTCGGTCCCGTAACCCATATCATCATAGCAATCATCACCAACATTGCCTGTAAAGTTGTATCATGAGCCAAAAGGCCAGTACTCAATAACACAAACAAATATAAGGTGGCAAGCATGCTTTAGCTAAATGCAATGCATCAATCAATAATTTGATTATCTTTGATTAAATAAGCCAATCATCACTAGAGTATTCAAACTTCGATTACAATCCTAGGAATCTGATGATCCAAAGTAACAGTAGTTGCTCAGGGGTTGTTATAGGCTGTCCGAAGACCTATAACTCCTATACCTACAGAAACAGAGTAATAATCTCATCTAAGATTAACAGTTGTCACACAACTTTACTTAACTTAATCTATATCATCTAATTCAACTGGTCTCATAAACATGAATTAAATCATATTATTTCCTCTTAAGAATAAGTAAACGTTACTCGATACTATCCGCCTTATTGATTATCCATTTAGCTACTCATAAATCACTATTGCATCATGGTGTACCATTGCATCATGTAAAGAAAAGTTATTGCATCATGACAATGTGGTCTAAGTGTGTAACTACTATGCCATTGCATCATGACAAGGTTGTCGCTCCTCAGACTAGATTCAACAGCACATGCACATCCAGTTCAACCAATTATTAACTTATCTTTGATTAAGTCCATCTAAGTATGCCTAACTTAACAATCACCAAACAAGCTATTACGTACTTGGAATAATATGATCTATCAATAATAGACATGTGTTTAAATCCAACTGAATGTGTGAGTTTTTCAAGAAAATCATTTTATGTTAAACTTCTTATTGTACAAATATTATTAACTCATTATATACTCATTACACTTAAACAAAATTCTAATCATCTCACACTTTATTCATTTAAGCATTAATACTCATATCATATTTTATTAATCATCTATCTATTATTATCAAGGATTTATATATATATATATATATATTATGAACAGTACTAGATGATTTGTCATGCCTATGACAAAGGCTGTGATGGGTATTGCAGGCACCATCATGCTCGTGATCTTGGGTTGCAATGCAAAAATAAGCCTTGTCACACCCATAATAGGAATAGCGCTCACTATCACTTGTGATATAGACGTGATGAAGATTACGTCCATAATTCGCTTTATAAAATTTTTTTCTAAAAACAAACCATGGAGATAATGGTCTCTATTACAACTGTAATCTACCTTTAAAAACCATACAGAGGAGATAATGATCTTTGCAATGGTTGTAATCTAGGCCGTATCAAGCTTTTCGAACACTCAGAGGAGATAATGGGCCATGTAACGACCGTACTTAAGAGGGAAAAACAAATTTGAGAAGATAATGGCCTTGATTACGCTCGTGATGAACACAACATTATCTATGGTACTGTTTCGAAATTTTTTAAGGTTCTATATCCTCTAATTCTTTGCTATGCCCTAAACATTTGTAATAACATACCAAACTAGCCTATGAACACGTATCAAGCATCACTAAGCTCACTTGCTTACATAACCCATTTCACACCCATATACACAACAAACCTAACCTAAATACATAATCTCATCATTTATGCTTGTTAACTCTATTATTACTCTAATAATCTATGTTCTACTTATTAATCAATAACAACATCCCTAGCATCATATCATCATAAACTCCATAGTTCATTTCATCAAACACCTAAGGTACAAATATCTATTTACATCTCTAGCTCAAAATAAATAATAGCATGCCCTTAAATCATATAAAACATCAAAGTTCTACTCTTATCTAACATCAACATTACTTAAAATCATAATTAAACAAAACAAATAAGAAATCAACTTTTACTTACTTTTAGAGCTACTTCTAGAAATCAAGTTAGTTTTCCCCACTTCCTTAGCTTGATTCACACTTCTCTTAAGCTTATATCTTATTTCCTAGCCTTGGATCTAGTTTGTAATGGCCTAGAAGAAATTTTAATGGAGAAATTTGGGTTTGTTTGAGCTTAGGAAGATAGGGAAAAGAGAGAGAGAGATGATGGAAGATAGGGTCTGCTTTGGATTGTGATATTTGTTTACTTTTTGATTTTTGGGCACTTTAGAATTCTTTAGAAGATGCTAGAAAACATGGGCTTGGGGCTATGGGTTGTATTTGGGCTTAAGTTTGCTGATTTAATTGGTCTTAGACTTAGGATTTAGGCTCCAAAATCTACCAATCATGCATCAAAACATACATGCACCTAATTTAATACAATTCTACAAACATATATATATATATATATATATTTCTACAATTTTACTCACACATATCAATTAAACATATGGAAGCAAATTAATCTAGTATATTAAATTTTTAAGTTATTTCACACATTTTATAATATCACTTACATAAAAAATGTAAATTAACTAAAACTAAATTAATAACAAGTGACATATTATCTTTAGCTAGGATAACAATATGACATACTCTCATCCCTCGGAAGGGTGTTGAGGTTGTTTTGGTATTTACCATTAGGAGTGAAAGTGGTGGCGTTTTAGCAAGTGTGGGGTAGATATTTACTATTAGGAGAGGTAGGTGCCTGTTGTCTTCGCTAGGGTGGCAATTTATTTTTGTGAATCATATTGATGTTGAATTTACTTTAGGTGTTGACAGTGCATGAAATGGATTAGAAATTATAAATAATTTATTTATATTTTAATTTTACTTATTTATACCTCATGTCAATTGTCAAACCTAGTGGGTGAGTAAAGTAAATGTAACGAAGGCCCATTTGTTTTAATGAAAATATTTTTAGAAAAAATAATTTTTTATTTTTTTCATATTTTTTAAATAAAAAATCAAACAATTAATGGAAAATATTTTTTCTTTTCTTGAAAAATATAGGCTCACTATAGTTAAACAACTTAGAAGATATAAAAGAGTAAGTTATTTTTTCATCAATTCAAGAGTCATCCACCAATCATTTACTATAAAAAAATTTTTATTAACTTTTTAAATATTTTTTCTTTAAGTAGATTTATTTCTCATTATAATGTATATAGTTTTTTTTATATTTATAATATATAAATTATCTTGAAGTTATACAAACAAAAATTATTTTATAAAATAAGTCAAATATTTAAAAATATATTACGTTTAAGATAACTTTTTTTATAAAAAAATATTTTTTATTAATAAATATTTTTTCTCAAAACAAAAGGGATCGAAGTCTTATGACGTGAACATGAAGAACGGTTTGGAAGGCAATGTCCCTTTTCATTTATTTTAGTAACAATTAATGCTCCATCCTACAAAAAATTATATGATTTCTTGACGATAAATCTTCTACTAACATTCAAATAAGTATATAATGAGAAATTATACATGTAGGTTATAAATATCTATATAGACATATAGCATATTATAACATGGACATGAACTATATTGTAAGATATATATATCTATATATATAAATGTATCGATATAATTGTATCCATGTACATTGTAGGTCAACTTATTAATTAGATTAGTTTTACTTTAATATTGCAAATATACCAACAAGCAAGTATAGTTATCCATAGACATCTCCCCAGTCGGGTCCAAAAAATATGGACCAAAACTATCTCGCAGGGATGGCAGGACGGGTAGGATAGGTCTGATGGGTTCAACTCGCATATTTAAAAAAAAAATTCCACAAGCCAAATTTTTTTTTTTTTTTTTTTTTAAACCAAAAATCGATGGACCCTCTTGAACCCGTCAGGTCCATCGGGTCCACGAGATGAACCCGGATTGGACCCATCAACTCGGTGAGTCCACAAGGGGTCCTACTGTCTCGGTGGTGTGGGTCCAATAGAGAACCCGCCGTGGCCAATTCTCCTCGGGTCTTGGTTCGGACCCGACCCGGTCTAGTTACCCACCTCGTGATTTTTAGAAAATCTTTATTTATACTTTTCACTTCTAAGTTATTCTTACACTGATTTTAAATAGTAAATTGAATAAATTTCAATATTTAGATGTACTGTCTATTTTAACTTGCTCTTCATAGTCTAAAGTTTTGGAAAGTCTTTCACTAAATTAATATTACTTACAACACAACTTTAGAAATTTATGTATATTAGATTAATCAGATAAGTGACGGTTAACAGTTTTACTTGAAAGACAATCAATTGATTAGATAAGTAGATATGTTGGCTTATCCAGACTTTTTAGGAAAGTCTTTTAATTATGATAATTGTTGAGTGTTGTGCAAGATTTAGAATCTATGATAACATATTTAAGTATTAAAACAAGACAATAATGTATAATTGAGATTAGTAAAAACATGAACATAGTTAGATGAAAGATTAGAAAAAAATTAGGAGATTGATATAAAGATGGAAACTTGCTAATGATTTTGAGTTGATAAATGTGTTTAGCTAAGAATTTGGTGAAATCAAGTTTAAAATGACTTGCAGATGTTAGGTTTTCTTTAAATAAATTTTAATAATAACAATAATATAAAAGATTGCTAATAATTTTGTTAAGTGCGTAGGAAATTACTTAGTAAACAAGAAAATTGTGAGTAATACAAGATTTCAGAGTATAACACAAAGTGTACAGTGAATTTTGTGTTCTTCTGATCTTGGCATCGAGATTTTCTCAGTATAGTTCAACGTGTGGAATCTTCTTCTCCTTTCTCTTTTACCTTTTTTTTTTTTTTTTTCAATTAATGAATTTATTTACCATAAGTTGTTTTTCTCGTTCTGCCCAGTTAGCACAATGAAAAATAATAATGTTGACTGTATCTTTAATGTATCTTTGAAAAAATTATAAAAACACAAGAAAGCCATTTTTAATCTTATTACTCTCGTCCCATGATTATATAGCATTATATTTATAGCTTTACTATATGTTTTTGTGGCGAACATATTCCCTTTCCCTTATTTCATATAAAATTAGTATGTGGTGGTGTTCAAGTTATATTTATATACTAATGGAATGCTATTCGGTAAAATATCTAATTGCAGTTAATATCTCGTCGTCGAGAATTAATTAGTTTATTGTTTATATAATGTTCTCACAAATATTCTTATTATGGAAACATCCATACTATATGCCCTGTATTTTGTACATATGGCATGTAGATTTTAACAGAATTTTAACATGTTAAACATGTATATGACATGAATGGTAATTATTTTTAAAATTATGTTCTACTATGCTACCATTTTAAACATGTACAAATTGGATATCGTTTTATGCTTTGTAAGTCATATAATAAATACATTATTGCTATTGCATTAGATAATATGTTTTATTTAATATAATCTTTTTTTTTTCCTTATTTCATGCAGCAAGAGTGAATGGAATAATAACTCTTTTAAAATCGTGTTGAAACTTGTAATATAATCAATAGGATTCTAGATTTCAACTTTCGGGATAATTGAAATTCCGAAGATGATGGTTGGCGGCCGGCCCAACAATCTAGAAGCAACGGCTCGTCAATAAAGCAACCTTATGACCTTGCAATGACACTTATTCATGTTTATAATAACAAACTGAAAACCAGTGCCATTTTGATCTTTTCCCTATTAATATGACGATTTCTATTGGCTTTAAAAAGATGGAAGAAGCCCTTCTTATCTTACTGGTCTTGGCCTTCCTCAACACTTTCAATATTGAAGCTCAACCAAATTACATAAATCACAATTGTGAAACCGGCAATTACACTTCCAACAGCACTTTCGAGAAGAACCTCATCACAACTCTCTCTTCCCTGTCACTGTCAGCTACCAACAACACCAACGCCATCGCCATTGGGTACGCAAACGCCACCACAGGCCAAGGCACATCGGACACGGTCTATGGCCTCTATCTTTGCCGGGCTGACCTTAGCCCTGATGTGTGTAGAGACTGTGTAAAGGCAGGGACAGAGGAAATAAAACAAAAATGTTCAGGTAAGCGAGGTTCCACCATGTGGTTTGACGAGTGCCTGTTGCGTTACTCCGACTCGTATATATTCCCCTTCGTTGATGGACTGGGTTATTTCTATTGGACGAACCCAAAGAAAGTGACAGAACAAATTGAAAATATTTTTTTGTTGGCACAGTTAGTTTATGACAAAACAACTAATGAAGTGATCCCGGGAGCGGCTTATAATGAGGCCGGAAAGAAGTTCGCAGTGGGCAAGGCTAAATTCACGAACTTCCGGACCCTATACACGCTTGCACAGTGCACGCCTGATATAGCACCCTTAGAATGCGATAGGTGCCTTGTAGCATTAATAACTGCAGGACTTGGATTGGATGGGCAACATCATAGTCAAGGAGGGAAATTCGTGACGCCTTACTGCATTATTAGGTATGATTTGGATCCTTTTTATAATGAATCTGCTGTTGCTGTCCCTGTTCCTGGATTACCACCCGTCCAGCCTCAACTCAAAGGTAATGTTAGATTTTTTTTATTATCGGTTATGTTAACAGTTGCTTAGGACAATCGTTGATGTTACTAAATTTTAAGGAATAATAACTCAATTCTTGAGATAATTATTACAAGTTTAACCAGCATTCAATAAATAATTTCAATTCTTGAAATTGAACCTTAAGATTATGAATTTAAAAGGTCTCATGCCAAGATAAAATTAGAAAGACTTGTCTCTATTTCAATTCTGTAGCGATTGCTTCGGAGAAATGTGTCAAAACAACATTCAACAACTTGAGCGAACGTAGAAGTAGAACCATTAGAACAAAGTTTTGTAGGAGCATGTTAAATTAACACTTCCTTGAATTAGGAGCAACTACTGATTCACTACTACAGATATACCTTTAACCGGCGGTTAAAAAATTAAGTCTTCCATAAAAAAAAATTTTCTCTTTTAGTATCCCATCCAACTTGTAAAGGAAATATTAGAAAATGATATATAAGGCAATTTAGGACTTGGATGCATCAAAATTTGAAAACTTTCATTAAGTGTATAACACGTTTAAGTTTTAGGATTTCCAAATCGAGCTTAGGTATAAGATCACCTCAAACATTCTGTCATACGTAATTTCAAGAGGAAGCAGAGTATTTCAATAGAGTGAAGTGAAAAAGAATGGCTTTAAAGAAATTTTATATTTTAAAAAGGATAAATGTCACATTTTAGTATTTGAACTTTGCTAATTTGTGCAATTAAATATTTGAAGTTTTAAAGTATCAATTCACTATCCTAAAACTTTTTGAGCTTGTTTATAGTACCTAGATAAGTTAGTTAATAGCAAGATGAGTAAAATTCAAGTAGCTAATTACAAGATTTGGCAAAGTTTAATTTTAATTAAAAATGATCAAAGTTTAGGTACCGAATCGAAACTTTCAAACTTCATGTAGTTAATTGTAAAAATAGCTGAAGTTTAGATACCAAATGTGATAATTACTCCATTAAAAATGTCTCACTATAACATGCAAGTGAACTCACCTTAACAGGAAAGAAGACGATCTTTGCAAGAGTTTTCATCACTGTGGCTGTGGGTTATAGCTATTGCAATCTTTGCGGTGCTTTTGTTCCTTGGACGTTATTTCTTTTGGACAAGAGCATCAAGCCAAGATGGTGCTCTTGTCATCCATGAAGATGATGGTAGTGATGGAATTTTCTTATTTAATTACACATTTCTCCCAAAACTAAACAAGCTAAAAAAAAAAAAAGCATTGCCTTTTTCCCTATGCAGAAGATGAGGAGATGACCATCACTGAGTCATTGGATTTCAATTTTAGCATGATACAGGCAGCAACAAATGATTTTTCGGATGACAATAAGCTAGGAGCGGGCGGATTTGGTGAAGTTTATAAGGTATGCAAGCACTAAAATATAGAACAATATTAAACAAATAACAGTTGAAGAAATTTAGAAACTAATGTATACAAATTGGTCCTTCCTAAACCAACTGTAATGTAAGTTGGCACAACTTGATACTAGAAGAATGTAGTAGCTTATATGCATCCCCTTATTGAATGGCAAACATAGGCATCTAATTTGGTGGATCATTATAGGGTATATAAGTTGTCTGACTGAAAAATTACCATAGAGAGTAATTCTCTATAGTGTCTTTAGATAAGTTGTTTATTTGATTTTAAAACTCCATAGAGTTTTGAGAATAAAATAAAACCTAATGAGAAACCCAAAGTTAATAAAAAGAAATATAATATTAATGCCTAAGATAAATAAAATTATTAATGAAATATAATAAGATAATCATTTATTCACTTCTCTTAAAAAAAAAAAATTAGCCAACACAACTCACTTTCCCTTCCTCCAGTCATCTTCACAAAACCGTACCATCCATCATTACCTTTAGTCTCATGGTCTTCATTAAAAGCATTTCTTAAAGATGAAACAATGGGATCATTATAGAAAACCAATCAACTTGTCTTGAAAATTACCTTATAAGATAGTCTCCTATGGGAATTCACGATAAGTTTTGGTGGTGTTTGAAAACTCTATAAGGTTGTCTATGAGGTTATGGGAAATACCTTAGGCTATCAAGGCGTGTTCAAGTTTATAAAACCCTTCATAACCTGTCCCAATTACATCTTAAGGATACATGAATCTATAATAATCATTTCTCTTGTGCCACTTTATTAGTAAAGTATTTAGCACTTGAATTTTTTAACCTAGTTTTATCATAAAAGGTGAGCAATGATGTCTCATTAAACACATCTCTAAATTATAAAGCACACAATGCATATATAACACAGAAAACTTAACGCAATTATTAATTTTTAGGGTACTCTCTCTAATGGAAGGTTAGTAGCCGTGAAGAGGTTATCTCAAAGCTCTAGGCAGGGTGCACAAGAGTTCAAAAATGAGGTTGCCTTGGTAGCAAAACTTCAGCACAGAAATCTTGTAAAATTACTTGGATTTTGCTTGGAAGGAGAAGAAAAGTTATTGATATACGAATATGTCCCCAACAAGAGTCTCAACTACTTTCTATTTGGTGTTGTTTCAAATTATTTTATTAAATGCAAAAGGAAACATTAACATGCCAACTTAGTCAGGGCTACACTAGCTTGATCATGTATCAAATGCTTGATTTTTCTAATTATGCAGATCCTTACAAGCAAATTTTATTGGATTGGTCAACTCGTTACAAAATCATGCTAGGGGTTGCTAAAGGAATGCTTTACCTCCATGAAGATTCTCGGCTTCGAATTATTCATCGAGACCTTAAAGCTAGCAATGTGTTACTAGATAGTAACATGAATGCAAAGATATCCGATTTTGGTCTTGCAAAGATTTTTAGCGTTGATCAAACTCAAGGAAATACAAATAAAGTTGCTGGCACATTGTAAGTATAGCTACCTTCTATTTTCTACTCAATTTTCGCATATTAATATTATTTCTATATGCTATATTCACCGGCATTCATGTAAACATTGTTAGTGTCTCTTACATATTCCTTGGTTTGAATTTCTTCTAATTTTAGTGGCTACATGGCTCCGGAATATGTAGTAGAGGGAAAGTATTCTGTAAAATCGGATGTATACAGCTTTGGCATATTGCTTTTGGAAATCATCTCTGGAAAGA
This sequence comes from Combretum micranthum, assembly GCA_024138025.1. Classification (NCBI taxonomy): domain Eukaryota; kingdom Viridiplantae; phylum Streptophyta; class Magnoliopsida; order Myrtales; family Combretaceae; genus Combretum; species Combretum micranthum. The sequence continues at coordinate 118,892 of JAMXBD010000985.1, read as the reverse complement.
AAAACAATTCCTTCGCTGAATCAGGTCCACAAAGCGTTGCAAGCCATGTATGTATGGTCATATTCATTTGGTGTTTATTGTTTATACTTCGAAAATGTTAAGCTTTTGAGGGTTTTCGCTTAATAGTTATTCAAAGAGTTTTTCTTAGGCATGGAGAAGTTGGCAAGATGGAACATACATGGAATTATTAGACCCAACACTTGGGGAGTCAGTTGAAAGGAGTGAGGTCAAGAAATGCATCCAAATTAGTCTCTTATGTGTTCAAAAGGATCCAACAACTCGGCCTTCAATGGCCACAATTGCTGCTCTCATGATTAATAGTTCATGGAGTAATTTGCCAATGCCACAACAACCATCTTTCTTGTTTCCTAATCTTTCAGAGGGCATAGTAATGGATATGAATAGGATAAAGATGGATGAACGCTTGAATGGTAAGGAAATGCCACTAACAAAAAATGAAGTGGCCATCTCAGAATTATACCCTAGATAGGGTTGGCATTATATTAGAATGAATGGATGTATAAATTATTTTGCATTAAGGGAGTGTCATCACATGAGTATATCTTATGTACTTTTTTCTCAAAGTGGGTTATTAGTTTTATTTTGTTTGTTCTTAATGTTTAACCTTACTTTGGTGTAACATTACATGGGATTTGTTTGATAGCACTTTATTTACTTTTTGAAGTACATAGTTTCTTTGGTTTCTTCTTTGTGTTATGTAAAACCATGAAATTGTATGATGATCTTTATGAGCCATAAATTTTATTGTTTGTCGCTAGCATTTTTCTCTTTAGGACCCCAACGTTAAGGATGACCCATGAAGTCTTTTGTCATAAGTAGATGAAAAAAGACAACACACTAGGTGGCAAGTAGTTAGGACGATACATAATCCATGTCCATATCCATACTTTCTACTCCTTGATGATCATGGCACATTTACACAGTGGATCATAAGGAAGTGTACCCGACGTTAAATGAGTTTATACTTCCTTTCACTATAATTTAGAAAGCACATGAGAAAGGATCCTTCATCTTCGCTACCTTCAACCTTATTGATGGCATTTTTTCTCCTATGCGTCAAGATCAAGGCCTACCCAAAACACTTGTTACTAGCATGAAAATAAGGGTCCATTATAGATGGCAAGAAACATGGAAAAAAGATCCACCTATATCCTTGTTCTCCACACTGTAGACGGCAAGAAACATTGGATTTTCTATAATAAATAAAAAATGAGTTATTGTAGAACTTATTATAATCTTGGAAGTTCTTTATTCATGTAGCTCTTCATTAATAATATACTTTTAGGATACGTTTTTACCCTTTAGGCTTTTTATTACTATTATCTTGAAGCTTATGTATTAAAATCGTATTGTTTGTAACAAATCTTCATCAACTATGCCTTTTTTTGCCACTAAATTTTTTCAAACGAGGTATGGTAGGTTAGCTTAATACCCTATAGGGGCAAGTTTAAGTATGGTGAGAAAAATCTATAAGGTTTACAAGTCGGTTTGGAAGACATTATAGCAAAGTAGAATGAATGGTTTAAGTCTTATATGATCGATCCCAAACCTACCTAGTTGTTCCCTAAATGAACCATACTAAAAAAAGTTTTCAAATATCATACGTAGGATCTTTAATTTTGATGTAATAATTGTCATCTCAAGGGCTTTTGCTGTATGAGCCATTAATGTACCAATAAGGAGTTAATTTACAAGAGAGAAAACATTCATCCACAAGTTTGAGGTATTCTTTAGCACTTGCAATTTGTAGGATAGTGGTGTTAATGTTGTTCACAATAGTCAATCTTATGAAATATTATAATTTGTTAGACCTATCCCATGCAGCTTTACTATCTGTGTTTGTAAAGGCTAATAATACTATGTCAAGGTATAAAATACCTAAATAGAAATTGACTTGCTAGTACCTTCCTGAGAAAAATTAAACCATTAAACATGGTAAAGAAGAAACATTTGAATGGTGAGAAATAGTTGCAAGTACATATGCTCAAGAAATTATTGAATTCAAATACTTAAACATTGAAAATATACTACGGTGTTAGTGATTGTGCCCTAGGCTAATTACTAGATTGCCATTATATACACACACATGATTTATACAGAGGTATTTCTATTATATTATTTGCATTTTACTCTATAATGGAATCTACGAATAATTTAATTATTTTAAATGTCTTAGATGCTCATTATTTTGGGAATGATAATGAATTAAATTAGTATGAGTTTTGTTTGATAGTCATGGGATGTCTATTTATATAGAGATACAAATTAAAATCATAAGCACATATTAGAGGACTATGTACTGGACTAACCCACTATGAGATCACTACATGGATTAGTGTCATAAGTGATTCTCAAAATAACGGTGTCAGCATATCCTTAGACCTAAAATCAGCATAGATTCCAACATGAGGAACATTATGATCAACTTAATCAAGCGTTGTCTTTAATTGAATAATTATAAGGTTGTGATTGAGCATAATGTGAATCGTAGAGGAAGTTGAGTGATTAAGATGAGATTTGTCCCTCTCATTATGAAAGAGATATCTTTAGGCCCTTCGATAAGTGAAATTGAGAAATACATGGTCGTGTTCAAACGAATTGATCGTGCGATCAATTTCATTTTTTTTTCAGTTCACTTGGAGATCAAGAAATGATAAGATTGAATGATATAAGGGTGACACTATCCATGCCTTCTCTTCAATCTAGATATTATGTGGCAAAAGGATAATGACATAAGTAATGGATCAGGTAAAAATCGGATCACCGATCTTCACTTAATTTGGGTAAACATAATGTTTTGCTAGAGGTCACTTATATCTTGTTGACCAAAAATGATTTTAGGTCAACAACCAACATTAAGTGAACCAGGCCACACAAAAAAAAAAAAAGAGCAACAAGGATCATGGACTAAATTTAAATAAGTGCAATGGGAACAATAAATTTATTTATTATTAATCTTTAATTGTTAAGAATAATAAATAAATATAATCTGTTAAGAACAATAATAATTCCTAATTAGACTAGGAATTCTTATGTTAATAAATTAACTTATAACTACTTTATTCCTAATAAGATTAAGGGCACTAATTTCATTATTCATATTAACATTAGCATAAATAAGACATAAGAGGTTTCTTTTGAGGTTAATGACATGTGTTCCCGACATTAGACCTATAGAGAAGTTCTATAAACCCTAAAAGAGAAAAACATGAGAGTCATGAGTAATTTTTCTTATCAAATATAGAAGTGTTGTAGATAGCGTTAGTACACAAAATATCCTTTGAAAGGCATGCTCATTCGTGTGAATACCGTAGAGGGGATTGCGAATTCGCAGCACCTATAGATTCGATCTACTAATTGATTTCAAGCTTTAAGGTTAAAGGTATAAATTCAAATTATTTCTTTTGTTTTATCTGATCAAAACCATTGGATACTGGATTAGGTTTTTTTTTTTAATTTTATTGCAAAAGATTTGATCTTTATAAATCCTAGAACCCTATGGAACCCAACAACGGGTGTCTTTAAGTAACCTCAACTATATTATCATAAGTTTAATGCCATACAAACTTAAGCATGTAGTTAAACTCACCTCATTAAATATAATTAATATCATTGAATAGACAAACAATTTGACAAGTAAATGTTGATTTCCTTTATTCTAATTATTAGTCATATAATATAATTAGTCTCATCTTATCGTATAATTTCAATAATAGGAATTAACTATTTACGTATAAATAACTATTTATTACATGACAAAAGTTCAATTAATTAATTTGGTCATTTTAATGACTAATATACCATCCATTTCAAATTAATGACGTTCGTAAATCTAATAGATAACACGTAATTTCAATTTCAATATTAACGTAGAAATCTCTTATGTGAGATCATTAAATCATCAGTGAAAATCATAACATGGCCATAAAAACAAATTTATATGTGGGAAAATTCTATGGTCCAATGTTTTTTTAGTATGACCAATCTCATATAATCATTTGCATGACTCAAATGTAATTCAACTATGATCTAACACTTAATATTCTTTTTATATTAATCTTTTATAATTGATTTAGCAGTAACAATGGTAGCATTACATGTAGAACAATCCCGTGATAGGATCGTAGAAGTTTCTCTTTTTCTTTTTTGCCATTAGAGAATTTCATTCATTACATATATCGATGTAAAAATGACTCCAAATTAAAACCGAACTTCGACTATTTCTAAATCACGAACGAATCTAGAAATTTCTTAATCTTGAGAAAATGAGAATCCTTAAAAATAAAATAAGAACTCAACAGTCTTTAAATCTAAAACCATTACGTATGGAAAATTCTATCCTTAACTCTGACTTGTAAAGTTGGGTAATATAGAACTCAAAGAACAAATTATTAAAAAGTAAATAATGATTAACCTTCAAAATAAAATCCAATTCAAGAATTCCGAAAATGTTAAGAGATATTAAATACTTACAAAAATAAAATTTAAAATAAATTTCTCAAACTAAATGTGTTGTATAAACATAAACCCTTAGTTTCCAAATTAATAAAGATCTAAACCGGAAAATCACCCCGGAACCCTAAGTGAAATATAGCAGTTTTAGTTCAAAAATCTCGCACTCTTAACCCTAGAGGGGAGATGTAGTTTAAGTATGTAGAGTAACTCGTAATGATACATGGTCATTTACTTAATATCAGATTGGCAAATTTTTTACCTATTTCAAAACCTTTCGAATACAGACTTTGAAAAGCATGTCGTAGGGCTCGAGATATAAAATATACCATTAACACCGTTAGACTCGTATTTTCATATGGATTTCAAAAATATCAGTTTTATAATTTTCATAACTAGAAATATCTGATTTTGCGATTATATTCGTATTTCTTTACTATCGGTAATTAACTAGTCTTTTACACTATTCAATACTATTTATTACACAATTTTACTATTCTTGTAAACCCTTCTATTTTTAGATAAATATTTTATATGTCACAGAAAATTCTGTTTTTCTAAAATTTAGTTCATTTCGGGTTTTTACGGATCAGTTTCTATTTAAGACCCAATACTAAAAATAAAATAAATTAATTTAATAATTGAAAAATATTTTTATTTTCATAAAATAACTTTTTATAATTTTTTGAGTTATTAAAATATCAATTATAGCTCCTATTCGCGTATTTTGATCATACCGATAACTTATTTGATAATTCACTAAAATTAATTAATTAATTATATTATTTTAATTATGAAAATTCTGCTAAAAATTTGGAATGCATTTTCTATTTTTTTCTTATTTTTATTTTATTTATTAAGAAAGTACTCTTACAAACCCATACTTTTAGCACACCTTTCACACATCACCTCTTTTTTACTTCAATCTTTCTACACTTCACTCATCACTTCATGGAAGAATTTTGGACTTCTTTTGGCTGACTTTTGTCCTTTGAAACACTCCCAATTAGATTAAAATAAACCTATTTCAATCATTCTTTAATAAGTAACATATACACTTAGTTACACATTACAATTTCAAGTGAAAACCAACTAAATTCCTCTCCCTCTCTCTTCTATCTTTCATGCTAGCTATGGGGATGTCCTTGCTGCCACTTCTTCTTTTTTTTTTTTTCATTTTTTAAAGTGCCTTTAACTCTTCATATCTCTCTACATATGCCCTCTCTCATTCATACCTTTAAACCTTTATCATTCTTTGCATTTTCCTCTCTATTTTTCCTCTCTTTCTCTCTTCATTTGCTCTTGTTCTTCCAAGAACACTTGCTGCCCCTATTCTTTATTTGAGCTCCTACACATATTTCTTCAAGATCCTTTGGTAAAACTCTTATCCAAGGCTTCCATAGATGATATAGGTGAAGTATAGTGAGAGTTTCATGCATCAAATGACCTTCCATAAGCTTAAAAGCTAAGGATGATGATGCCAAAATGAAACACTCATCTTATCAATGATTATTCTCTTGTAATATTATTATTTTCTTGCTAGAAATGGTTATATTTTATAGATCTAACTTTTGTGTAACTTTGTTTATGTTTATGTTTAGATCTATGAGTTTATAGTTCACTACCATGGATTTCTTTTATATTTATGTTCATAGTAAGTGTAGATCTTGGTTTTGAACTCAAACAAAAATGGTGAAATTTGTATCTAGGCAAGACCCATATTAAAAACCACTTTCCAAGTGTCAAAATGGAAGTTTTACTTGAGATAATGAAGGCTTAATAGGTATATATCATCAAGACTTTTTTTATATGATTCAAAGGTGATTTTCAAAGATTATTTTTCAAAACAAAATTCTATTTTCGGATCTAGACAAAGGCATAACTTAAAAATATGTTTTTCAACTCAAAAATGAAGTTTTTATTCAAGATATGGAAGGCTCTTAAGATAGATATGTAAGGGATGAATTTTCATAAGTTTAGATGGATTTTATCAAAAGATATGTCCAAAAACAAATTTTGTAAATTCGGATCTCAACCAAGACCAATTTTGGAAACCCATTTTTCAACACTAAAATGAAGGATTTGTTTAAAAAAATGAAAGGCTTATGGAATAGGTATCAATAGGAGATGTTTTTTATAAGCAAATGGTAGATCTACTAATAGAGATTCTAAAATAGGAAGAGATTACAAAATATAAAATTTGAGTTTTATCCTAACCTTATGAAATTCGGATGGTTTCAAGACCATGCCTTAAAAACCCTTTTATCAATTCTAAAACTTGTGTTTTATATGAAAAATGAAGAGTATAGGTCATAGATATCATCAAGTAATGATTTTTATAAGTTGAGATGGGATTTTCTAAGAAAAATATGTAAAACGAGGAGTAGAAATAAATTAGAAAAATTTGAGTTGCTTGTCATTTTAAGAAATTCATAATGATGGAGTAATGGCATGAAAACGCTTATTTTCCAAACTCAAAATAGAAATTTTATTAAAATGAAGTCCTTAGTGGCTAGGTATGGTTGAGCCTTAAGTTTCTAAGTATTAAATTAGTTTATTTAAATGAATCACCACAAGAATAATTTTTACAAAATTAGGATTTTTGGATGAACCATATTTAAAAACATGTTTACATAGTGTAAAATGGAAATTTTTGTTAAAGATTAAAGGCTTTAAGGAATATACATAATGAGGACTTAATTTTAACAAGAATAAATAAATTTTATCAAGGAATTTTTCTAAAAACAAGTGGGAATTGTCAAGAATACAAGACTAGCTTTTCTAAGTTGATTTTTCATAAAGTCTTACAAGGAAAAATTTTTCTAAAAATTTATTTTATTAAATATCATCAAGAACATGTACATATATCTCATGACATATCATTTATGATAGTAACTTGTTCATATTGCATGTATACTTGCTTTGGATAGTAGAACTTTATGAACTTTTACAAAATCAATTTTCTAGATTGGATTTCGCTACTGATCTGAACTGATTAGATCTTTTCGAAGCTTAAAAATTTTCAAAACTTAAATATGATATTAGAATTAGATTGATCTTTCGAAGTAGATAGAAATTGGTACATAATTTGCTAAATTCCGAGTTAAAATGACCAAGTTATGGCCGTTTTAAGTTGGAATTCCCGCTTAGGACGAAAATTACAAATTTGATAGTTTGTATGAGATAGAATGGATTAGTTTTGAGTTGAAATACTCATTTGGGTATTTCTTTCCTTATGTGACTTTGCTTTCGAGGATTCGTTGCCACCCGACTATTACGATTAAAAGACTGGAGCCCATTAAACATGTGAGTTTTCCTCTTATTTTGTTACATTGTTTGTGCTTGTAGCTAGTTGCATTAGAATTATAGGAACAAGATAAAAACTGATATGAATGGGGATGGGATAGATGATAAGACTTTGATGTACATATGCCAAAGAATACTAAAGCATATTGAAACCATGAATCGATTGGATAACTGCACTGTTCATATTGTTTTTTATTATGTGTATGATATTGGTTGGTCACTCTAAAGAATGTATGAATAACTTGACCTAAGCAAAAATAAATTGGTCATGCATCACATCAGTCGAGTTACATTTGGTAGCGTGCTACTCCTAAGCAAGAAGATCGGTATGGTCCGGGGTCACGTTTGGAGAATGAGACCCGGTATCAGAGCTCATTCATAGGGAACTAAAGCGCACCGGGGATGCATCCCATGTATGAGCCGAGCCGAGTCGACTATTATGAGTTGGGGGTGCTTGGAGACTAGCAGCAGGTGTGTAGATTTTCAATACCATCCTAACCTAGATACGGAGGGCATAAATCCATTCTGTGTACGGGTTCCAGTCACCTATACATAATTGTCTGCTCATGTGTTTGTTTATACATACATATGGATGATTTATAACTTGCTTGTTATAGTATAAAATTAAGGGAATTCTCACTAAGCTAGTTAACTTATACTCCAATAGATGTTTGAATAAACAGGTTGACAGGAGAATGCTAGGGACCGAGATGGTTAGAGCTGAATATGATTTCGGGATTCCGGCAGGAAGTAAGAATACTTGAAGATATTAGCTAGGTTTTGTCAATTGCTTTGTAACAGTTTCATGTAGTGAAATCTTTTGATGAATTGTAATTGAAGTATAGTGAATTGTATTTCCTTTATATTGTTACTCAAATTGTATTAATATAAAATGTATCACTCCGATGTGTCTCTCCATGTGTTAGACGCCTTATACATAGTATGAAAGCTTTCGTGTGACTGAGGTGGTCATTCCTAGGCTATAATATTGTTAGGGATGCAAGCAGGGCGGGTCGTTATAGGGTACCCGACCGCCCAACCTGCTAAAAACCCTTTAGGGTCAAACCCTATAGGGTTTTAGGATTAAAAGAAAACCCAATAAGTTATCGGGTGGGTTTTGGGTTTATTATGTAACCTGTTGGGAAAACCCGACCCGACATAAATTTAAAATATTAAAAAATTAAAAATATTAAGTTATTAAAGTAAGGATCTCATTTATATTATATGTATGCGAAAGTAAGTGGAAATGAAGTGTTTGCATCATTTTATATGATATTATTATCTAAAATTCATTCTTTCAATATAAGTGTTTGTATAATTAATAACTTAAAACAAATTATTTCTTTTAATTTTTTTTAAGAAAAAAATTAAAAATCTTGGAGAGTCAGGTCGGGTCGGGTTATAAGTTCCTTAAATCCTAGCAGGTCGGGTTTTAGGATTGAAAAAAAACCCGATAGGGTTTTTCTCGGGTTCTAGGACATCCATTAAGGACTCGGGTCGGGTTCGGGTTTCAAAAAACCCGTCCGAACCTGCCCCAGTTGCATCCCTAAATATTGTGTATGACTGACTGTCACGTTTAGAGTACCCTTCGAGGTGTGACAGGCCCAATCATATAAAAGAATACATCTCTTCTATAGTTAAAAATGTCCACATAGGAGATATAATTGTTTCTCCTAAAGAAAATGAACCTATCCAAGTGCAAAGTACATTAAATCCCACAAAACTGATAGCATAATCCTATATAAGGGATTAAAATAGGAAGAAAAACAAGAATAAAAGATACAAAAAAAAAAATCACTTAATGAGAAAATACTAATCATTTGATCCCATAATTTTTAAACCACTAAGATTTGTAATGTCACGACCCTAATAGGGGCTTAGTAGGATTAATCTAAAGTTATCATACCATGTATGCACCTGTAATATGAGAACTATTTTACAAGTTAGAGATTGCAAAAACTCTGCTTAATATTTACTACACAAGTTTTAATTGTATAAATACATATTGATAATTAAGGAAATAGAATATCTCATAGTTTACCAGAACCATAGAAAATTGTATCCCCTACCAAGTAGTATAATTGGATACTATCTATATAATACAAACTCAAATAATTACATAATTAATCTAATTCATATTCTCAATTTATCCTATAGAATACTAGTCTTAATTTATATACTAAACATAAAGTTCATATCATAGGCTCATCTTCCTATTTTCTAGAAATTCATTGAAGAAGAACTCCCTCCACTCATTCTTAGCCCATTCCTAGCATAAATTATTCCTATATAAAAATTGCTAAGGAATGAGCGAAATCATAACTCAGTGAATTACAAGACCAGACCACACATCAATAAACAACAAGCAAATATACTTAGCACAAATATGCAATGCAACAATTAACCATATGAGACATGTATGGTTTAGATAAATGGAATCCAAACCAATGGAGATTTACGCTCTCTCTCAGGGTTGAAGAATCAACTTAAGTAATTTACACTTAGGAAGGGCTAAGAACTAATGAAGGAGAAGTTCATTTTTTTCTTATGCATCATTTTATTTAGAAAATGTCATAACTCAACTTCACCTTCGAACTTAGAAACTCCATGAAGTATTAATCATTTCTTATCACCCCACAAAATATCCTTCGTAAATGCTTAGTTCCTATGGAATCGATCGAACAGTGGAAACCTTGTGTAAAACTAGGCATATTTTACCTAGAAAAAATCAAGTGTAACTAAAGAACCGAAATGCTAATATGTAGTGTAGTTACCATGCTAATGCAAATTATGTCATTGTGCAATGCATGTCTATTTCATTTAAGAGTCAATTAAAATTTATACCAAATTATTTAATGACCATGCAATGTTTTGATAGTCATCATATATACATTGCACCACAATATCAAACAAATGGTTATCACTTCTAATATTAAAGTTTGTCATTCATTCAAACACCATACAACTTGCATTGTTCCCATCCCCATACACAACCAATTATATTTATATTAAAATAGTTGCAACTATATTACAAGCACAAACAATATGATAAGGTCTAAGTTACTCACCTGTTAGTCCTTACTTAGTTATCGTAGTAATATTATTGGGAATCCAAAGTATGACTTGTGTTTCCTAGGAATTGAAATAACAAATATTCATCATTATACTCACTTCACATAATATAATACTATGTTTTTCTATCCTAGACTCGAATTTTCAATCCCTAGGTTAATTTTACATTATAGATATTTGCTTCAATGTTCTTAAAGTCAGATGTTTCTTATGTTAAGCTACAAAGTTTATATGAACTTATTTTTTGTTTATTGCCCTATACTTAGTCGAAACTCATATTGAGTGTTCATTTTCACTGTGTTTCTCTTCATCTTAACTTAAATATATATCTTTAATTATTAGGATCACACTACTTGAAATTTACATAGCTTATATTGATCTATATTTTGTGGTCTTAAAGTTTATAAAGACCAAAAATCTATATGCTAACTTATGGATGTATCTCTTAAAATTAATTACTTAGTTCTAAGTCATATTCTCTATTAACCAATAAACATTTAAATTAAAATCCTTAATTTTCCTAAGCCTTTATCTTTTCATTGATTTAAGAAATTTTGTATGTTACAAGGTCTTGGAATTAAGGTGCAGATCAAGGGAGTGGTATATGTGGTGATGAAACAAGGCACCAAGTCATAGGCGTGATCCAGGTGGTGATTCACATCACAGGTGACATCAATGCAAGTTTTATGATCTATAAAGGTAACTTCCTATATGACGGCCATGGGTTTAAACTTAAGCATAGTAAAGATCGCGGAGGTCATCATGACCTTGATGTGTATAAAATTTATTTTCCAAGGAGAACACTCCCGATGTTGCGATCGTGATATGTCTAAATTTTAGTACAACGAGGGTTACAATCGAGCTTACAACTGTGATTGGTGTTATTTTTAGCCTTTTATGGAGATCACATATGATTACGGTCGTACTTTAGTTCTCGATATCATATATATATATATATTATTACTCCTATTTAAACAATGTACTTATGTATATGTATTCTTCATGGTTTTAACTTTATATTAGCCATAAAAATCATTATGTTGGTGAAGTTATGCTAATTCCTAGATTCTTGATATGGGTGTTTAGACTAGATTTGATTGAAGTTACCATGTTGCAAAAAATATATCCTTTTATTTCTCTCCTAGCTTGCCAATCCTTCATTTTTCATATTCTTAGTTTGAATGTTGTAAGATAAAATGCATAAATATGAAGATAAGATATCTTAATCTTCACTCTAGAATGATTCTAAGTCTATCATGTATTCTAATGCACTCTATGGAGATAGTTTTAGTGATGAAAACATTACCTTAGCTTTGAGCAAGTTGGAAGTGTTTCCTTCTTCTTTCTCTTAGAGTTTTGTAAGAAAAGGTGGTGTTTAACTTCCTTAGGGAATTGAGGATGGGTGAAAGAAGTTGTTTAGTGCTGGTAATTACTATTATTGTTTATTTTGGTGTGAAGGAAGAATGAAGCTAGAAATTTGTTGTGCCTTCAAGTGAAATTTGAAAGTGTTTTCATATGTGTGATTTGTAATTTTGTTAAGGATTACTTTAAACTTCATTTACATAGTCTTGAAGATAATTGTAGAATTTTTAGGGTGAAAATAGCTTCCTTTACAAGTGAATGGCTATGCTTCTTCCATGTGTGTGTGTGAGTCAGCATATATCACTATCAATTATTTAATGAAGGAATATTTGAGAATTTTATAGCTCATTGCCTGAGCTCTACTCTCTTACCGTGTGTCAACTAGAAATTTAAAGAGTTCCATGCATAGAATTTTAAGCTAGTTAATTATAACGTATATAAGATGAATATTTTTATAATATCAAATTGATACTAATAAATATACTGACAAATTATTAATTAGTTCAAGCCAGAAATGTTAGAACTATTTCTAGGTTTCAAATATCACAAAAGAAAGTGTTAAATTAACATCTAGTGTCATACGGCTACGTGATTAATTAATATTTGGGTTTTTATGTATGTGATCAAGGTTTCTGAACCTGATAGGCTAAATTAGGTTTTAGGCCTTAAAGAGAGAAAATTTTCTAACTTTCATATTCATGCAATTCAAATTCTCATTTGAGGCCTAGATTCATAGATATTGATATGTTTTTGGTCTCATCGCATATTTTCCAACCTTAACTATTCTTTTCAAATTATCATTTTCTAGCTAATATATTTAAAAATTAATCATTCCATTTTATGCTTAAAATCTAAAGTCATAGGTATATAATTATTGAGTTATTAACTCGTGTCAAGTAATCTTGTCTTTGATATTTTTTATTAGCTAGGAAAATTACTTGTTATTACAAGATTCATCGGAAAAATTTCTACATGCATTTCCATACTTACAAATAAATTCATTTCCTAATATCTATTTATGAAATTTTGTTTCTAATCAATGGTCTCATGGTGGAAAAATCTCAAGAGTTACACCTCAACGTGACTTGTGGTTGTGGAGACATCAAAAGGATAGACCAAAAGTGGCATACCATAGCTAGATCTTGTATTAATTGTGGTGGATCTGTAGATATTGAGATTGGTAATAGTGGATGTGTAGATGATGAAAAATGGGAAGAGATTTAAAAAGGGGAGGTAGCCGTGCACAAGGTTAGCTCTATACTAGGATTTGTGAAAAGGCTTCAAGAGAAAAAGAGAGAGTGAAAGTAGAAGTTTCCTTAAATGCAACATATCATTTGTAAAATTTTTATTGGCAATAGCTTGAAACATAACAAAAATATTCCAGAAAAAAGTGAAGGGAGTAAATAAAATCAATTTGGCCATGACTAAAAAAAAAAAAAAAAGATAATGGAAAGAGAAGACTCTTGATTATGTTATTGCTTATTCCGTTTAGTATACTCATCATTAGAACTTTTTGTTTCTTTTTTTTTTTTTTTCCTTTCAAATCAATCATGACAATGAAAGCGAAACCGTAAAAATATGAAATTATACTAAAGATCCTCTTCTTTTGAGAAAAATATTTTTCTAAAAACATGTTCCCTATTTCTAGTTATTTATTACATTGAATATGTTCTTTTAAGCATAACTAATTTCCCCTTATAAGGGACAACATTTTCGTTTTATCGGAAAACCTTAACATTTTTTTAGATAAATGATATATGTTTTTTTCAAAACAGTAAGTTGTTTGCTAAATTACTTTCTACGATAAATGATATTTTATTTACTTAATGTACTATGATTACACAAATTTCTTGTCGAACACCAGAAAAAAAATTTTAAATATATTTTACAAATACAACCAAACACATTAACCTATATCACTTTTATGAAAATATTTTTCTAAAAACAAACCAGACCTTAGGGGGAAAAAAGCCATTAAAAGAAAATATAAAGGAAGCTTAAAAACCCTAGAAATCTTTTGAAACCTTTACGCAATACTAAGATTCTAAAGAATTTATTTAAATGACTTTTATAATCTCTTTCCTATTTAATGAATTTGTTGCCTTGTTTTTTGCAAGGTTTTCGTGAAGTTTTTTCTTTTCTTTTAATTTTATTACAATGAGAAAAGGAGATTTGAATCTGATCCATCTCACTTAGGAGACCAATGATAATGTCATTGTATTACAATGTCATTCGCTTTGGTGTAGTTCATTGTGTGGGATCTTATTCTCCTTGTTAGAGTTTGTGACCCGTTTTCGGTAGTCATTTTTCGTGGTCAAATATATAATGAATGAATATTTGATTATACATTTATTATTCATTCATTATGCATTTAAGAGTCATAAATTTGGTATATGTATAATGAATGAATATTTAACTATATATTTATTATTCATTCATTATACATTTAAGAGACATAATTTTGGCATTTATTGTCGCACTACTAGAAAACTAGCCTTTAGAGACAGAAAATTTACGACGAAAAATTTCTGTCTCTAAAAAAATAATTAGAGACAAATCTGCGACGGATTTATGATGACATGAATTATGAATAATCTTCTAATTTTTATATGCTTTTGCGACGGAATTTGCGACGGATTACACATTGATTTGCGACGAAAATTTTTCCGTTGCAAATTTGTCTCTGATTTTAGAGGGAAATAAATTATTTTAGCGCCAATTTATATTTTTTTAAATTCTGTTGCAAATTTGTCTCTAAAATAAATTATTACATATATGTATTATAAATAATTATGTTTAAAATTTATTTTAAATTTTACATATCTAATATAATATATAAATGTGCATTATATAATAAGGACATATATTATATTTTTAAATTAATTTTATTATATAATAACTATAATATGTATAATCATTTGTTATTTACAACTAATTATATCTATATTTTATTTATAATATATTTAACATTACAATACATATTTATATATAATAAAGTATAAATTAAAAATAGTACTTAAAACATAAATATTATATTTATATCTTATTATATATTCTTTTACATAATAACTTATATAAAAACTCAAATTATACAACTTAATAAAATAGTGTATAATAATAATATAATATGTTATATGCAAGTAATATCATAAAATACTAATTAAAAGTAAAGTATATTTCAATAATAACATATGTAAAATAAAATAATTAATATAAAATGTGAACTTAGTATATTTAAACATATACAAATATATAAATAATATATATTTTAATAATATATTAATAAAAAATATATATTCATATTATTTATAATTTTTTATTATATATTTATTATGACTATTCATATATTTTTTAATATAAAAAAATTTATTATATATATCTTACATAATTTATATTTACATACTATATTTTATTTAAAATATAATAACATATTTGGGGAAAAAATAATATACTATGTAAAAATATAGTATATTTAAGTAATAAAATATGTAAATATAATAATTAGTTAAATATATTTAAATTGGTATTATATTATTTTATTAATATAATAATGAAAAATATATTTTTATATTGTTTACATTATATTATAATTTATTAAGTGCAAAAAAAATAAAATAAAAAAATAAACACATTAATTAAAAATATACAATTTATTAATTTAATATAACAAATTAAATAACTAATGTACAAAGTATAATTTATTATATATCATTAAATATATATAAATTTATATGTATAACATTATTTATATTTACATAATAATAATATTTTTTAATAATAATATCATATTTGGAAAAAAAATTATAATATACTACTAAAAATATTATTATTTATAATAAATATATAATTTAAAATAATTATTATAAAATGCAAACATTGTATATATTAATATTATATATTATTTTAATAAAATATTAATGAAAAATCCTTAATAAAAATGTAAAGTGAAATTATAAAATAAAAATAAACTATAAGATATATAAAATGTTTTATAGTTATAATATTGTAAATTGTGGTATCTCTTAAATAAACAGTAGTGGAACTTTGCTCATGAAGATACGAATTGGTTTATTGGTTTAGTGCTTGTGAAAACTCCAATGTTAAGTGTGCTTAGTATGTAGCATTCTATGATGGGTGACCTCCTGGGAAGGATAAATAAGAGACAAATGTGTATTTTTTTAATAATTTGTTTAGAATCAGAGACAAATTTGCGACAGAATAATTTTATTTAATATTTACTAATTGGATATTTAAAAATAACTAATTATAAAACAGAGACAAATTTGTAACAGAAATTCCGTAGCAAATTTGCGACGGAAAATAAATCTGTCTCTAAAAGAATTAGCGACGATGATTTTTGAAACAGAAATTTGCGACGGAAATTCTGTCTCTGAAAGTCTTTAGAGACAGATTTGTCACTTTCAAAGACAAAATTTTTTGTCTCTAAAGCCAAAATTTCTTGTAGTGTCGACTAGCTATATACACATATAAATATGTGTTTTGTTAGGGTTTGTATGAGAGTGAGAAAATGAGAGAGTTTTTATTTGTATTTTGTTACTCTCTTTCTTTTGTACTCCATTATCGATATATAGTGAATTCTCTCTTCCCTGCCTGTAGTTTTTCCCAATTTGGATTTTCCACGTAAATCTTGTGTGTGCTTTACCATTATTCTTTATCATTTTTCGTTTTTGCCATTGTTCGTCTTCTAACACTCCCTTTCTTGTTGATTTTTTTTTTAATTTTGATTTACTTATTGAAATATCTTATGATGTTATCATAATGTCATTATTATTTTTTTTTTTGTAAGCTCAATTGTTGAATACTAGTATTAGTATTCTATAAGGTAAACTTGAGGAAATTTAAGAAAAAGTTAATAAAGGGATTCATCTCCTTAAAAATAACTTTACATATTATATATTAATTTATCTTTAAAAAATAATTATACTAAATTCATTTATATCAAATTACTCTTGGTCCAATGACCATATGACACTCTACATGTATAACTTTTTAACTCTTCAAACTATGGCGAAAAGGTATGGATAATACTGGAGTGTTTATGATGAAGTTAGGGTTGAAGCATATTAAGAAAAAAGATGCCTAGTGGGTCTCTGTTTTAAAGGGAAAGTATTGTAAGTGGGAGCTATCTGACTAGGGATGTAAACGAGGCGGGTTTGGGACGGGTCATTCTATCCCAAAACCCGACCCGATTATAAAAGGGTGTCCCAGAACCCATCCCGACCCAAACCCGACCCGATAATGTACATTAATTATTGAGATAAATACCAAATAGATATATAAAAGAAACACTTCTTAATAGGATTGACGAGCTGTGTTGTGTATATATAGACACCAATAATAACATTATCGTAGAAAACATTATTACAATGACGGAATTTGTATATGCTTTTAGAAAAGAGTCACTAGCTATTATTCATTTATTAGAGGACATATATATATATATATATATAATACATACCAACTCAAAATAATAATAATAATAAAATGATGACACTACACGATGATCCATATATTCTTGATTTATTTGTCATTATATATATATAATATATATTTTTCTGAGAAATTTAATTTTTATACTTTGTTGTGTTGCGTGGGAAAGAAATGAATTTTGAAAAAGTGGGGGAGATTGCACATGGAAATCGATTTTCTCTGGATAATTGGTCCGTGATTATTAATTGTAAATATAATTTATATCCTATCATGTGACTTAATACATGAATAACAAAATGATTATATGAAAAACATCATTCAACTAATGAATAAGTAAATTCCTTAAACTAAAATTTGTAATTTTTTTAATTAAATCGAGTCGAGTTTTCCAACGGGTTATGAGTACAACCCAAAACCCGACCCTAAACCCTATACGGTCTGACCCTATAGGGTTTTTAGCGGGTCGGGCGGGCAGGTACCCTATAACGACCCGCCCCGATTGCATCCCTATGTCTGGCTTATCACATTGGGGCAACAGGTCGTGTTTAGCATTTTGGCAAGGTATTTGTGACCATTGGCATTCGGTGAAACAGTGAATTACATCGTCTATAAAAATGGAAACACTGTGAAATAGCCATAAATTCCTAAATCATATTTTATATGTGTATTATTGATATTATGCATGCTTTGATATATGTTAAGTGTGATTGTTATATTCGATAAGTTCAAAAAATTTTAATTTCATTAGAATTTGTTGAATAAGTTTGAAACAAGTTAATTTATGCATACAAATTAACTTACACATAGCAGAATTTTTTGCACTTATTTTTAGCCCTTAACCACAAGTTATTAGCTAAAAACAAGCCTAACTAATTAACCAAATGCTAATTCATTAAAAGCTTTAATTGGGACTGCCTTAAAAGTCAAAGGAAAGGATAATATCAAACCCAAATAGTGCAAGTTTCGGCCAAAAATTTGCAGACTAAAATAAACCCTCCTCTAAGCTTTAAAACACTCTCCTTTCTCTCTCAAAAGTCCTCCTATGGTAGTATAAGGTTAAGACAATCATTTCCCATTCCTTTTCACCATCAAAAGGTTGTTTTAGGAACCCAAAACAAGAGTGTAAAGTTCTCTTGGTAAGTATTTTCTTTTAGCTTTACATATGTTAGAGTTTATTGTTTCATGATATTAGGGTTATATGCTAAATTTGTGATTGATGGTTCTTATGCTTTGTTGATGACTTCAAGAATGTTTTATTGCTATATAAGTTAGTTATATGTGTATTATACAAGTTTACAAGTGTTAGGAAATACATATAGTTGGATGACCTAAAATTGAAGGTGATATGGATTTGAAGTGTAATTGGTGTTTGATGTTGTAGTTGGGTGTTTAATGATTAGAAGTGGAGTTTGTGTTGTTTGAATGGTATTTTGAACATATAACAAGTTTTGGGAAGCTTAGAATAAATTTGGAGGATTTTTTAAATGAGTAGATTTTGTAAAGAAAACAGGGGAATTCGTAAAAATCGTGTGATTTTGTTCCAGGGGTCTACGCCGGTATAGGCCGTCGGCATAGTATCCTACCCTGTCGGCGTACATGGAAACGCTGCCGGTATTGGGGTATCCAGGGCGGATCAACCCCGTAGAACTCTAAAAAATTCTTAGAAATTGGAGTTGCAGTCTACACTGGCTCAAAGTCGCCGGCATAGACTAAAGGCTGCCAACATATTTTTGAACGCTGACAGTGATGGCAAGCGTTGAGTTTTAGTGCATGGTGCACCATTTCAATGCCGTCGGCATTGAAGGCCGGCGTGTCCCCTGCAGTTTTCATTTTAAAAAACTTCCTCTAATATTTTTCAAAGGTTGATATATGATCAATTGAATATTTGTTGTATATTGTATGATCTAATATGATGTTTAAATGCTATGTTATGACTTTGTAATAATTTATTTGTATTTCTTTGATTAGTTATGCTTGAAACTAGTTGATTAGTGCTTGAACTAAGTGAGAAATTCAATATTATCTTGTACATGATAAATCCTTGCTGGCAAACCCTATTAGTTCTCAAGCTATTTTAGGTATGCGGTAACTTGCTTGTTTCTTTACTAGGATAAGCATTATTTAAAGTTACTCTAAATTAAGAAATTTAATAATTGTTTGTTGAGTGTCTATTTTACCATTGAATCTGGTTCGGAGAGTAGTAACCCGGCTTAGATTGGGGGCATGGTAATTTTAGGCGCTTAGACCACCCTTGTCATTTTGATATGACTTTCATAAGTGGTTCAGCAGGTAATCGATGGGGAATTTGATATCAGTATAACACTTACTTATTCTTGAAATGATGTAATATGATTTAATTCAATGTTTATGAGAATACTTGAATTAGGTAATATTATGGATTGAGTTAAGTAAAGTTGAGAAATGGCTAGAAACCCTAAATGAGATTATTTAATCGTTATGGATAAATTTATCTAGGATGGTATGAGTATCCGAGGTACTTATATCAACCCCCGAGTGTCGTGATTGTTACTTAGGTTCCCCCAGAAATCCCTATTGCTCGGAGTTTGAATACTCCCATGATGAATGACTAATTAAAGATTGAATAATAAATACTCGGTTGTTGTATTTTTGCATTTAGCTTAAGCATGTGTGAATCACTTTGCATTTGTATTCGTTACTTATGTACTGGGCCTTTGGCTCATATTTTAACAATTTTAGATGATGAATCTAACGAGTTTTATACGAATATGGGGTACGGAACCGATTTCAAGGATTTTCTTGATGGGTTGGAGGACTAGAGATGACCTTAGACTTGATGGAATCCATATTTTGTAATAGACTAGTTACGATAGCTTTTGTGGTTGTATTTAAAGTTCTAGTTGGATTATATTTGTAATTTTGTTAAGGCTTGTAAGAAGTCTTTGGTTGTAATATATATACGTACTTAGCTATGTATGACTTAGGTTTATTTCTCTTGTGAAATATGTTGATGGTGTAGTTATGTTTTGCTAAAAGTTTTGAAAAACTATGGTTTCAATTATGTTAATTATGTGGGATTAGACAAACAATTCCTCAAACACTTCTTTTTGGACAACCTTACATATAATTCTGTAGGTTGTATGTGGTTGGAGTACTGTTATTGCCTATTTTAATTATAGGAGTGATAGCGGGTCGTTACACACTGTTCGTTTTTGAGTTGATAAATGGGTGGAGAATTCGGAGGTGTTAGCTAATTTTTCCATTCATCATTTTAAGTATTGATGATAAGGATTTGTTAGTGAAGGACTTTGTGACGTAGGACTTCTGATGGCTGGACTTTTTCAAGGATTCAAAGTTGTTGGCTCACTATATTTGTGGATAAATGGGGAAGATGTGGCTCTTTGGAGTTTTAATAGAAAAGGCTTGTTCTCGATTAAGGATGCTTATAGACTTGTTACTAATTCTGTCGATGTGGCATAAGAAGGCATCAGAAACCGATGTGAAAATGAAAGGGGCCATCAAGAATTAAATATTTTCTATGGTTGAATGTTATAAAGGGGAGCTTTTGAATGGATATGTTATTCATCTTGGTTGTTGTTCCCTAACTGTGGCTGAGTTATGGAACTTTTTCCATGGGCTGAAACCAGGGATGAAACGAGTCGTGGTTGAGGTGGATGCGGGAGAGGTTGGGCAGTTAGTTAATAGTCAAACTATTGGAATTTCCCGATATCTCTAAGGAGACTGCTATGTTTTGAAATGGATTTCGATTGAAATGCTTTGCTTTGGGAAATATATTTCTGAACGTGGTCCATTTTCAATGAGGTTTTAATGAGGTCAACCCATATTTATGTCAACATTTAGTAAATATTTAAAATGCAAGAAAATCTCACTCATACCCCGGATACATCCTTATGCTTTGTTATGGGCAAAGCTCTATAAATGGGATGTGATACTCTTTGATTTGGGTCAGTAAGCCTGCCCTTCCTTTAGAAAAATTACATCATCAAATTGTGCGCAAGTGAAGATTTGCAAAACGAAAACAGAAAATGAAGCACTATAACTCAGGAGTTGAACTTTGATTGCAATGGCTAGAGGTAGACATCGTCACTGTTCCAACCAAACTGAATTGGAACTGGAACCGTCATTTTAGGTCTTGAAATTGAGAAACCAGAAATCTGAACCAAACCATCTCTCATGATTTCGATCCGATTCCATGGAACACCTGTACTGGAACCGCCGAACCGTCTTTTAAAAATAAAAATAAAAAATAAATTTTAAAGTCAAAACAATTATTGAATCTAAAAGTATTAAATTATTTAATCAAATTTTTAAAAATTTATTTAGGATGCACATTTATATGTATAAAAACACATTCAATATCAATTATAGTTAGTATTATGATATTGTAAAATACTCTAAATAAAAAGAAAATTAATACAAAAAATAGTCTCACATTATTAAAAAAATGAATTTTGCTTTTACGAGAAGTTTATTTAAACTAATTATATATGATTTTAAGCTATTTATTTTTATTGTTGATAATAACATATTAAATATTGTAAATAAGTAATAAATTTTATTATTTATATAAAATAATTTAAATACTAATAATTATGTATTTAATATTATATTTATTTTTTTAATAGAATCGGGTGGAACCTCCGGTTCCATCAGTTCTAGGCCAAAAAAACACCTAGGAACTGTGAAATTAACAGTTCCATAGTCGGTTTTGGAATAGACCAACAGGTCCAGTTCTTGTTCTGGAACTGCTGGTGACGATTCCTGTTTGGTTTTCGGTTTGGAATGGAACTATGCCTATGTCTAGCTAGAAGTATGCTTTATCAATTGTTTTTGCTTCCATTATTTAATTTGAATATGTTTATTTAGTTTTGGAAACATATTTAGATCGATGAAAAATTTTACATTTTGTATTAGAGCCATAAGATTGCCTCTATCTTGCATCTTTGTTTTGGATTACTTTGTTGATCTATAATTTTGATTTACATTAAGATTTATATATATATATATATATATCAATAGGAATTAATAGATATATATATATATATATATCTACAATTTTAGCCCAAATAAGGTTAGAAATTAATAGGAAATCATATATCTATGCTTTATGGACTTTTAAACATAAGATTTAGCATCAAAATTGGCCGAAAAACTACTATGTTTTCCATTTGGATCCTTATGTCAAAACTGGGTCATAAGTGACCTGGTTGAAGGTTGAAGATGACTCGTACAAGTCGTTTCTAGAAAACAAGCTCGTTAGAAAAGTTTTTGAAAACCGAAACTAAAACAAAATAAAGTATACATATATATTATAATGATAAAAAAAAAGGGGAAAGTGGAAAAGAAAAGAGTCGTGGCTCACTAGTTAGTAGGCCTAAGCACATGTCAGGGATCAATCCCCAACATATGGTTTGATTATTTTTTATTGCTATATGCTTAAATTAATTTAATTATTAAGAATTTGTATGTATAGTTGTTGGTGATAATTATACATATGATAAATAATTAAATTAAAATGTTTAGCACATGTTTGATTTTGATGAATTGTATGTTTAATTTTGGTATGTATTTAAACATGAAATATTGAGTTGAATAGTTTATGCACATTAAAATTAGTGATTAAAGAGCACATATAATTTGACTATTGAATAATTGTATGCATATATTGTTTATTTGTTGCTTGAAATTTGTATGTATGAATTAACAATTATTGTACATGCAATACTATGTGAAAATAATATTTGTGCATAGTTATCCAATTCATTTACATTATTTAAGAAATTATGCAACCATTTGGCTCTTTATTAAGAATTAATGTTAGGCAATGATATAATTTTAATTAATTGGGAGTAGCCGCAACATCTCTAATTAATTAAGATTAATATTTAATTTTAAGATCGTTAAAAACATTAATTGTAGTTAACCATACGTGATATAATAAAATCTATCCATAGGATTTTTGTTATATTTGTATGTTTAATTAGGATAAAATATCAAATTATATTTCTTATTCTACCCACAGAAATTAAGAAAAGGAACATAATTCGATTATTTTATCACAAGGCTACAAATGAGTCTAATTGAGTAGGTCTTTAGTCCACAGGCAAGTTTTATGTCAATAGATTAATGGATTAAAACAGGATTTACATTGGTAAAGCATGAATTTTTTATTGGTCTCAAATTATGAATAATAAGCATGTATGTCTGAACTTTGCAGTTATTCAAACTACTAATATTTTTTATATTAAATGAGAAATTCTCGAATTAAGGGGTGACAACTACAAGGTATGGAATGAGAGAATTCTCCTCCATTTGAGCTGGATGGATATAGATTATGCTATTAGGAAAGATGAACTACCGAATATTACTGTAACCAACACTCCATATGCTATTGCTCTTTATGAAATGGGAGAGATCTAATCGCCTCTCCATGATGTTCATAAAGACCAAAATATCCACTAGTATCTGTGGTTTTGTTGATTAGCATAATAAGGTCAAGGATCTTTTGAAAACCAATGATGAGCAATTTGCTACATTTGATAAGGCCCTAACCAGCATCTTGATTATTCAGTTGTCATCCATGAGGCTCACCGGGATAAGGGGCATGCATGATCATATCATGGGCATGAGGGACATAGCGACTCAACTAAAAGCCTTAGAGGTTACCATGCAAAATCTTTCCTGATGCACTACATTTTGTACACTTTGCCCCAATAATATGGTCTTTTGAAAACCTCTTATATCACACATAAGGACAAGTAGTCGATTAATGACTATTCACCATGTGTGTGCAAGAATAGGAAAGGTTGATAATGGAAGACGGTGCAAAGTGAACTTAACTGTTCCTAGAAAGAAAAGGCAGGATGATGCCAATAATAAGAGAAAGCAACATTCCTCCTCAACCAGTCATAAAGAAAGAGTTAAAGTGTTTCATCTACAAGAAGAAGGGGCACATGAAGAAAGAATGTTCTACATTTAAGAATTGACTCGACAAGGAAGGTACTCCATTGTCATTTATTTGTTATGAATCTAATATGATCAATGTTAATCATAACACGTGGTGGATTAACTTAGTTCTACAGTCTATATTTATAATACCTTGTAGGGTATGCAAAACCAAAGGAAGCTAGTGGGAAGTGAACAATACATCTATTCAAGAAGCAAAATGAGTTCACATGTAGAAGCCATTGGCACTTGCAGTTTAGTTTTAAGTAGTGGTTTGATTTTGCATTTAGAAAAGACCTTTATGTTCTAAGTTTCTGTAGGAACTTGATTTCTGTTTCAAGAATTGTACCTTTGGCTTTTTCCTTTAATTTTTTGGATTTTGGTTTTAGTTTATCCGATAAATCTGAAATTATTGGTTATGGTATGTTGTATGATGGTCTTTACTCCATTCAATTACAAAATAATTAATCTGCTTATAATTCTATGCATGTTACTGTTGGGTTAAAATGATGTGTTGTGAATGAGGAATCCTCTATGTTGTGGCACCAGAGATTGGGACTCATCTCCATTGAGAGAAAAGATTGGTGAATGAAGAGGTACTTAGTACTTTGGTTTTATTCGATTTTGAGACTCTTATGGATTACATTAAAGGTAAGTAAACTAACAAGTTTAAAAAGGGTGCAAAGAGGAGCAAAAGCCTATTAGAGATCATACACACAGATTTTGCTGTCTAACCATGGATGCAGATGGTCCAAAATACTTCATCACCTTCATAGATGATTGTTCATGATATATGTATCTCTACTTACTTCATTCCAAGGATGAAGCCTAGGATGCCTTTAAAGTTTTTAAGGCTGAAGTGGAGAATCAATGTGGAAAATAGATTAAAATCGTGAGATTTGATAGAGGTGGCGAGTGCTATGGTAGATACATAGAGAATGGACAAACACCTAGTCTATTTATGAAGTTTCTTTAAGAACATGGGATTGTTGCCAATATACTATGCTTGGTTCTCCGGATCAACATGGTGTGGTAGAAAGGAGAAACTAAACTTTAATGGACATGGTGAGAAATATGAGGAGTAACACAAAACTACCTCAATTCTTATGGACTGAAACACTCAAGACATTTGTGTATATACTAAATCGAGTTCCAACCAAGGCTGTCCCAAAGACACCTTTTGAGTTAAATAAGGATTGGAAACCAAGTTTGAGGCATATACGCGTTGGGATGCCCATCTGAAGTGAGAATTTATAACCTACAAGGAAGAAGCTAGATCCAAGGACCATTAGTAGGTATTTCATTGGACATGTTAATAGATTTAAAGGGTAAAGATTCTATTGTCCATATCACAACACTAGCATTGTGGAATCGAGAAATGGAAAATTTCTTCAGAATGACTTGATCAGTAGGAGTGGTCAATTTCAAGACATAATTTTTGAAAAGGACCATTATAAAGCTCAACCTTCCAATTCAAGTGATAGATTGATTGTTGTTCACACCTCTCAAATTCAAATGAGTGTTAGATAACCAACTACTGAAGTTCCACAAATTGCTAATTTTGGTTAAGTGGATCAAGTTGTAAATGAGAAACAACAAGAAATTATTGAGCAACTAGTTGAACAATAAGATGAGCAACAAGTTCCTCAAGAGGATGATGGTACAACATTGAGGAGATCTACTAGAGTTAGAAAATTAGATATTCCTAGTGATTATGTAGTGTATCTATAAGAATCAGACTATAACTATAGAGCCAAAAATGATCCTAAAACATTTTCACAAGCCATGTGTTCTAAGGAATAAAACCTATGGTACAATGCCAAGAAAGATGAGATGGATTTATATGCATCAACCAACTATGGGATCTCACAGAGTTTCCTAATTGTGTAAAAGCCATTAGATGTAGATGGGTCTTTAAGACAAAGAAAGATTCACAAGGCAACATTGAGAGACATAAGGCAAGACTCGTTGCCAAAGGGTTCACTCAGAAGGAAGGAATATCTATACGGAGACATTTTCTCCTATACCTAAAAAATATTCTCTTCATGTGATTATAGCATTGGTAGCCTATTTTGATTTTGAGTTACATCAAATGGATGTGAAAACAACATTGCTTAATAGATAAGAATATAAGTATCAATTTCGACTTTGCCAAGTCAGTTGTCAAGGTTGATACTAACGACACAAGGATTCAAGAATACTGGAATAAATATGAAGGGCATCGATTTTTGTGGATGAGCTGATGATAGTGGTTAATTTAGGAACTAACCAGAAACCTAAGAATCTTTGGATGGGGGGAAATTTCAATGACTCACAAAAACATGAAATGTCTGGATTCTTGGCTGGTTATTTAGACGTCTTTTCCTAATCATATGCTAACATGTCAGGTTTAGATCCATCGATTGTATTGCACAAAATACCTATAAGAGAAAATGCTAAACCCAAAAAGCAAACGCAAAGATGATATAAACTCGCTATCCTACTTGAGATAAAAGAAGAAGTTAAGAAATTACTTGAAGTAGGATTCATTGAGGTCTCAGATTACCTTGAATAAGTTGCAAATATTGTGCCGGTCATGAAAAAGAATGGTAAAGTGAGGATTTGTGTAGATTTCAGAGATCTAAACCAAGCTACCCCTAAAGTGATTTTCCATTGCCTTACATTGATGTCTTGGTTGATAACACTACGGGGAACCATCTATTTTCCTTCATGGATGGTTTCTCTAGATATAATCAGATCTGTATGGTAGAAGAGGATAAGACCAAGACAACCTTCATCACTACGTGGGGTACGTTTTGCTATAAAGTCATGCCTTTTGGACTTAAAAATGTTGGGGCAACATATCAAAGGGCAATGGGGCTTTATTGCATGATTTGATGTATAAAGAAGTAGAAGTTTATGTCGATGATATAATTGCTAAATCCTGAGCTAAAGATGATCACATCAAAGTTCTAAGAAAATTATTTGGCCGACTTAGAAAGTTTCAACTTAAACTGAATCCAGAAAAGTGTACTTCTGGGGCATCCTCGGGACAACTTCTCTGATTTATAGTAAGTAAAAGAGGAATTGAAATAGATCCTGATAAAATAAAGTCTACTCTAGAGATGGCATCACCAAAAACCCTGAAAGAGGTCATGGGTTTTCTTGGAAGGCTAAATTATATTGCTAGATTCATATCTCAGCTTACAGACCGGTGTAAGCCCTGGTTCAAATTATTAAAGAAGAATGCAACTATGGAATGGGTTGATGGATGTGAACAAGCTTTCTAGTAGGTCAAGTAATATCTGATTAACCCTTCTATCCTAGTATCCCCTAAACTAGGAAAACCCCTGATATTGTATCTCACAATTCTCCCAGAATCAATGGGTTATATGTTGGGGAAAAAAAGTGAAGATGGGAAAGAACATGCTATATATTACCTTAGCAAGAAATTTACCCCAGGAGAATAGAAATACTCTGAAGTTGAAAGGACTTGTTGTGCCCTGGTTTGGATCATGTACAGACTTCATCAATACACTTTGTACCACTCAATTGAGTTATTTACCAAGCATGACCCATTGAGATACTTATTGACAAAACCTACTGTAATTAGGAGGATTTCCAAATGGAAAATGTTATTATCTTAATATGACATCATATCTGTCACACAAAAGGCAGTAAATAGGCAAGCAATTGTGGATCAATCAGCTGAGGTGCCAACAAAAGAGGTAACATTTGAAACCAAAATACAGTTCCTCGATGAACAAGTGTTGGCTACTCAAAAAAAAAAAAAAATAAAAGCTGACAGGTCGAGAAGTTGGAAAATGTACTTTGATGGAGCCGTGAATGTTTATGACTATGGGATTAGGGTAGTATTGATCTCCCTTGAAGAAGAGCATTTCCCTATGGTTGTTAAGTTGATGTTCCCCTACACCAATAATATTATCGAATATGAGGCTTGTATCTTTGGCTTGAAAATTACATTAGAATTGGAAATTGAACAATTAAATGTGTATGGTTATTCAACTCTTATTATCCTACAAACTGTAGGTGAGTACCAAATGAAAGACCCCAAGCTAGTGCTATATCACCAACACTTAGAAGAACTGATAAAAGAATTTAAAAGCATTTCCTTCCAGTGTGTGCTAAGGGTTCAGAATCAGTTTGCGGATGCATTAGCAACATTGGCTTCCTTGATCAAATTCATTAACGGATGAAGATACAACCTCTAAAAATTGAAATTGAAAGGTGGTCGGCATTTTGTCTCCAAATTGAGTCAACTCAAAGCCAATCCCTATGGTATCAAAATCAAGAACTTCCTCTAAAATGGGCAATTCCCAAATGGGGCAACCAAGAATGATAGGAAAACTCTGAGAAGGCTGGCCAGCCACTTTGTCATTAGTGGGAATACTCTTTACCATAAATCATTTGACACTACACTCCTTAGGTGTTTAAATAAGGAGGAAGCAGAGAGATTCATGTGAGAAGTTCATGAAGGAATTTATGGTCCGTACATGAATGGTTATACTATGACTCGAAAAATAATGAGAATGGGGTATTATTAGCTAACCATGGAGTCAAATTGGATCAAGTATGTCAGACGTTGCCACCTAGCCAAATCTGTGCAGATCGAAAGAATGCACCTCTTCAAGAACTGCACACTTTGTCATCTCCTTGGCTTTTTTCCATGCGCGGTATTGACATAATTGGACCTATTACCCTAAAAGCTTCCAACGGGCACAGGTTCATCCTAGTTTCTATTGATTACTTCACCAAATGGGTGGAAGCTACCTCCCATGTAAGCATTACCAAACACGTGGTTGCCAAGTTCCTCAAAAGAGATACTATTTCCGGTATGGAGTAATTGAGATTATTATCATTGATAATAGGACCGACTTGAATAATAAGTTGATCAACGAGATCTATAAACAATTCAAGGTACTCCATAAGAATTCTATTGCATATCGCCCACAAATGAATAGGGCAGTTGAAGTCACTAACAAGAACATCAAGAAAATTATTAAAAGATGGCAATGACTTACAAAGATTGGCATGAGATGCTTCCATTTGCATTAATGGCATACAAAACTACAGTTCGGGTTTCAACTGGGACAACCCCAAACTCCCTAGTATATAGACCCGAAGTAGTCCTTCCAGTGGAAGTAGAAATCCCATCCCTTCAGGTACTCTCTGAAACTCAATTAAATGAAGCATAATGGGTCCAAAGAAGAGTAGAATAACTTAATTTATTGGACAAACAAAGATTATGGACAATTTTCCATGGTCAATGTTATCAAAACAGAATTGCCTATTCATTTAGCAAGAAACTGAAACCCAAAAATTTCCAAGCTAGGGACCTAGTTCTTCAAAAAGTATCACCCAACAATTAGGACCCTAGAGGAAAGTTTACTCTGAATTATGAAGGACCATACATAGTTTAGAAAGCCATGATGGGGGGTGCATTGATATTAGCTGAAATGGATGGATCAACTCTAAAAGACTTTGTAAATGCATATACTATAAGGCTTTATTATCCTTGAATGGAATATAATGATGTTCTGGTAGTTTGTCTTCTTGCTGTTACATTTTTATCTGTTGTGAATGAAAACGATATCAAGAAAGGACTAGTGGTGGTGGATCATCTCACCTTCCTCCTTTTTTCTCCCTCAATAAGCGAATCCACTCCTCACAATTGAAAATCCTCACAAAATCTCACTCACATAAAACCTCACATACATACACTTTTTGCACGACTCTATTTTGCTTAATGCTTCTTATCTTAGAAAGGAACTTTATTGTTGCATAGACTAACTCCTCTCATTGCTAGCTATGAAAAGAAATACTCTCTCCAATAGTGTCACCTGTAAAGCAATAGTGCTAATCTGACTGAGTTTATGCAATATACAGTTGATGCAGAATTTTCAGAACAATCAGAATCCAGATAAAGAACCCCTAAACAACATGATCTGCAACAAATCTTAAGGATGGAAGAAAATTATTCAAGTGCAGTTGAAAAGATAAGAAGGTACCAGACCTGTGACACCTTTGAGACAACAATATGTGAAGATCATTTTGGATATGTCCAATTGTTAGTTCTAAAGCATCATCCAACCCATGTAAGAAAATTAAAACGATTGTTAAGCTTGTTATGCTTGAAATGCTTAAAGTTGAAAGTCAGTGAACCTCTTGTCAAGAACTCCAATGTCAAGAGAAAAACATTCAACTTTAAGCTATAAAGATGCAGTTCAAGTTAGTGTTAAGGATCTCGGGTTACACTGTTGGTACCTAATTGAATCGGAATTTGACCTCCAAGTGATTATTGAGAAATTAACAAGAGCAATTGGAATGGGCACAATCTCCTTTATCCAGGTAAGTACAGTGAACTCAATCTCATTGCATGAATTTAATCTCCCTAGTGGACATTGCCCTATATCCCTAGTGAGATAACATGACATATCTCCAATTAGTGAAATTCTCAAAGCTTATTAATACAATCTTTCCTAGTGGAATCAGAACAAAAAACAAATTTCTTTTAACAAGATTGCTTTTGTGTGGAATCTAACAAATCTTTTTTCTCATAGTGTTTTGACAACTAAAGTTTCTTTCAACTAGATGAATCTTTTTGAACCCTCAACAAGTTTTTACCTCGTTTGGCAGGGTGCAAAGTTTTTCAAAAATCCTTTTCTATCAAGTGACCTTTTGCAAAATCCCTAGCCATCAGGGTGACCTTTTCAAAAAACTCTTGTTTATCAAGGTAACTGAAATCCCTATTTGTCAAGGTGAAGTTTTGTAATTAGAACCGCCAAGTGTAGGTTTTGAGAAAAAACGGCATCTTTTTTTTTTTTTTTGTCTTTATAGTCGAGTTTTATTCAAACTTCACAATAAAGAGGGGCAGCTGTCGATACTCCATTTTTGCATCGTTTAAAAATATTTAAAAATTTTAAAAATCATAAAAATTCCAAAAAATGTAAAATTGCAATAAAAATTGGCAATTATTAATTAAGGAATAAAAATTACAAAGTTAAAAATAATATAAAAATTAGAAAATTAAAAAAGTTAGGAAACCCCATCTTTTTAATAAACAGATTTCTTGTTGAAAAATTAAAAAAAAATTGAAAACGATGAAATATAAAGAAAAATTCATTTCATGCTTATTATTGATCTTATGGTGCTTTGGGTTTAATTTATAAATCACATTAGACCTTGGACCTGTATTAATTTTGACATGTTTTTATTGAAATTATATTTAGCTTGGTTTGGATGGTTCAAATTCATTTTGATTGGGCAGAGCACTCAAAAGCTAAATAGCTTTGTTGGTTAAGGCTTAGGAGTGCAAGGGAGGGGACCGAACTTCGATCCATGCAAGCAGCACACGGAGGGATTTGCATTGCATGTGCCAGTAGCCTACTCATACGTTTGGAAGACGTGCGCATGAACACAAGCGCGTGTCTTCCTCCTTGCTCTAATCCTCCATTAACGAGGAGCTGAGTTAGCGTGCATCAGACCGTCTCGTTTTTCAATCCAACTCTTTCAATTTCTATATGTTATGTCATTAAAAGTGAGAATTATTCCAAAATTTAAGTCATTTAAGTATGGATTGACAATAAAAAATTAAGAGGCGAAATCAAAATTTATAACTCCCTAACCCTTTGAGCTTTGTAACGACCATCAATGGCCGTACGCGCTTCGTCCCTCTACCTTCCTAATTGCTCCTATAAGAACGAACACCAACTCTCAAGAAGAACAAGGACCCAGATTCGAACTTGGAGATAAGTTCAAAAAGAAACCATATCTCAATTTCGAAAAAACTCCTAGAACTTCCATCTCTAGTTCTTGCACCACTTTGAATCCCAACCACCAGCCTTACCTAGAACCCAGAAACCACCTCTACGAACCAGCAAGTGCGACCAAACACCCCAAACCTATAACCACCACTGTAATCATCGAGAACCATCAGTTGAGTCCCAAGTGTCCACCTCCATCGTAACCCAAAACGCATTGAAACTACTACCACCTCTAACACCATTCAAACAAACCTAGCTCCTTTAACCCCTACCATTAACCAACACAATGAACCCGAGACCACCATATTGCATGTACCCCTAAGATCATCAACCACCATCATCTCAATCGACAACAACAAACCCAAATCTAAACCATCACCTAGGAATAACCATGCCACTTCAACGCTTCCTCTAGTCAAATCCCCATCAAAACTCAAACTCACCACCATGCGTACTCAAAACTCCCTACACATACCCCAACCCATACCAGAGAAGAGAGAGACCATTTCTTTTGCTTATTTTGTAGGTCTGATTTGAATTCAACTTGCAACCCATGAAGAAGACAATTCAAACTGCTTCATACCAAAGGTCCAACATGTTTGTTTTCAATTATTTACAATTAGTTATTTTATTATTATTATTACTTTGATGTAAATGTAACAAAAAAAAAAGAAAAGAAAAAAAAGAAGAAGATAATAAAAATATATATCTCTAATATGCATGCTATATTAGCATAATATAATATTTAGGTAAATAAAAATTTTAGAAAAAAATAGTTTTTTTTTTGGAAATTTTGAAAAAACACAAAAAAATTAGTTTCCTTTAGGAATTTCCAAAAATGAACCCAAAGCATCAATTACTTAAACATGACGACTTTTCAAATAATTAAAAAAAGATAAACAAATTAAAATTTTACAAAAACCAAAAGAACTATAGGGACCAGATTCTTGTTAGCGGATATACGTAGGTATCTACGGCGGTCATAACAATAAAAAATTCTTAGGTAGTTTTCAAAAACAAGAAAAAATATTTTTGTAAATATATAAACCTTTTCTATAGAAAAAACTAAAAATAAAAAAAATTGAAAAACATAAAAATTAACCTCTTTTTGGCCGATTTATTTAAATTTTTAAAGCTCATAAAAACCTAGATAACCATTTAGGTTTTAAAATAGTAGTCCTCGGATCTATTAATTTCTGGTGTTTCGTGGATCAGTAGCCGAACTAGAAATCAAACTACCCATTTGGTTTCCGATTCACCTTTTTCCAGTTTTAGTAGGTGGCAACTCCAATCAAATTATTTTTCAAAAAACCGGGCATTTATGAAAACCCTATTGGTTCCCTGTCGAGTATTCCGTATCAAATGGGTCGGGTTTGATACGGATTGTGACCTTTAAGAGAATAGGGTAAAATTTGGGCTTGACATTTCATAAGAAATTTAGACAATAACATCATAAGCAGATCAAATTCAATTGCAACATCGGATTTTTTTTATTAGTACACATGGGAAAAAGCTACACCTGTTCAAAACAACCAATAGTAATATAAACTGGCAAAATTATTAAGACCCCTAAATTACCCTAAATAAATAATTAATTAATTAAACATTTTACTTCTATCTACCCCTTTCTCAATTTACACAACTAGATGTAGTTGATTCATCATGAAACTGAAATAACTTCTTCTTTTTTACCATTTATGTCCATGCATAAGGAAAGGAAAAAAATAGGGCTCCACCAGCAGCCGACTCGTAGCCAATTACATGGTGAAAGATCAATCAATATGAGATCAAGAAACTAAATGCTTCACACATAACATGAAAACTTCAATTAACATTAATCGAAAAATTGTTATCTCTAAGCAAGATACTTAAGCTGGTCCTCTGTCCCCACAAAGCCAAAATGTCGAAAAAAGTAAAAAGAAAAAGAATCCTCAAACTTAAAAAGGTAAAATAAAAATATACAGAATCCAAAAATGAAAAATTAAAAAAATTGAAAAAAAAATAAAAAACTACATGTCTCGGTATCGGTAAATTCAATATGGCATCGACGTATTAGCTTTTCTTTTACTCCATTTTCATATCCATTACTGGGTACCATTGACTTCCTTTAAACAAACTTCCATAAATTTTCCTTTATGGTGAGAAAGATGTATACTAAGGCAATCTAAAAACATTGAGATGCACAATAGCTAGGTTAAACCATCAGAAAACAAAGACACACTTTAAATCTATTAAAAAAAAAAAAAGGTCTTCTGTATCTTAATAAATCCATCCCTCGTTGCAAAGATTATTCTTTTTGCAGCAAGCAAAAAGTCAGAAGATTTGTTGGACCCGATGCATTTGACAAAAAGACAAGAGGAGGACAAACAATATGAGAGAGAGAGAGAGAGAGAGCAGTAAAAGTGAGGAGTAGGGTAGGGTCAGACTGTATATGGTTTTTAACAGGTCAGGCGAGTAAGATATCCTGTAACAATCCAGCTGATTGCATCTTTAAGAAAGGTCATGTATTTCTAGAAAAGCACTATTTTCGCCAAATTCCTCAAGATTTTTTTTGTTTTCAATCCAAACTTATTTTAAATCCTTCTAGAAGAGTTTTTTATCACTCCAAAAACATTTCAAAACCCTGTTTACACTTGTTACCATCATTCCAATTACAATTGAATCATCAAATACATTCTCCACTAGAATGAATACAACAAAAGTTGAACCTTGAGTCAAACGTCATTACTTTATGGAAATTTTCCAATCTGTCATCCTTTTAAACCTTTATTTCTTGTTTTTAAAGGGTTTTCTCAAGAAACCTCTCTTTCAAAACTCAGAGTCTATTGTGAAATGTTCTCATCAATAAAAAACTCCAAAATTTACTACCAAAATGTTTGCATCATTGAGAATGATTAAAAAAAGGGAGACATTTCATTTACCATATGAATTCTCTAAGAAATCGTCAAGTATTATGAATCTTGTTTAAAGAGTGAAGAGGAGGTTTTTATAGTATGTGGTAGAAAATAAAAGAGCGGTTACCCTCTAAAGTTTTAGATGTTGGTTCAACGTATCATTTAAAATTTTCCGTTGGTGGACCATATTATCCCTCTTTAATATGCGTAGTTACTTTACTATCCCTTAGCTAGTATTTGCATTTATTTTTTGGGGTATTTCATAAATAATAATACTTAATTTTTTTTTATCTTGCAACCACTTTTGTTTAGGATTATTATTTATAGACTATATTTCAAAATTTTCATTATGTCAAAAAAATTGTATTTTTTTTTGAAAAAACTTACTATTTCATTTTAGAAAAACTATAGTTGTATGTATATACTTAAAATCCCAAATTATATAAAAATGTTGCTTATCTTTAGATTGATTAATATAAAATTAGTTCAAAAGTTTTTAATTTTTGAATTTGTAACATGTTCTATAATTTTGTTTAATATCACAAAAATATGTTTTATTAGAGGTTTGCAATAGGTTAAATAGGCTAACCTAACCTGACCCACTGGTTCGTAGGTTAAATGAGCTAAAAAAGTTTAGCTCGCTTTAAAAACTGGCAAAAAATTCTTAACCTTGATGTGACCTACTTTTGCCCATAGGTTAAATGGGATAGCCCACTTTTTGAACCATTTAGCTCACTTGTATATCTATGTGGCTTAAACAGACTAAGTTGACCATTTAACTCATTAATGCTAATTGAATAAGATGTAGATGATAAAAATATGCAATTTTATAAGGTTTTGTGTACATTAATGATTAATTTTATTATTATTTTAATTCCTTATATATAAGAATAATTTTTAAAATAATTTATTGATCTTATAGTTCATTTAAAATAATAAATATATATACTTAAAATAATGTTATGATGGATGCACATCAATTTGTCATTCTCTATTACAATTACCACATAAGTTTAAGCCCAAGTATAAAAGTTATAGTAATAATGCTACATTAAGAGTTATTTCCACTACAAATTTTATTTTATTTATACAAGTAGGCTATTGGGCTAATCCACTTAACTTGCGGGCCAGCCTACTTTGGCTTGTAGGTTAAATAGGGTAAAATTGACACACTTTTAAAAAAAAGGTTGAAAAAATTAACCTTGGCCCGTTTTAAAAATGGGTCAAATAGGTAGACCTGTGAGCCAAAGCCCATTTTCATAGCTCTAGGTTTTATAGACATTTGTTAGAAGTTTCATATTTTACATATAAACAAATTCAATATGTTGGAGAGTTTATGATATTAAAAAATTACTTTCAAAATTCCTTGCTATATATTATTTATAGTAAATACATGAAAATAAGGTAGTTTTATATATTACACAAAAACCATATGAAATATTATAAACTTAACGTTTAAGAAAGGAGGAAAAAATATAGAGATTCTATTGAAAATTTTATGGTTACCCCAAAATATCATGTGCTTTTAGGTTTTACAACGTACTTAGTACAGTGTAGGTGCAAAGTGCTACAAGATGCGCTCCAAACATAAAATTTAATATCCCATATCTTATAGAGTTGGATGGATAGTGCTTTATATCCTACCCATTTTATACCCACTCACTTTTAACTGGAAAGTTTTTAATGATGTGGACTATTAAATGCAAGAGGTTTCTTTGGTGTTTCAATGCTTTGAACTTATTTTTGTTTTACATAACTGATATTCTTCGCCATCCAAAGAAAAATAATCCTTCCTAATATTATCCCATTATCACACACACACATATATTAATTATATACTAAGGTAAACTTGAATTATTGTTTCCCATACTAATTATTCCAACCATACATAGATCAAAGATGTGTAGATACAAAATGGGTAGAATATAACATTCTCTGGTACCTGACTGTATAAGGTAGGGGATTCCAAAATTGAACCAAAAACTTATACAATAGTTTCGAAAAGTCACCAACCGAAACTTGTTCTTTGTAAACCTTATAAGGGGCAGATATTTTGTGTGGCATGTAGATTTTTTCTATATTTCTATAAATTTCAAGCCAATGTGATATATATATATATATTTATATATAAATATCCCTATGTATATTTATATATAAATGATAACCTATGGAACTTATATACTAAGGGAAGAAGAAGAGGAACTAAAAGGAAAATGGGAAAATGTTTTTAAATTTGATTTAGGGTTCTTTGCTATGGGCTTAGATTCTTTCTTTTCTTTTTTCCCACAGCATTTATTAGGCTAGAAAATATAGAACTAATATATATTTTTCTTTTATGAATACTATTTAATAATTTTTTTTTGGAACATGTTCCAAAAAATCATATAAAAAACCTACCCCTCGATAACCACCCAAAATTTCTCTAAGATACAATTAAGTATGTCGAAAGAATGGGTACTTAGGGTGTGGTTAGAAACTCTAGATGAGACATAGAAAAGCTTGGACAAGATTTATGAAAGGGCCCAACTAAGCATAAATCAATTATTCTTTGTTTTAGATTGCAATACCTCAACTTGGATGTTGATGTTGTGAAATTTTCCAAATAGAGAATTTCTAGTTCTATCTAGATCATCATCTTCAGATTTTTATTTCTTTACAGTCCCTTTGAGGCAAATAATTAAGTAGGCTCATGACTTCGATGGACCATTTTGTTTAAGCCTTTTCTTCAGTAATGAGTTAAAGTTAAGGGTTAATATCGAATTTGGTACCTGAACTTTGCCCAAGTATGCAATACACAACACTTCCTTCCTATAGAATTATGCCATGTGCCCTTAATTTCATTTATTGATATAATTACTATTTTATTCTTATTTTAAATAATTAATGTTGTGGCAATTATTTGTTTTAAGAATAAATGAAACTCAAAATTCATTAAAAACCTAAGCTAATGGAGAGGAAACCACAACCTACACTTCATTGTCTGTCATTTCAATAGGAGCAAGTGCAACTGTACATTATAAGTAGGAAGGATTCTTGAAAAATTAACCATGTGGGACACTGGATATTTACAAGCTTAGAGGTTCTTTACATTGGTGAATGTTAGTCGTAGAACCTAAGTGGAGAAAAAATGGGATAGAATTAGTTTCTCTCTCTTTTCCCCTCTCTCTTTAATTGGTTCGAATGGTGCTTTAAGGTGAATTTAGCATGAGTTTGAGTTTGGTGTTTATTGGCTATATATTTTTTAGTGTGGTTAGTGTCATGAGGCGATAGATAGGTTATGCTTGAGTGGCTGGTGGTGGTTATGGGGGTAATGGGTTGTGGTTGTTGAAAGTGACCTTAGGAGTGGCTTGATTCTAGTGGATTTTAGGGGATGCTAATTTCAAAGGTAGATGGTGTTACATGGTTGCTCCTAAGTTTGTTTGGGTTTGCTGGGTCAGTGAGGGGTAGTGGTGGGTGCTATGTTCGATGTAGGGTGGTGGAAGCTTGGTTTTTGGCATTTCTATGGTGTTTTTGGATGGTGGTTTGGGGTTACTTTTAAGAGAGAGAGAGTGAAGAGGAGCCAGAGAGAGGAAAAGAATAGAGAGAGAGAAGGGATTAGATCTGGGAAGGAAGAGAGAGAGAAGAAAGAAGAGAGAGCTCAAGAGAGAGAGAATGTGTGTTGAGAATGGCTGTCGTTGCCATTGTCCATGGATTTTGTCAAAGAAACAAAATAGGCTTTCCGATCATCTTCTACATTGCAAACCACCTACTTTTGCGATCATTGTTGTTTGATGACATGCATTTGGTCGATAATCTATGGGCTTTGTCTAAGGCTATGTTTGGTGAGAGGTCTACATTAGAGAAGAGGGGTTATAGAGAGAGACAATCACATGGAGAAGAAGATGATGCCCACATCATTCATTTCTCAATAGATAACTTGTTATATATTATTATATTGCAAAGGCCCAAATGAGATGGTTTCTTTTGAGAATAACGAAGTGTTTGGATAGTATGGGCTTAATGTTTGTATTACTTGTTGCACTAGGTTTTGGTGGACTTTATAAATTTCTTTATTTGTTCTTGTATAAAATTCAATAATGATAATCACAAATTTAATAATGAAAATTACATGATTAAGACATATCACTTGTCTATTGGCGAAATATGCTAGCTCATTTAACAGAGCTAATGATGTTAGCTCTTCAACTAGGTAGTAAATTAACTAATTATAAGTTCAAGTATAGTTAATTGCATATTTAAGCAAAATTCAAATACCAAATGCGATATTAACTCTAAAGTTAATTATTATGTCATTTGAATATTCTATTGATTGATGTCCATCGGACATATTCGCATACCATTTTCTATTATAACTTCTTGAAAAATGTTTTGGTGACTTATCATCAAACTTAGCTTTTCTCCACTTTTTTGTTGTTTGTTCCTCAAATTGAATGATAAATCATTTGTTGTCAATAGGAATATATACCAATACATATAGAATAAAAAAACATATCGACCAAGTTTAAAGAAAAAAAATTATCAAATTATAATCGCTATATTGCATGTAAGATATGCGATACTAAAATTTGCATAGATATCACACATGCAAGATATGTTTGAATGTGTATTGCACTTTGGAAATGCAATACACAACCACTACACGTGTATAGCACTTCTAAAGTGCCATACACTAAAAAATCTAAATTGCATATTGTAATGGCAATTATATAATTATCTTTATTTAAGTTATATTTATGTATTTTTTTTAAAGGATGGCTAAACAAAAAATAATCTCTATACACACACATATATATACTGTATAAAGAACTCACTTGTATCTATTATAAATCTTTTAATAAACGAAAGTTTAAAATTTGCTTCCACTTTTTCTTTTATCTATTCTATCCACCCCTTTACTGAAACTTCTCTTTCTTCAATTCCAATTTCGCCTAATTCTAAATACAAGAAAATTTCAAACTTTCAGGAGTATTTTGTTACAACTAAAGCAGTGAGAGTTGATAGTCCATAGAATACTTTATTTAAGGACAATTTGTATACAATCTTTTGTATTACATATTAAAAACATGACGATAATTACCTGGACATATAAGTTCTTTCCATTTTAAATAAAATCGAAAGTTCTCATTGCAAATATTATTAAAAACGAGAGGTCTTTTTGGTGTTTAAGTGCTCTTAAAGCTTATTTTGTTTTACATAACTAATATTATTCACCATCGAAAGAAAACTTTCACATCCTAATGTCCCATAATTGTGAACGTATAAATATTAAATACTAGCGTAAAATTGAATTTTCCCCTGCAAGTTGTTCCATATTGTACTCAGTTAGATGTAAGGTGAATGGACACTGGATGGGTAGATTATACCCTATCTGTACTATACCCTAATTGTAAGGTGGAGGTTTCTAAATTTGAACCAAAAACCTATCCTTTAGTTTGTGGAATCACCATAGAATTTGCTCTTTATAAAATCTATGAGGTATGAAACATATTGTGAAATCTTTAGATTTTTCTTATCGTTCCATAATTTCGAGTTTATGTGATCATATATCTATCTATCTATCTATCTATCTATATATATATAGAGAGAGAGGAAAGCCCGTGAAACTTGTAGACTAGAATAAAAAAAAAGGAGGAAATAAAAGAAAATATGAGAGACGATTTTAGATTTAGTAGTTAAGGGTTTTCCCTCATCGGCTTAGGTGCTTTTCTTTCCTTTTTTTTTTTTTTTAACATTTATCCGCCGAACTTTATAGAATTATTATTTTTTGTGAATATTATTTAATGATTTTTATAGAGGGATATTAGATATCTTTCAACATATTAGTGTAGGTTTAAAAAAAATTATATCCGAAGTCTATTTGTCACTCTCGATTAGAGGTCATCATGAGTCTGTTCAAGTCTAAACTGGACTCGAACTGATTGTTCTCCTTCTTATTTTGGTAGAACTAAAGCTGGACGTGTGAAGGTCGAGCCAGTTTATGGTTCTTGAGAGTCAATGATTTTCACAGTCGATTTTGGTTCCACTAAAATCATGAACCATGTATTTTTTTTGTTGAAAAAAAAACCTCAACCAAATATACGAATTTGTAAAACTTATACCGATATATATCTTTGCATATAAATATAAAAAATCATGTCGCCAAACTGTACATTTGGATAAAATATAACAAGCTTTTATAGGCCTAGTTATTTCTTGACATCACTGTAACCATGGTTGAAATTTTCCTAGCTCAGGATCAACGGGTGAATTGTTTTCCATGCTTGCCTTTTTAAATATGTGGCTGGCTTCATTATTTTTTATTTTTATTTTTCATCCTTGAACCGGATGAGACTCATCGGTTCGATGGGTCATCCTTGATTTTTGACCAGGCGCTTAAGACCCAAATATCTACCCTCGATACCCAAAAGCATTTTACCCGATTGAGTCAAGTATGTTGAAGGAAGGATTGCCAGCTTCATAGGAAGCCATTTGTACCGTTCTTTGATAACTGTTATTACAAGCAAATTCAACCATCGATAAATGATCATTCTAGCAATTTCCAAAGTATAAAGCACATGCCCATATATTCTAAGATCTGAATAGTCCTTTCAGATTGTCTATCGATTTGTAGATGAAAAGCTGTGCTAATTGAAGTCTATTATACCAAGTGCTTCATGCAAATTTTCCAAAAATAACTTACAAATGTTGTATCTTTGTCTAATGTAATGGACACTAGCATTCCATGAAATCTTACTATTTCTTGAATATAGATCTTTGCCATCTTTTCTAGTGAACAACCAACTCTTAATGGAATAAAATGTGATGACTTGGTAATTTGTCCACAATTCCCCACACTACTGTATTTTTAGCCAAAGTCCTTGGCAAAGCAGTCGCAAAGTCTATTGTTATATCTTCCTATTTCCACTTTGGAATTGACAACGTTTATAGCTTACCATCGGTTCTCTGATGTTCAATCTTGATTTGTTGACAAGTTAAACATTTGGATACAAAATCCACAATATCTCTTTTCATACCTTCCACTAATAATGCTTCTTCAAATCTTTATACTTTTTAATGTTATCCAGATGTATTGATTAGGCTAACATGTGGGCTTCTTTCATCACTTCTTTCTTTAACTCATTTATCTTAGGAAAGAAGTCGCAAAAGAATATGTTTGCTTGCCTCTTGCAATTGTAATCGTAGCGGAAACATGAGAGGTATACTTAATATTCATGAGTGGATAAATGCTTTAGAATCTCTTAGGAGCCATTCATATGGTTTCACTAGCATGGAAAAAAGGTCATAGAGAAGTTGAAATTTAGCTATTACAGATTAAGTAAGCAACTCCAACATTGTCTCCTTTATTGTGCTTTGCACTTAAAGGACTATCTCATCAAAAGAGTTGATTTGATAGAGATGTTGTTCATGGAGGGAAATATTGGAAGTGATAAAAGCCTTTTATCAACATATAATCTAGGCATACAATAGTGAATAAACTTGAGAATGCTTATCTATTAACAAAAATTTCTTCTCTTAATGATGAGTTAGTAATTCATGATCTGATTCGAGACATGTGTTTAAATACTACGGGAGATCGTTTCTTAGTAAAGTGCCACTCAAAATTTCCCCCTAATGAATTTGAATATAGTGAGGTTGTGAAGAAAGTTTCCTTAATGAAGTCAAAATTTAAGGAAATACCTTCACATATGGCACCACATTGTCTTGAACTCCCTACCTTGTTACTATTGGAGAATAGACCTCTAACTAGAATATTAGACTCCTTTTTTATAGGCCTTCTTGTGTCATGCCTAAAGGGTATCCTAAACGTGACAATCTGCCATACTCAATATTAAAACTTAAGTACGACAACTTTAGTCATTCCAAAAGCTTTGATACCGGGTGTAAGGCATATCTTCACGATCATAGAGAACCATACTTTGAATCAAGTTATTTAAGAAGATATAATAGCAATTAAGAATGGCAATCATAATAGTAAAACTTAATCATAATATAAGGTGTCTTATAGATATCAAAGGGGCATTCCCCTAATAAAAATATATATGTTCATTTAAGTCTATCTTTCAAAAGAAATACATCGGTTTTACTTAGAAGTCTAAGTCTAAGTCTACTTCTAGTCCTTGACTTCTTTCCAAAAGCTCCTGAATCTAAAAGATGGTACCTGAGTAAAATAGCCCCTGGGCTTCAACCATAGGTAATGGTGCTAAAAGGGGTATCTAAGAGGGTGTAAGTTTACTTGCTTAGTGAGAAATTTCCAAAATAAAGTACTCGTACAACCAGTAATCAAACAAGTTAATTAATTAAGCGTATAAAATGTAACAAGCACATGAGCAAATAATACATATAATTTACCAAGAATCATATGTTGAAGGGATTTATACCCTTCATTCGGGGTTAGGTATTCTGGACCATATAAACCATTATTCACAAATAAGATTTTGTAGTTCTTTCAAGCCACTACTAGCTACTAAAATGTAGTTCATTCGGACTACCACTTGCTATTAAATTAATTAGGATGACCATTCACTGTTATGCAGAGTTTTAGGCCCTATTGACTTTATTACCATGCCCTTGTCCTACCAAGTGTATAGTAGTGAATGCAACGTGACTCACTTCATGTAATGCATGAAATCCATTTAATTTAGTACTCATAGCACGGCATTAGAAACTTTAAAGGTGATCATATAATTAGCAGACATATAAGTACTATACTAAATCAATCAATTGATTTAGGAAATTCTCGCCCCATATATACTTAACATAATGTCAATCATGTATGTAAAGCACATGCATTTCATCTTTTTATCTTTTCTTAATTCTAATGCCATTGTTCTACAAGCAAAAACATAAGTACTAAATGTAAGAAACAAACTCACGTAGCCACGGTTCCGTAATCCACTAGTCGTAATCGTTGTTCGGATAAGGGAACTCATTCTCCACATTACCCAAACAAGAGAAATACCCAAAATGAGTATTTCATGAAAGTTTTACTTAAACTTGCTAGCTTTATTTCACTAAATTCGTGAAAAATCGGATGGAGTGAAATTCCAACTTAAAATGACCATTACTTACTCATTTTAATTAGGAATTTCACATATTATATATCGTTTTATACCTACTCAAAAAGATCTATCTATTTCTAAAGGTTTTTTTTTTTTTTGTCATAAAAAGCCATTTGGGTCACAAAACGGTTCAGTACAGAATGGTTACGGAATTCCCAACCCCTAAAAATATAATTTTCCAAGCTTTTCATCAACAAAAATCCCATAGCAAGCATATAGATATTTATATAGTTGAAAAATCCTTTTATACTTATATAAACTCACATTACATGCATGATTCAAGTGTTGTTGTCCAAACTATGATTTTTCATAAAACAATCTCCTTTAGGAATTTAAAGATTGGAATCTATAAGTTTCCTTTGTAAACTTATTTAAATGAAGACTAAGATTTTCAATTTATTTTAAATGAGTACTTTTTATATCTTAACTACCATTTCCCACTTTATGGAATTTATAACAAAATAAGCTTTTATATTTTTGAAAACTTGTTACTTTATGTTGTTTAATGGTATTACCTTTCTGAGTGTTTAATCATCTTACCTTTCTAAGTGTTTTCTTAACCAGTGAGTTGCTTT
This sequence comes from Combretum micranthum, assembly GCA_024138025.1. Classification (NCBI taxonomy): domain Eukaryota; kingdom Viridiplantae; phylum Streptophyta; class Magnoliopsida; order Myrtales; family Combretaceae; genus Combretum; species Combretum micranthum. The sequence continues at coordinate 73,992 of JAMXBD010000985.1, read as the reverse complement.
TAACTTGACTTAGAAATTTCTCTAGTTCTTAGTGCTTACTAGAGTGTTGATATCGGTTCTTTTAAATAAGTTTTTTAAGAAGAACGTGTATAACAAAGAATTATCAACATTAAGATTTAATTTGAAAACAAGAGAGTAAAGGATCTACTTAATTATGCCTTGGAAATTTTTTACAAAATATCATCACTTTAAAATTTATGTTGAACTTATTTAAATTCTTAAAAGGATATTGTTGAATTATAATATCTAATTTTTGAATGGAAATTTTTTCTAAGTGCCAAACTTATTTTTTGTGAAGAGTTTAGTCTTTAGTTTTTACAAAAGAAAAGAACTCCTTTTATTTAGACGACAACATTATGATTATGCATGAACATGAACATATCATTATGTTATATGAAGAAAGATGACTCATTGGAATATAAGAGATATATGAAATTAAATAAGCATATGAACATATAATTAAAGTCAAGTATTAGAAGTCTTAGTTTGCATCAAGGCTTCCGAACTAGAGATAGACTAGTCCGATAGAAGAAAAGAAAAGAAAAGAAAAGAAAAGAAAATTTTTTTGACTTGATAATGACAAATCTAAGATTAGAAAGATTAGTCTTAATAAAATTGCATGAAATGTAAGAGCACAAATAAAAAGTTATGTTAGTGAGCTTATATGCTCTAAGAATATATATACATAAATATACTTAATAATAGATAAAAGTTAGATTAGAAGCAATAATAAAACACAGTAATATAACAACAACAATATAATAATTTTTTAACATTGTTAAATAAGACATGAACGTATTGTTGTTTCCATAATACCCATGGGTTTAGAAAACACACAATATGGTCATGTTATGTTAATATGAACATGAAGATAGTTTTAGGAATTTTTACCTAAGGTTATTTGTTGGTTGAAGAAGAAATGAAGTATTGGTGGTTGTATGTGGGTGATAGTTTTATTGAAAGAAGAGAGAGTCAGGAAGAGAATTTGGAGAGGGATTTTATGGTCGAAATTTGAGAGAGTTTTGTATGTTAATGAAGTACGTGAAAGAAATAGAGAAAGGTGGGGTATTTATTGTAAACTCCCGAAGTTTTGTGAACAATTAAAGCTTAAACCCTAATTAGAAGTCAACCGGAATTCCAAAGTCAACAATACCCTAGTCTATCATAACCGTTCAAATCTGGCATCCCTGTTTAGGAAACGCTAAGAAAATGAGAAAGAGATTAGTGAGTAGAATAGCTCGTAATTATCTAAGGAAGCTTAAAAAGATCAATTTAGTAAAACCGCAACTCGTTTTGAACCCGATCGGACACAGTTCTTGAAAAACGTGTCCCGGGGCTCGGAATAGTAAAAATATTCCTAATATACCGTTAGACTCATAAAAATATAATATTTTCAAAAATATCAATTTCATAATTTTTCGGTAGCTAAAAATATCAGATATCGCATTTATACGAGTATTTTCTTATTACCGGTATTTAAATTGTCATGTCTACTTTATATTACATTATTTACTACTGTTCTACACTATTTATCTATCTCTACTTTTTCTTACAACCTACTCTTACAACCTATACCTCTATTTCTTACAAGTTTCATTTTCAATACAATTTCACATCTTTCATATTTTACTTTTAATTAACTAAAATACAAAAAAATAAATTTTTCCTCCCCCTTTCCCTCAAAATTGCATCTACCCCTCTCCTCTTTCTCTCCAATTTGTTTTATTTTTATTTATTTAATTAACACAATTAACCTCCCACATTTCCTATAAATACCCCCTCTTACTTCCACTTTTTTCACACCTTTCCTACACTAAAGTTACTCTCCCAAAATTCTCCAAGAATTGTCTCCTAAGAAGTTCTCTCAAGATTAGTTCTCTTAGGTAAAAATTCTTCAAGTCCTCTTTATGTTCATTTACTTAGTATGAGCTTAGTGTGTGTTTTCTAAACCATGAAGGTTAAGGAAAGCAACAATGGGTTCATACTTTATTTTTGTTCATGATCTAATTTCTTTATGTTGCTTTTATATTTATAACTATCTAATATATCTATGTAGCTATATATATATATATATTTTTTTTTTAGAGCATATAAGCTCATTTGTTTTGCAATTTATTTACTTTCTTTGCAATTTATTTACTTCCTTGCAATTTATTTACATTCATATTGTTTTTAAGACTAGTCTTTCTAGTCTTAGACTTGTCCTCATCAAGTCAAAACATTTTTTTTTCTTTTTGGGACTAGTCTTTTCTTAGTCCTGGGATATCTTGATGAAGCTAAGGTTCCAATACTTGATTTATTTATTTACTAGCTTATTCTTGTAAGTTATTATATTTCCTTATATTTTCATAACTCTATGATTCATATTCATGCATGAACATAATGATTCTTGTCTCAACAAAAATAAACAAGGAAATGTTTTCTTAAAATAAAGATTCTTTTCTAGAAATAAAAGTAGGAAGTAATTTTTCTAAAAACTAAGGAGTCATCTTAACAAACTTAGAGGAGTTCATAAGAATTTTTATAAACATACATAACATAGAAAGGACTTTATGAAATAAACAAAAAGGTTTTACAAAAACTTCACTTTTCATCAAATGCTAGAAATTCTTTTTGGAATGATCTCAAGAAACAAAGAAATTATTTTATAAAATTGTTATTACTTTTAAAAAGTGTTGGGAACTAAGCTTAGAAAGTAAAATAATTCTTTAGGAATTTAAAGCAATTACAAAAATTAAAATTAGGAAAAAGAAATACTCATTTGAAATGACTTAAGATAGTTTCAAAGTAAAACAAATATTTCAAAAGTTTTCATTTTCCAAAATCTTTAAAAGACTTTACTTTTTCATAGTTTGAGACAACTTTATTAAACTTCATACATTTGATATGAGTCACTAAATATGTGTATATACATTTTAAGGATTTTACAAATTGTTATAATATGTATCTCTTCAAAGTAAGCTTTTGTTAAAAGAAGGAATTCAAGTTTATGTAAATTCGTGGTGAATTTGGTCGTCACTTTTTCGGAGCCCAAACGACTTAGTTTGATGAAAATAAGTTTAGAAATAGATAGATCTTTTCGAATATATAGGTAGACAACGATATATTATATGCAAAATTCCGAGTTAAAATGAGCAAGTTATGGTCATTTTAAGTTGAAATTTCCTCTTATACGATTTTATCGCTATTTTGAGAAAGATTTAAAATCTTCAAGAATAGATATTTCATGAAGGACTCATTTTGGGTATTTCATCTTGTTTAGGTGAAGAAGGAACCGAGATCACCTTCCCGGAAGATTACTTCGATTAGGATTCACCGGCATGGAGTGAGTTAATCCTTTACTAAGTTACATTCCTTGTTTATGCTTGTAAATAGTAGCACTAGAAATTAAGGAAAGATAAATGAACAATTGTTATGTGACTTGGATTTGTGATTGGTTGAATGTAAGTTAAGAATATCGAAAGAAGAAGTGATTAAATGAAGTGTGATTCTTGTATTGATATTATGAAAATTGTGGTTAATCGCCTTTAACCTGAACTCAACATTATTTGGTTAAATATATATTGAAATTAATTCATGTATATCATACTTATGAGTCACATTTGTTTTCACTACTATTCTTCGTGTGGGGAAACGAGGAAGTGGTAGTGGTGGCTAGTAGGAGCTGGAAAGTCTACATGGGTTGGTAAGAGCCAGGAAGTCTATAAGGGGGGCAGGAGCCAGCAAATCTGCAAATATTGATGGACATATGGGCCTGTAACCTCCCAACCCTCTACATGGAGGGCGTAAAATCCATGCTACACCTGATTTCCGGTTAATCATGTGTATTTTGTTTGCTCATGTGATTGGTGCATTCTCATATGCTTGATTAAATACTTGTTTGTTATATGGGAATGTTCTATAGATAAGGAATTATCTCACTAAGCTAGATTTTCTTATACCCTATAGCTTTTTGTTACAATATGATTACCTTTGGTTGGCACCAAGGAGCCTCGTATGCCAGGTACGAGCTTAAGCTACTAGGAGTTTTGGAGAAGTTATATGTATTTAGTTTTGAACATAGACTTCTAAGAAAATCTCTATAGTAGGCTTGTGTTGTAGTTATGATTACCTTGTTAATAGACTTTTAAGACGGAGGAATGCCCCTAAGATGATGTAAGGAATCATTATTTGAATGAAGATTTCATGTTTATTTGTATAAGTTCTTGCTTGCTTTTATTATCTATTTAAATGTAATACCCCTGTGAGCCTCTTACTATCTTGGAAGCACGCTTTGCATGTGATATTGAAGCTCCTGTATGACCAAGGTTGTCATTCATTTGCTTTAGTATTATATGCGGCGGACTACCACGTTTAGGGTACTCTTCGGGGCGTGACATTTATAGATAAATATGGAGGGAAATTAGATGTGATTAAATAAAATGAAAAAGAAAAATTAGATTGATAGGAGAGAAAGGGGGGTCGGTTTTGATGCTGTAGGGGAGAGAAATTTGTCTAATTTATATTTTTATAATGAAAGGAAGTAACGTGTAAGAGTTGAAAGATATAAAGTAATATTGAAAATGAAAAATGTAAGAAATAGATGTATATATTGTAAGAATAGGTAGTAAGAAAAAGTAGAGATAGAAAAATATTAATGAATAGCGTAGAATAGTAGACATGACAAATTAATACTGGTAGTAAAAAAAATACGCGTAAATGAGCTATTTCTGATATTTTTAGCTACCAAAAAAATTCTAAAATTGATATTTTTAGAATTATCATATTATTACAAGTCTAATGGTGTTATCGAAATATTTTTACCATTTCGCGTGTTCAGACCCTGTTTTCAAAAATTGATCTCATTTGGATCTGAAACGAACTAAATTTTGTTGAATATGATCTTTTTAGGCTATACTATATTATTAGGGACTAGAATCTATGATTATCTCAATTTTATTGTTCTAAGGTTTAGAACACAGGATTGCCGGATCTAGATTCACTGGGGTTTGTTATAGACTTGTTGACTTTAGGGTTTTTGGTTGACTTCAAATTCTAGGGTTTAAGCATAAAACTTGGCATTAAATCTAGGAGTTTACATCTTGAGTTTAAGGTCTTTAACCTATTTGGTATGTCAATTCAAGAGTTATCGAGTTCTATTATGAATTTAGTGAGCTTGAATGCATTAGTGTTGCAAAGATGCTTTGATCTTAGATGTTTTCCTCGTTTAACACCATTGAAGGCATCGAAGATGCTGGATGTCTTACATAGTGGAATCGAAGAGGCCCCTGAGGTTTAGGAAACTTGACAAAGTTGACATATCTTGACCTTTGTCATACCGTTATTAAGCTCGTTTGAAATTCAATTCTTGCAAACTTGGTATAACTTCAGCATTTAAATAATGATGAAGGATGTGAGAGAGTTAACGAATTTAGAGGCCTTAACAGCAATGTTTGCAAATTAGGAGGAATTCAATGAATATGTTAGCTCAATTCTAATCGACGGACAAGGAATTTCTCAACATCCAAGTAGAGTTTACATGTGTTGAAGCCTCACCTGCCCCATGCTATACAAAATCGACAAGAATTATGAGACCAAAAGTAACAAAAGCTATATTCTAGTTAAGGGAAGATTATAAAACGAGGAGCTAACTTGTTACCTCATGAAATTATTAAACAAATTCCTTCACCTGTAACTGTTGAAGGTTTACGCATCTAAGGAGTTGATGACCTTTCTAAACTCGAGGGAGAACGATCATTGTCATTGCACTTGTTACTGACTGATTTTCATCAAGGGAAAAATGTAGAAAATGGTGAATTGAAGGGCCTTTTTGATGTCACATTGCTCCTTGCATTCCAGAATCTTAGATCTTTATAAATTTATCAAAGGAGCTGATTTCAACAGCATCTTCTGTAGAGAGCTCAGTATCTACGGCAAATTCTATAGAAAAAACATGAAAACAATAATCTAATTACATTTCCCTATCTATGTAAGCTTATCCTTTAGGACTTGCTTAATTTGAGAATCATCTGTAACGATACCTTTTTTTGTCCTTCCATTGAGTATATCGGAATCTATTACTGTCCAAAGCTAAAGAGACTTTCATTGCCACTACCCGTGCTTGACGATGATAATGGTTGATTGAACCCTCCTCTATTTTCTCTTGAAGAAATAGAAGGGGAATCGGATTGGTAGGAATCATTGGAGTAGGATCAATTCTACGAAAAAGCTCCTACGTCATGTCACAGTGAAAACTCCTCCCTCCCCTCTGATTCTGAATAATGAATGGTCAGTCTTCTCTTCCAATGATGGTATTTGATAAAAAACCTAAATCTCTTATTCAAACTACATTTTCTTCATATTGAGCTTATGTAAAATGTGCTGATGGATGTTGGGGATGCAAATTTAGATGTTGGAAGTTTAATTTAAGATCCAGGTGGAACTAATGCACCCTTGTGTCAGATATGTTGGTGGAAATGATAAAGTAGTAAAGGCTGCTGCCAGCTTGTTTGCCTGTATTTAGTCTTAGAGCCGATTGTGTCTTGACCCCGGGTGTTATAATGCATGCCTTCTTTAAAGGTTTGTATTTATCACCTCAAATGGTTGGCGAATTGATCAAGTAACTTGACTTTTTATCCATTTCATTTGTTCTGTTCTTGATATTATTCTTCATTATACACCTACTTGTGGTCATTATTTCTAGGCAACAAGATAATCACTAGAGCAGCCTTCTAATTAATATTGTTCTCTATTAGTCTATTTAAATCTTCTATGTTTATGCTAAGATTCAATAAAGGCTTGTGGGTTTCTAGTGGGGATTATAATACTCTATGTTTGTATTTTAACCAACTAAACCCCTTTTCCTTGTTTTCGTTAGCACTATAACCATTAAATATAAAATCTTAAGCTTATAGATATAGTGTATGCTCTGATATTTATTATACAACACTCCTCACTTGTGGGCCAAAGTCTTTTCTTTTTGGGCGAGGCCCATCAAGTGGATAATTTTCATTTAATAGGGGTTGTAATGAGTGCACAGTGGTTTGAACTCTTAACCTCCTATTCTAATACCATGTTTAGATTAGCCATCAATAAATTTGTAATCTAATGGTATCCGGGTCTAGTCATTATCCTTGAGATATCGAGTTCGATTCTTCATATTGTAATTGTCATAGTAGCCACGTTATTGTAGCCGCCGGAAAGGGGAAAAAAAAAAAAAAACTAGGAGAGTGTTATGTATATTGGTCCACACCAATTTAGGGATGCAACCGGGGCGGGTCGTTATAGGGTACCCGCCCGCCCCCCCGCTAAAAACCCTATAGGGTCAGACCCTATAGGGTTTAGGGTCGGGTTTTGGGTTGTACTCATAACCCGTTGGGAAAACCCGACCCATTTAATTTTAAAAAATTAAAAATTTTAGTTTAAGGAATTTACTTATTCATTAGTTAAATGATGCTTTTCATATAATTATTTTGTTATTCATGTATTGAGTCATATGATAGGATATAAATTATATTTACAATTAATAATCACTGACCAATTATCCATAGAAAATCGGTTTCCATGTGCAACCTTCCCCACTTTTTCAAAATTCATTTCTTTCCCATGCAACACAACAAAGTATAAAAATTAATTTTCTCAGAAAAAATAGATATAATATATAATATATATAATGACAAATAAATCAAGAATATATAGATCGTCGTGTAGTGTCGTTATTATTATTATTATTATTATTATTATTATTATTATTATGAGTTGGATGTATATATATATATATATATAGATATGTAAGTCTTCTAATAATTTTAAGCAATGACATGTCTTAAGTTATTGACTTTATCTTATATTTCAGTTTTCATGTTTAATAATTTTTTACCTGTCTTTAACGTTTTTTAATTTTTTTTAAATAAAAATTAGGATTTCTATCAACTCCATTGAAATTTTTGCCCTCAACATGCCTCACTACAATAATAATTTAATGAAATAATAAAATGATGCATTTAATTATGTAATATATTAAACGGGTCGGGTTCGGGTCGGGGCGGGTTCCTAAATAATCGGGTCGGGTTCTGGGACACCCAATTTGTAATCGGGTCGGGTTTGGGACAGGATGACCCGACCCGAACCCGACCCGTTTGCATAACACTCCCATGATGTGGCCATAAATGCAGAGGATTATTGTGTGATGGTATGAATATTAAGGATTTAGATGATTTGTGTCAAATATAGAGGACTTGATTAAATTTTCATATAAACATTGAGGTTTGAATTGATTTGCTTGATGTGTAGTGTATTTATTTTGCAATAAAATACTATAGATATTTCACCTTTGATTCGACATACATTCCTTATGGATGCTCTTGTCTCATGCAGGGAACCTTGCTAATAGCTGACTTCATGTCATTCAGAGGTTACATAGTGCGACCACTTCCATGTGCACCCCCTCATGATATAGTGCAGGTATCTTGTGACCTGTACTTTCTTCTGACTTGTGGCATGCTTATATCTATCAAACTTGCGACCATAGAAGACAAGTAACTAGATGGATTAATGTTAGAAAACAAATAACTTCTATGATTGATACTAATGTTATCATGTTAAAATCAATTCGTACAAGTATAATTTTACATTGATTTTTCTCCCCCTTGATAAGTGCTGGATGTCTTATGCCAATGCTTTTTTTTTTTTCCTCTGCATCTTGGTAACCGCAAGTGCCTCCTTGCTTTTGATGAGTTTGTCCAGAGAAGCTCCCATGTTTCTTTGTTCACGAAACCTGCGGCTGGCAGCACTCCTGATTTTGCATCGGAGCTACAAATGTATTTTGTTAATTCTCCCCTACCGGTTTGATACAAATTGAAATGATTGTTTCTATGACTAGGATCTGCTCTTTGAAGGGAAGATTCTTGCTGATAAATTTTGGAGACTATTGTTCGGACAAAATGTTTACGGCTTAGATAGATGTATGATTCTATATAATTTATAAACATTTGCAGTATTCTGCAAGATACCTGGCCGGTGTTGTACAAATCCTACTTTTCTTGTACAACCTCAGCAGTTACTTTAAAACCGCCGAGGAAAAGTCATAATCATTGATAAACTTGCAATTACACTTAAGAATCTAACTCAGTCCACCTTATGATTGAACCTTTCCTTGTGCAGGGTGGCACACACTGAACTCGATGGGAACTAGTCTTAGGAGAAATCTTGAAGTCGTATAGCTTCACTAAAGATGGAATCAGAATATTTCATGAGTTAACCTATCGTTTGCACATGGCATTCTAGATTCTATTGGCATAATTATAGAAGACTATGTAACTCAAGAAGTTCCATCTTTGCTGTTAACTTGATCAGGCCAAATGTTAATTTTCAGACGCATGGCCTGTCTAATCTAGGAACACGACAGTGGAGTTGTCGCTGACAAATAGAAACAGATGTCATTAAGATGCTTCCTTTCCATCGTAAGAGGGCACAACGTAGGTTGAAATACGAAGCAAGTGGCAGATAGGAACATAAGTGAACGAATAATTGAAGTAAGGGACTGCGTAAAGCCATAACCATACCGATAATGGAGCCTCAAGACACACAGAACGTGAAAGCATGCAAGCAAGTACCATGGAATGTATAAGGGGTTGGATAACATGGGGAAAGTGAAATATCATCTAGATTTGCCCTGAAACGTGTATATTTATCCCACTTTCCATGTATCTCATCCAAAGAAATACGTAGTTTCGTGCCTTTAGACGCAAATCTAGAGACATTGGAGATTCTTGGAAGAAAAATATTAAAACGTAGAGATAAAGTAACAATAGGACTTTGCTCTCTCAATGTTATCCAATTAATTGTGTTTAAACATTTAATAATTTTGTTTTTCTATACTTGTATTATGTTATTTAATTTTTTTATAGATGTTATATTATAATTAATAAAGACACAATTGGAACATCCATTTTGATACAACAAACATGTCAGTACTTATCCATAAAAAATATATCCCTCCATCAAATGCAATGGTGGGAGCATTGAATGTTTATTTTATTTTCAATTTAGAACTTTTTTTTTTAATTTTTCACTTGACTTTAATTGAAATTAATTACTAAAAGGTCTCGTCTAATTTATATGTCTTAACTACATATTACTTTTGCATAAAATTTACATATTCTCAATACGAGACATAATTCACATATCTTAAATATGTATTACTTTTTGCATAAAACTCACATGTTTGGAAGGTAAGATAATATAACTAACAATTTTAATATGAGGATTTAATGGTTTATTTTTAGTAATTAATTTCTGATGGCCTTATTTTAGTAATTTTTTTAATAAGTAAGGTCAGTTTGACCCTTCACTTGAGCATTGAAAGGAGAGGGAAAAAATAGGAGACTGTTTCTGGAGTAGCAAGACAATGGGATAAGACAAGATGATGTCAATGGACTAAAGCCTAGAGGGAAAGAGCTGTGGACAGTCCAAGTGGACTTGAGGCCTAAGCCAAGGCTTAGTTCCAGTTCCAGTAGCGGCGTTTAAGGCATATGATAATGTTACCATATTATATATTATATATTATATGCATGTGTACAAAGTGGTCAGTTGTACTTAGGACTTAGCAGTCGGAATTTTTGTTAATGGATCGGGTTTGTTTTTACTATAAATAATTAGGCTATTCTGATAAATATATCCTTTTTCTTTTCACCACTACAGACAAGGAGGGAGGAATCAGCAATCGAATAACCTGTTACTTTTTATTTGAGAGAGGAGGAAAAATATCGTTAGACTACAAGGTTATTTGTGTTATAACTTCGTCTTCATATCATGTTTCGGTTTTTTTTTTTTAATCAGAAATAGTGCTTTTAATCGTATTGTATTGTGTTTCGTATTATCGCATCATATTAGAAATTGCCTGCCCTTTCTAACTAATGATAATATCTCTATCTTTGTACATATAAAGTGAGCAGTTATTCCAAAAATGATTATGAATTTATTACTGACTACATTCAGAATTAATTTATTGTGTAATAGAAATAAATATTAATTTTAGTCAGATTAAATTTATAAAGCTCATAAATAAACAGCTGATTTATCAAAGATAACTATTGAGTTGAATATAATATAAAATTATAAATTTTTACTTGGTGGAAAGTGATTAAATGGAAGTCTAGTGCAGAGGGCAATACAATTATGAAATGAATTAAGAAAGAAGAAATAGTGTGATGTCTTTCGTAAGCTCCATAGTCGTTGTACTAATATATATATAAATAATATATTACACTGTTAGAAAAGATGTGTTAACTAATATAATGATCATGATAAAATTAGGGCAAACTTAAGTAGTAAAAATAATTTCTATTTCAAAGTTCATATTAGTATTGGCATTAACCTCAAACCAAAAGAAAATAAAGGAGGATTTTCTTCCCCCTCCCAAAATTAAAAGAAGATCAAGAGATAAGAAAAGAGGAGGGAGAAGAAATAAAAAATAATGAGGAGAAGTACAAAACTGCAGCCTAACACAAACATTAGCCGGCAGTTGATGATGACAATTGCTTGATATAATGTTTAGGTGCACCTACTCAATAAACTTTGAAGTATGACTCCATTTAATAAATTGAAAATCCAACATTATTGTTTGATTTTACTAAAATAAAACTAGGTTTTAGAAATAAAAATTTTATTTGTAAACATAAATTTTTATCACAAAAATTATCGTCGTTGATTTTATCTATAAAAATTAAACTACTTTTATTAATTTTTCTTGTAGAATTTCTATCTGTAGTTTTCTTGCAGTGTTTTATCCCGTAAGGAGTCTGGGGAATAGAAGTTAGCAATAAATAATTTCGAATATGACTACATGTTGTGGTCGCTTGAACCTAAGTGGTAACAATCAATACACTCACAAGGTTAAGTTAATCATATAAAGAGCACTACGTACGTATAATTGGGTTAAGTAAATAGTGAAATCCCAAAAGTTTTGTAGTCAAAGCTTGGATAGTAGATGAGTTGAGACTACTTATAAGCTACTCGAGTTCGACTCCCCCTACAATCGAGTTAAGTTCAAGTTCGAGTTCAAGTTCAAGCTATTCGAGTAACTATTGAAATTGAGTTCGAGTTTTAAAATACTCAATTCGAGTAGCTCACGAGTTTGATTGAGCTTTTTATATATTTTTATAAAAAAAAATTATAAAATTTCTATGTGTTTTTTTTTTTTATTTTTAAAGCCTATTTTCGTATCTTATTTTTCCCTTCATATCAAATAGTCCACATTTATTATATTTAAGACCTAATTAACTAATTAAAAACTCTATTATATTCCCAAATCCTAGTTTATTTTTTAATTTAATTAATTTTTATGAGAATTACCGAGCTTAATCTAGTCGAGCTTGAGCTTACTGAGTATCAATTCAAGTTGAATTTAACCTTAAATAACAAAGCTTGATGAAGTTCAAGTGGAGTTTGAGTTTCACACGGTATTATTTCGAGTAAACTTATTTAAATTCCTAGTCAAAACTGATGTTCAACTTTGGAAGCACATTAGTAATTTTTCATCAGATGATCGATATCGAGCAACGAAGGAAATAAATGGCATGTTTTCGAATTACTATGAACGATTCATGGTCATCATAAATCGTGAGCATAAGATTATTCTTTTGTCTGCTATTATTTTATTTTGGCGATAGGCTTGAGGCTAGAAGTCAAATAAATGCCATGAATTTTCTTCAATATTGGTTATTTGACCAAAAATGTTGCATAACAATTTTTCGACATAAATTTTCCGTATTTTGATTTTATTAGAATAAATATGTAAAGATATTATTTCGTTGAAATCAGTTATCACGTCTTGATGACTTCAAGTATTATATAAAAATTCATTGGTATCCATAGGCTAAGCATGGGCTTTTCTTTTATGTCACGTTTTGTATGTAGGAATGGATTTGGAATGGAATTACGATTCTAGATTCCATTCCATTCCTGATGTTTGGATGCACTTTTAAAAACCAGAATAACAATTCCGGCTTTGAAGAGGAATTCGATTCCACTTCCTTAAAAGCAAAAGTACAATTTCATTCCAGCTTTATTAATTACAAACAGTTTAATTATCCTTTTTCCTATCACATATTTATAATTTGCAATTATTGCTAGGGATATTTCTAACAAATATATTTTATAGCCATTCCATTCTATGTACACTTCCAAACATAGGAATAGATTTATCATTCTAGAACTCATTCCATTCCAATCCATTCCATTTCAAATCATTTCTGCATACCAAACTACATTATATTCAATATGAATGAGTTATAACTGATCATGCTTTGAACTTAATATTTATAAGTTATAATGTCACATTCGGTATGCAAGAATGATTTGAATATAATGTTACACATTGACCATGCAACAATGCATATAGATAAGCCACTTTTTCTCCTAGTTTGGTTGAATTATAATGCTTTTCTTGTAATTTTTAGTGTAATAATAATTCATTCTTGTTAGTGGATAGTGCTTTGACGTTGTGATAGTCATTTGATATTAATGTGGATTCCTCTCCTTCTGCATGCATATATAAATTATTATCCTGGTTATCTAGAAGTTATAGTGTAATTATTAAATTATTGTCTAATTTTGCGCATGCTTAGAGATGTGTTCGAGTGTATGTTTTATGTTTAATCTAATCCTGCACATGCATGTCTTATGCAAATGGAAATGGATTTGCTGTTAGAGCTCAATTGATTTTTTGCCTAAAACCTTATTGAGGTTTTGATGGAATTTTCCACTAAATGTGTAGTATGGATATGGTTTCATTCGTAATTACACTATTTAGCGATCAAAATCTTGGAATGAACTTAAATTAATGAGTATATATAGAGTAATTTGCGATTGGGCTTTACTAATGGAATATTTTGAGTTAACAAATAATAGGTGGAAATGAGAAAGCTTTAAATTGCACACTTTGCTTATAGAAATGTAGTGGAAGTGGACAATGGGATGTGATATGATAAATAGACTATAACAACATTTAGTGTTTCAAAAGACAATAGTTACAATAAGCTAATGATGGTTGTATGCAACCTGCTGAATATAAACAAGATGACACAGTCGGTTGAGCTATTTTATAGGTTACTAATTGATCGTGACATCATGTTTTATCGTACCGCACTTGCTAAGAATGATCTTGAGGTGTGTGAAATGTTTACGCATTCCCATAGGCATAGTGTACCACTGGTGCATATTGAAATATATGAGAATGAGATTGAGATGTATGCTCAACATGAGAGCAATTTAGAAGTGGATGTAGGTTATAATGATCCTATGTGATTCAAGTATGTGGATCTCAGACTTTTCCTTCCACAATATTAGAAAGTCCCAAGCAGCCTCCAATAGCTAATTCTGCTCTAAGTGAACCACATGAGAGTAGTGACAAACAAACTGAAATGGAGCTTGACTCCCCCTTTAAAGATTCTAGTGAATTGAGTACTAGTGAAGGTGGGTGGATTCAGATATTGGTAAACCCCATGGTTCGTAATGGAGGAATGATCAATTGGTGTTATTAGGTGGTATGCCGGATGAAGTCCTGATTGAATGTGTATTGTGTAATGTAATCAATCTTCACTTGTTGGTTGCCCCTCATAGAGTATGAAGTTCGAGGTATCACAAGCTAATAGTGTTGTAAGTCAATTCATGCGAGTTATGCTAGATGACCCCCTAGAGCTTATCGCTCCAGCCAATGATAGGGATGAATCCTTACTGCTGCAATAGTCTCAAAGAGGTCGTCATAGGCCACGGGGATATAATGCTTTAATTCTATCAATATTATTCTTTAATCCTACATTGGATCATGTGTTTAATAATGTTAAATATCATATATAAAATATATCATACATATTGAATAATCTTAACTTTTTAATAGTTTTATCTTCGAATAAATACACACATTATGCCTTTGACTTATAATAAATGGAAATGGGAGGGTAGGGGGGACGAAAGAATAGGAAGACGTGAATAGAGACCATCATTCACGTCAAATCGTTTCAAATAATTAAATGAAAGGATATAAGAGGACAAGAAAATGCATAAAATTTATAAGATCAAATATATTTCATGGTCATTAGACGAAGACCCTTTCCATGCAATCAAAATCAAGCAAAGCTTTCTTCGGGTCATGGAGTGCAATATAAATTTTTAGGTTTTCATAGTCTTACTTTTTCAATTTTACATCTACTTCAACTTAACCATGGTTAAAGATTTTTTTTTTTTTTTAATTTACTAGCAAAAAAATCCACATGGCATGTTATTTAGGTGGGCATAGGATATGTGGCAAGTAGCTATCGGCCATACATTTTGGCTGCACTAATGGAAGTATCAGTGTTATAACAAACATTATTTTTTAATTATCACAAAATTAAATCTAAATATAAATTAAGATAGCAGCTAATTGAAGATTTAGACAAAGTTAAGATAGTGCTCGTGACATTAGCCTTGATTGTATTTACTTATTAAATCCATTAGAGTAATAGTGATTTAACGAAGTAGAAGAATATATATTTCCAACCACCGCCGGGGGGGGGGGGGGGTTAAGGTATTTTATAGTAGATGCTAAAGTAACTGATTCGTTAGTGATGATGGTTTGGATTAAAAATGAACTATCTTAGTAAGAAGAGGTGATGTCAAAATTGGAATTTCAAATATAATAACAAAAATATTTTATTCAAAAATTTAGATTTTAGCAAAGTTCCATTAATAAAACACCTGTTTAGAATCTCATGAAAAGTATACGAAAAAAGAAATGGAATGAAAATAACATATTAGTATTTAGTATCTTAGTAAAAATATTCCGACATCTTTGAAGATTTCTCCATTCCAATTTAAGAACTCCTTTACTCATGTCAGACATAAACCCATTCAAGGCCTGCCTTCTAGAGGTGCATGTTTTGACCCTTTTTTTTTTTTTCCCGGCCGGTTCCTGTTTTGACGTTTTTTTTTTGGCCGTTTCATGTTTTGACTTTTTTTTTTTTTGGCCGGTTCATTGTTTGACTTAACCACTACTAAGTATTCGACTTTTGCAGCAGCTTCACATGTAACAGTGGCGTGTTGGCCATTAAAAGAAGGTCTCTGAAGATTCTTAAAGTGAAGACCGAATAGAACGACCAACGGAATTCTTTCCTTCTTTCCGTTTCTTTCTTGAGGATAGTATCAACAAATACAATATCAAAAGTTCAGAGATCATTGGACGATCATTCCTAGTACTTTCAATAAAAAGTTATTAAATATTCAATTAAAAGCTAGTAAAAGAAATTGAAAAAACATTGACCACATTAGTATTGACCACCGCCTCATTCCCCTCAAGTTGGATAACATTCACCCTCGAATTTTTGCCATGCCATACAAGAATCGCTTGAAACTACCATCCTCAACATATTGAATGTCAAAATTCGCGTAAAAGCAAAAACAACATCTAAATCCTGCATCTCTTTATCAGCATACTCACTGTCAAAAATTGGTACTCCGTCACCTACAGCCTCAAAAACACCCTCCTCTTCGTCATCATAAATATAAAAAACTAGTTCACCATCAGTCTTAAAAACAGTTTCATCTCCCTCCTCTTTGTCTTAAAATACTAAGGTTTCATAAAAGTGAAATTTAGAAATTCCTAATTTCATCTCAAAAATTGGGTTAATGTTCATTTGGTGTCCCATTTGCACACCCATCCTTGGTGTAACTCGATCTACCACCACATCTAACCAACACTACAATGCTACATCCAGCTGCTCATCGATCATCTATTCAATTCTTTGAGCAAGATCATCACAATCATAGATCTTATCCATTGCTTATCGTTGATTGATCTATTTGTGAGGTGCCATGACAAACCAAGAGTAAACATGGCTTTGATATCAAATTGTCGTAGTGGAAGAAAAGGAATTTATTAGGATCCGTTGATTCTGCGAATACCCGGAAAGTGATGAGTGATAAAATCGAAACTTGTTAAATCATGTATGATTGCCATAAGACAATCTTTTATATGTTTGTTGATTCTGAGAATACCTAGATAAATAGATATCAAAATTTGAAAACTCAATAAGAGTGCAAGTTTTGAAAAAAGGAGAAACATTGCAATTTCTTGATTTGTGCACGAGTACCAAAAGCAATCTTCCTTCAACTTGTTGATTCCATAGAATACTAGAAGAGATAGGAGAGACAAAAATATATTTTATTCCATTATAATTCTCTGTCTCAACTTTTACAAGGTTAGTCTATTTATAGGATAAAAATGAAATCTATTTAAAGGACTTGACATATATAAAAAAATATACTAATCAATTTAATTAAAAGACTTGACATATATAAAAAGATATACTAATTGTATTAAAAGATACTATTCTTATAAATACTAATTAAATCTATTTAAAAAAGAAAATAACAATTTTCTTAAAATAATAATATGCTCTTCTTGCCCTGCATCATTCTTCCCAGGGTGGACAGAATTTGCCTCGAATTTTCATCATTGGCTTGCCTTCTTGGTGTGATAATATCACAAGACAAACATTGGTCTTGATGCCAACTAGCGTAGCAGAAGAAAAGAGAGATAAGTATCACAATTTGTTAATTTGACCCAAAAAGTGACGAGAGAAAACTCGAAACCCATTGAATCTTACATGATTGTTGGAAAAACGATCTTCTGTGTGTCTGTTGATTCTGAGAATATTTAGACAAAATGGCATCAAAATTCAAAAACTCAATAAGAGTGTGAATTTTGAAAAAAAGATAAACATTGTAATCTATTGATTTGTGCACGAGTACCAAAAATTAATCGTCCATCAATCTGTTGATTCCATAGAATACCATAAGAGATAGGAGAGATAAAAAAATAATTTATTTTATCATAATTCTCGATCTCAACTTTTACAAAGCTAGTCTTTTATAAGATAAAAATAAAATCTATTTAAAGGACACGACATATATAAAAAGATATACAAATCAATCTAATTAAAAGAATTGACATATATAAAAGGACATACTAATTTTATTAAAAGATATTATTCGTATAAATATAAATTAAATCTATAAGAAAAAAACAATATTCCTAAAATAATAATATGCTCTTCTTGCCTTGCATCACTTTGCTTCAGGTAGTACTTCATGTTCTATGTTCTTTTCTTTTAATTTTTTGCATTTTTTTCCCTCGCACAAGTTTGCTAGATCTGTTGTAAAATTAACGTTTAGTATGAATTGTTGCAAATTGACATGAAAATTTGTTACAAGGTAATATAGAGAGAGCAATTTTTTTTTTAATGTCAAATTGACATGTAAAATTAACGTTTAGTATGATCTGTAAATATTTCTAAATATATACCATAATAATTACGTGATTGCTTTAATGTCAAATAGAGGGGAAAAAGAGGAAATGGACCTACTATACAGAGAGAAAAAGACTTTTTAGCTTTTAAAATGATGAATATTTATATTTTCTTAAATCCAAACTATTTCTAGTTCTTTTGTTGTGAAACCTTAACCTTTCAAAGTGAAAAAGGAAAAAAAAAAAAGAAATTATTAAAACAGTTAAAAAGAAAAAAACGAGAATAAAAGGATTATTAGGGAAAACAAATTAACCAAAAAAAATAATAATAGATTGGCAAATTATAGAATAGAAAGTATGTACAAGCCTTGACATTTTTACCTTGGCTAATTTTTGTATATAATTTGTCATATTCTAGGATAAGTCCAAATGTGAAGGCCCATCATATAGAACAACATATGATACTAGCCAATTAATTAACTAGTATTAGACCAATGTCTATTACCTAGTCCGCATTAAAGCATATCAAATAATAAAAACATATAGTAGTAGACTCACAGAATTATACACACATACAGGTTGTAGATGGCACTATCTACCATCTTAAAATCTAAAGTAGTGTCACATTATGTTTTTTCCTACCAAACTATGAATGTATATGATGAAAAAAAAAATAGAGAAGTAATAGAGGATCCTACTAAAGAAGAAGTTAGAGAGAGAGATGAAGAAGAGAAATGAAAGTTAAAAATAGAACCCATTAGCTTCATGAATAATGATAACTGGTTACATTGTTATAAATTACAATGGGCTCTTAAAAATCATAAAGTAAATAAAACATCATAAACAACATCACCCAAACTTACATTCGATAAATTGGAAATGAAACTTGAAACACCATTTCCTCAAGCTACACAATGCATGTAATATAAGCAGTTATATCCGCCACCACAATGAAACATCCTATGCTTTTCAATATAATTCCTGTGACCTGTCTTGCAGCACATCCTTTTGTTATCTTAGTGTATATTGTGTTGAATTATGTTATGTGTTCCTATCGGGCAAAACAACGTCATTAAATAAGTAGCACTACTAGAAAACTAGTCTTTAGAGATAGATATTTTGCAATGGAAAATTTTTGTCTCTAAAAATATGAATCAAAAATAGATTTGTGACATAATTCTGAAGGAAAAAACATGATATATTTTGTAATTTATATATTTTCTTTGATAGACTCTATGACGGATTACAAACAGATTTGTAATAGAATTTCCCCTATTGCAAATCTGTCTTTAATTTTAGTAGGAAATATATTTTGTTACAAATCTTTCTTTGATGTTGGTGGGATATATAAAAATTTTAGCACCATCTTTTTTCTTTTCAAATGTTGTTGTAAATTTATCTCTAAACTAAATTAATGTATATACATATATCATTAAGTATATATTCATGATATATTTTTTATTAGACATATTATATATAATATGTCTAGATATAAAGTATAAAATATAAACTTATAATGTGGATATTAATTAAATTTATCATAAAATATATTATAAATATAAAAAATATTATATATGTTTTGTTATGTTCTATTTGTAATAAATTAGTTTATTAATATAATATATTATAAAGGGATAAAGTCCCTTTTGATACTTGAACTTTGGCCAAGTGACAATTAGGTACCTGAACTTTGAAGAATTCAATTTCATACCTACTAAACTTTTCGTATCCTTTTTCATTACTTCATGCAATCATTGCCTCATACGTATCCATTACTTTAAGTACAATAAAATAGTAAGGTAGTGAAAAAGAGTATGAAAAGTATGGCTAGGTATGAAATTATTATTATTTTAAAGTTTAGGTACCTAATTATCTACTCGACCAAAATTCAAGCACTAAGAAAGGCTTTTTCCTATTGTAAATTATAAATAGTATTTAAAAAATTTTATTATAATATATTATGTGTAATAAAATTTTTATAAAAAGGATGTAATATATTACTCAAAGATATATTGTTTTCACTTATATAATAATAATATAAATGAAATAGTTAAAACATAGAACCATTATATATACATATATCATTATATATATATTTAAATAATAATTATTTCTCATAATAAATTTATCATATATATCTTATATAAGTTATATTGTAAAATATTTTTATACGTAATAACATTTCTATTAAAAAATAATTTATTTAAATATATATATTTTAATAATTTAAAATAATTAGTACAAAATATAGATCTTGCATATATTGAACATTTTTATATATAAGTACATAAGTATTTAAATTATTTTAATTAGTCTATTACTAGTGAAAAAAGTTAATCAGTAATAGGTAAACACATAACTAAAATAATAAAGTTAGTCAATCAAATTAGTATTTATCAATGAAAACAACTTCAAATATTTATGTAACAAAATATTTTCAATATAAAGAGATTTAATTATGAAGAAAGTACTTAATTTATGATTTGGAGCTCATTCAAACTTTGCAGTTCAGTATACTTACTATAAAGATTTAATCTTTCATGAAAATAAACACAATAAAGAATTACATACCTGCCAAATATGCATTGAAGATGAATAATTTATCTTTCTTTTAAAAGAGTGATTTTCAAAATACTCAAATGGTGGTAAAAATTACAATTTATTGACAATATTAGTTGACATATTTCTTTATCTTGTTTGGCACTAACATTGTAGTTGACGAATCTCGCTTGTTGTGGGGTCTGTAGCGTGGGAAGGTAAGGGAGTCTGGAGGGGAATAAATATTTGCTATCCTATGTTGGTTGTCATATTGATGTCTCAACATGTAATAATGTGCCACCTTGTAAGGACCTGACTTACTAATACCTTTTATTAGGTATGTCAGATTCCACAACAACACATAATACCTAAGTATTGAGAAACACTCAAGTATTATACGTAAGGTTTCCATAAAAAATGAATGTATTGATTATTTATTTAAATATGTGATAACACATAGAACTTTAACATAAAACTACTAATATGTGAGTAGGTTAACTTTACAAAACTTAGATTAGCTTTAGTGTCAAACCAATGATACTTCAAAAGATACAAAACTTGTTAAAAACAAAGCACAAGAAACAAACATAAAATCTTATTTACAAATAAGGCTTTTACATGCAAGCCTATAACAAAAATACATTTCTTCTTTAAAGTCTTTTAAGAAATTTGAACAAAACATCTTGGCTTGCATCCGGGTTTCCTAACCATCCATTCATCTAAAAAGGCTTCCCAGTCGGTCTCGTAACCCATATCATCATAGCAATCATCACCAACATTGCCTGTAAAGTAGTATCATGAGCCAAAAGGCTAGTACTCAATAACAAACAAATATAAGGTGGCAAGCATGCTTTAGCTAAATGCAATGCATTAATCAATAATTTGATTATCTTTGATTAAATAAGCCAATCATCACTAGTATTCAAACTTCAATTACAATCCAGGAATATGATGATCTAAAGTAACAGTAGTTGCTCAGGGGTTATTATAGGCTGTCCGAAGACCTATAACTCCTATACCTACAGAAACAGAGTAATAATCTTATCTAAGGTTAACAGCTGTCACACAACTTTACTTAACTTATTCTATATCATCTAATTCAACTGGTTTCATAAACATGAATTTAAATCATATTATTTCCTCTTAAGAATAAGTAAACGTTATCAATACTATCCGCCCTATTGATTATCTATTTAGCTACTCATAAATCACTATTGCATCGTGGTGTACCATTGCATCATGGTAAAGAAAAGTCATTGCATCATGACAATGTGGTCTAAGTGTGTAACTACTATGCCATTGCATCATGACAAGGTTGTTGCTCCTCAGACTAGATTCAACAGCACATGCACATCCAGTTTAACCAATTATTAACTTATCTTTGATTAAGTCCATCTAGAGTATGCCTAACTTAACAATCACCAAACAAGCTATTACGTACTTAGATAATATGATCTATCAAATAATAGACATGTGTTTAAATCCAATTGAATGTGTGAGTTTTTTCAAGAAAATCATTTTTGTTAAACTTCTTATTGTACAAATATTATTAACTCATTATATACTCATTACACTTAAACAAAATTCTAATCATCTCACACTTTATTCATTTAAGCATTAATACTCATCATATTTTTAATCATCTACTATTATTATCAAGGATTTATATATATATATAAATATATACATATATATATATATTATAACAGTACTTGAAATGCCCTAAAAGTTTATTTGAGTTAATTAGATATTAGACGATTAGTATAAAAATACAAGTGATTTTGAACCTTAACTTAAATTTAGTTTATAAATTGATTTTAAATGATTTAGTTAGTGGAGTTTTGTAAACTGCAGGATATTATTAGATAGTTTAATCTAATTAAATTAGAAAATGAATCTAATTGAAAATAGAGATTTCAATACCTTAAATACTCGATTTAATCCATTAAACTACTTCAATCACCTATTTCAACAAATTTGAACTTATTTGATAACTTCTAATTATTAAATTAAATTCCATTTGTCAAGTCCGATCGCGTAAACCCTAAATCGTCAGTTTAGCTATTTGAGCCAAAATTCTAACACTATAAATCTTAGAAATTTAAAACTAAATAATTCCTTTTAAATATCAAATTCTTAAAGCCCTAAAATTCTAAATTCGAATATGATATCAATTTTTCTTCCATTAAAATTCCTAAACCTAATTCTAAATCCAATTAGCTACTATCTTTCTTCTTTCCCAATTTCCATTCTACATATCTAAAGCCCATGACCTAAAACCCTAATTCCCATCTAAAACCCTAAACCTATTAGCAACAAAACAAAGTCCATAAGCTTAAGAGTTTAAGTCCATTTAGCCATGAGAACATGAAATTATCATGCACACACACACATTCAATAAAAAACTAATGCCTAGAGAATTCCAACCATGTGAAATGACCAAATTGCCCCTTAAAATATCTACAATGTGAACACAAAAAAATATCAAGTGTGTGAAAAGACCAAATTGACCTTAGCCAACTCTTGAAGATTCCTAACCCTTGGAAAAGACTAAAATACCCCTAAAATATCTACACAAGAAAAATCTTCCCATCCTAGAGAATTCCAATGAACATAAAAAGACCAAAAGCCCTCAATAAATCAAGCAAAATGACCAAAAAGCCCCTAAACCTAATGGAAATTACATAACATAAATTAATATAAATAGGATGCTTAGAAAACCCTAATTCCCAACCCATTTTCAGCAGCCCCATTCTCCCAAATTCTCTCTCAAAAACACTTCAAGAATACACAACAAAGTCCTCTTCAACATCAACACCCATAAGGTAAAGTATTACTCAAATTTATGCCTCTTAACATCCTCTTTTGCTCCATCAATCTAAGCTATATTCCCATCAATTTCTTAGGTGAAATTAGAGACTAGAAACAAGGTTGAAGTTAAAAAATAAGCTTGAAGTTGCATCAATCATTGAGTGATAGAAGTTAGTGGAGGCAACTACTTGATTGATTTTCTAATCCAAGTAAGTAATTGTAATTAGTATATTTCATTATGTTGATGACACATACATTCATGTAAATTACTAAATGATAACTTAGATTCAAGTATAATTACTATATGTATGCTTAAAAACCGAGATGAGCATGTATGGGTATTTTGATATATATTGGAATTGGGTATGTTGTTTGATTGTGATGATTTGAGACGTGATTTGTAATTTTGATTGTAAAATATAAATAATGTATGAAATAGATGAAATAACATAGAATAAACATGTTTTAGATGAATTCAACATGCTTAAAGATTAATTTATATGCATATAATTAAATATGGACAGCTGGGTTATTAAATTTAAATAAAATACTAAATGAATTTATTTTTGAATGAAATTTAAAAAGTGATAGCTTAACATGTCTATAAAAACTGTAAATTTTTATGATTTTTGAAATACATTTACTATTTTTAAAAATTAAAATTACAAAATAGCAAAACAGGGCAAAACAGTTTTCGGCCAGCAGTGGTGCGTGAATTACATGGCCGAACCGGTGACTTTTTCTCCTCCTTTTTCCATGAAACTATAACGGTTTGAAAGATTAATAAGTCTACTTGAATTTGGTGTAAAGAACCGGCCAAGAACCGGTCAGTTTGATGGTCAAATTCCATCGAACCGATCGGTCGTCGCTGCCTATGCCCTGTTCTGGACAGTTTTGAATCAATTAAAATTAAAACCATAATTAACTAATTAATTTAGGCCAAATGACCTTATAAACATATAAATATATGTTTGGGAAGTTTGCATAAAAATTTGAGCTTAAGAACCCATGTTTAAGATAATAAACCGATTTATTAAAGTTAGGGTGCACACTAGTTTTCTATAGGAAATGAAATGAAGGAATTTAAGGTAAATCAATTCTAATTAAATGAATATGAAATAAATGTAGATAATGTGTTTTCATGTTAAATTATGAATTTTAAGATAAATAATTAATTATTTTTATCTTATGAATTTATTTGATAAAGTAAATATAAATATAACATCACAAGATTGTACAAACATAATAGGAAACTAGTTTAGATTTCTTAGTCCATTTAGATGTAAAAATAAATTATAAATGACATAAATAGAATAATTATATTTTAATAAGTTGTTTTACTTAATAAAAGTTTAATAGATTGATTATAGGACATACTATAGAATTTACCATTTTAAATGATCTAATTACCATTTAGTAAACTTAACTAGTTAATTATATTCAACTTGATTAGACAAAATTAATATAGATTTATTAACTAATATTAGCTTAGTAAATTCTTCATAAACCAACAATTTATACTTAGCTATTAGTTGATGAATACCTATATGATCGTACTAACTTGAAATTGGCTTCGATTAATATGTTAGGTTAACCTTAAATGATAAGGAGTACGTAATTTCTAAAATATGACAGACCACGAATAATAAGAGGAGTATGTTGTTTCAAATGTAAATTCGCTAGAAAACTAAGTGGTTAATACATGTTTGATATAAGTTGATAATTGAATCAAATGCTTATATGAGTTAATCTTTGAAGCAGATATTTGTTAGGAGTCTGCCTTCTGCTTTATCTTCTTGTCTATCTTCTGTTATTCGGAGTACAGACTTGCACCAGGTACGCAGTGACTTATGTGTTGGTGCTAGGGTAGGCATGCTAAATGAACTAATACTTAAAGACGATCTTAATAATTGCTTGTTGCTTGTGCGTGGCCGTTTTTGAGACCTGGCCCGGGGCGAGGGGCGGCAACCTTGCTAGGCGGTGCCAGCACGGTAGTTAGGCGCTTAGGCCACCATGGGCATGGTGGTACGGTGGGTAGCTGATGGGGAAACGGTAGCGGGATAACGTTTACCTAGATCGGAGAGAAGTAATGTAGTGTGGTTCACGTTTATGGGACCGGTTGAGCTACACTATATTATGGACTGTGATGAGTAGAGATGCGTAACGGCTGTGGCCCCCAGACGAGGCTATTACTTGTAGAGGTAGGAGATATAGGTATTCGGGCTACCTATATCAACCCCCTGAGCAGTTGCTGCTACTCAGGACCCCCAAGTTCCCAGCGTGTTGCCGGAGTGTGAGTGCTCCACTGTTGTTTGTGCACTTTAATTTAAAGATATAAACTATTGACTGTTGCATTGCATTTAGAATAAGCATGTATGCCCATCTCGTGTGTGCTTGTGTTGCTGTTGTACTGGGCTTCGGCTCATTCCTTTCTTTTTCAGGTGCTGATGATTACGATGATGATGATGATACCTATGATTATATGGGGTACGGTATGGATTTCGAGGAGTTTCTTGATGAATTGAGTGATTAGGACCCGCTGGATTATTATCTTATTTCTATTTTATAAATTTCACTATCAAACTTATGTTTTGATGAGGGCCTATCTACGAGCCCATGGTTTATACTTGAGTTACTTGACACTCTCTATTTGAAATATATGAAGATGGATCTTATGTATACATTGATCTACTCCTTGAAGTAACTTAATCGAAAAGTGTTTTGTAAAATTTATTTTCCGCTGCAAAATATTTCAATTGTTTTCATAAACTAATTCAATGATTTCAGAATCTAAAATTTGTTTAGCAATGATCACGATAAACTGTAGACTAGGTTAGCCTTAGCGTATAACGCCTAAGCGTTATGCGTGGCGGACTGGATACGCCTTGGATCTATTCAGGGCGTGACAGTACTAGATGATTTGTCATGCCTATGACAAAGGCTGTGATGGGTATTGCAGGCACCATCATGCCCGTGATCTTGGGTTGCAATGCAAACAATAAGCCTTGTCACACCCATAATAGGAGATAGCGCTAATTATCACTGCTGTGATATAAACCGTGATGAAGATTACGTCCATGATTCACTTTATAATTTTTTTTTTTCTAAAAACAACCCATGGAGATAATGGTCTCTATTACAACTGTAATCTACCTTTAAAAACCATACAGAGGAGATAATGATCTTTGCAGTGGTTGTAATCTAGGCCGTATCAAGCTTTTCGAACACTCAGAGGAGATAATGGGCCATGTAACGACCGTACTTAAGAGGGAAAAACAAATTTGAGAAGATAATGGCCTTGATTACGCTCGTGATGAACACAACATTATCTATGGTACCTGTTTCGAAATTTTTTAAGGTTCTATATCTTCTAATTCTTTGCTATACCCTTAAACATTTGTAATAACATACCAAACTAGCCTATGAACACGTATCAAGCATCACTAAGTTCACTTGCTTACATAACTCCATTTCACACCCATATACACAACAAACCTAACCTAAATACATAATCTCATCATTTATGCTTGCTAAACTCTATTATTACTCTAATAATCTATGTTCTACTTATTAATCAATAACAAGCATCATATCATCATAAACTCCGTAGTTCATTTCATCAAACACATAAGGTACAAATATCTATTTACATCTCTAGCTCAAAATAAATAATAGCATGCCCTTAAATCATATAAAACATCAAAGTTCTACTCTTATATAACATCAACATTACTTAAAGTCATAATTAAACAAAACAAATAAGAAATCAACTTTTACTTACTTTTAGTGCTACTTCTAGAAATCAAGTTAGTTTTCCCCACTTCCTTAGCTTGATTCACACTTCTCCTTAAGCTATCTCTTATTCCTAGCCTTGGATCTAGTTTGTAATGGCCTAGAAGAAATTTTAATGGAGAAATTTGGGTTTGTTTTGAGCTTAGGAAGATAAGGAAAAGAAGAGGAGAGAGATGATGGAAGATAGGGTCTTGCTTTGGATTGTGATATTTGTTTACTTTCGATTTTTGGCACTTTAGAATTCTTTAGAAGATGCTAGAAAAACATGGGCTTGGGGCTATGGGTTGTATTTGGCTTAAGTTTGCTGTTTAATGGTCTGGACTTAGGATTTAGCTCCAAAATCTACCAACAAGCATCAAAACATACATGCACCTTAATTTAATACAATTTCTACAAACATATATATATATATATATATATATTTCTACAATTTTAACTAACACACATATCAATTAAACATATGGAAGCAAATTAATCTAGTATATTAGATTTTTAAGTTATTTCAACACATTTTATAATATCATCACTTACATAAAAAATGTAAATTAACTAATACTAAATTAATAACAAGCGACATATTATCTTTAGCTGGGATAACAATATGACATACTCTCATCCCTCGGAAGGGTGTTGAGCTGTTTTGGTATTTACCATTACGAGTGAAAAGTGGCGTTTTAGCAAGTGTGGGGTAGATATTTACTATTAGGAGAGGTAGGTGCCTGCTGTCTTCGCTAGGGTGGCAATTTATTTTGAATCATATTGATGTGAATTTACTTTAGTGTTGACAGTGCATGAAATGGATTAGAAATTATAAATAATTTATTATATTTAATTTTATTTATTTATACCTCATGTCAATTGTCAAACCTAGTGGGTGAGTAAAGTAAATGTAACGAAGTCCCATTTGATTTTAATGAAAATATTTTAGAAAAAATAATTTTTTTTTATTTTTTTCATATTTTTTAAATAAAAAATCGAACAATTAATGAAAATATTTTTTTCTTTTCTTGAAAAATATAAGCTCACCTATAGTTAAACAACTTAGAAATATAAAAGAGTAAGTTATTTTTTTCATCAATTCAAGAGTCATCCACCAATCATTTACTATAAAAAAATTATTATTAACTTTTTTAATATTTTTTCTTTAAGTAGATTTATTTCTCATTATAATGTATATAGTTTTTTTTATTTTTTTTATATTTATAATAATATAAATTATCTTGAAGTTATACAAACAAAAAAAATTACTTTAAAAATAAGTCAAATATTTAAAAATATATTACGTTAAGATAACTTCTTTTTATAAAAATATATTTTTTTATTAATAAATATTTTTTCTCAAAACAAAAGGGATCGAAGTCTTATGACGGAACATGAAGAACGTTTTGGAAGGCAATTACCTTTTCATTTATTTTAGTAACAATTAATGCTCCATCCTACAAAAAATTATATGATTTCTTGACGATAATCTTCTACTAACATTCAAAAGTATATAATGAGAATATACATGTAGGTTATAAATATCATATAGAAATATAGCATAATATAACATGGACATGAACTATATTGTAAGATATATATATCTATATATATATACATGTATCGAAATAATGTATCCATGTATATTGTAGGTCAACTTATTAATTAGATTAGTTTTACTTTAATATTTGCAAATATACCAACAAGCAAGTATAGTTATCCATAGACATCTCCCCAGTCCGGGTCCAAAAAATATGGACCAAAACTATCTCACAGGGATGGCGGGACAGATAGGTCTAATGGTTCAACTCGCATATTTAAAAAAAAAATTCCACCAAGCCAAATTTTTTCTTTTTCTTTTTTAACCAAAAATCGGATGGACCCTCTTGAAACCCGTCAGGTTCATCGGTCCACGAGATGAAACCCGGATTGGAACCCATCAACTCGACGAGTCCACAAGGCGGGTCCTACTCGTACTCGGTGGTGTGGGTCCAATAGAGAACCCGCCGTGGCCAATTCTCCTCGGGTCTTGGTTCAGACCCGACCCGTCTAGTTACCCACCTCGTGAATTTTTGAAAAAACTTTATTTATACTTTTCACTTCTAAGTTATTCTTTCACTGATTTTAAATAGTAAATTGAATAAATTTCAATATTAGATGTACTGTCTATTTTAACTTGCTCTTCAATATGTTCCTAAGTTTTGGAAAGTCTTTTCACTAAATTTAATATTACTTACAACACAACTTTAGAAATTTATGTATTAGATTAATCAGATAAGTGACGGTTAACCAGTTTTACTGAAAGACAATTCAATTGATTAGATAATAGATATGTTGGCTTATCCAGACTTTTTAGGAAGTCTTTACTTATGATAATTGGTTGATGTCGTGCAAGATTTAGAATCTATGATAACATATTTAAGTATTATAAAACAAGACAATAATGTATAATTGAGATTAGTAAAAACATAAACATGGGTTAGATGAAAGATTAGAAAAAAATTAGGAGATTGATATAAAGATGGAAACTTGCTAATGATTTTGAGTTTGATAATTGGTGTTTAGCTAAGAATTTGGTGAAAATCAAGTTTAAAAATGACTTGCAGATGTTAGGTTTTCTTTAAATAAATTTTAATAATAACAAATAATATAAAAGATTGCTAATAATTTTGTTAAGTGCGTAGGAAATTACTTAGTGAACAAGATGAAATTGTGAGTAATACAAGATTCAGAGTATAACACAAAGTGTACAGTGAATTTGTTTGTTCTTCTGATCTTGGCATCGAGATTTTCTCAGTATAGTTCAACGTGGTGGAATCTTCTTCTCCTTTCTCTTTTACCTTCTTTTTTTTTTTTTTTTCAATTAATGAATTATTTACCATAAGTTGTTTTTCTCTCGTTCTGCCCATTAGCACAATGAAAAATAATAATGTTGATTGTATCTTAATGTATCTTTGAAAAAAATTATAAAAACACAAGATAGCCATTTTTAATCTTATTACTCTCGTCCCATGATTATATAGCATTATATTTATAGCTTTACTATATGTTTTTGTGGCGAACAATATTCCCTTCTCCCTTATTTCATATAAAATTAGTACTGTGGTGTCAAGTTATATTTTATATACTAATGGAATGCTATTCGTAAAAATATCTAATTGCAGTTAATATCTCGTCGTCGAGAATTAATTGTTTATTGTTTATATAATGTTCTCACAAATATCTTATTATGGAAACATCCAACTATATGCCTGGAATTATGTACATATGGCATGTAGATTTTTAACAGAATTTTAACATGTTAAACATGTATATGACATGAATGGTAAATTATTTTTAAAATTATTTATACTATGCTACCATGTGTGTCAAAATTTTATCTATATACATGATATTAGTACAAATTGGATATCGTTTTTATGCTTTGTAAATCATATAATAAATACATTATTGCTATTGCATTAGATAATATGTTTTATTTAGATATAAATCTTTTATTTTTCCTTATTTCATGCAGCAAGAGTGAATGAATAATAACTCTTTTAAAATCGTGTTGAAACTTGTAATATATCAATAGGATTCTAGATTTCAACTTTCGGGATAATTGAAATTCCGAAGATGATGGTCGCCGGCCGGCCCAACAATCTAGAAGCAACGGCTCGTCAATAAAGCAACCTTATGACCTTTGCAATGACACTTATTCATGTTTATAATAACAAACTGAAAACCAGTGCCATTTTGATCTTTTCCCTATTAATATGACGATTTCTATTTGGCTTTAAAAAGATGGAAGAAGCCCTTCTTAACTTACTAGTCTTGGCCTTCCTCAACACTTCCAATATTGAAGCTCAACCAAATTACATAAATTACAATTGTGAAACCGGCAATTACACTTCCAACAGCACATTCGAGAAGAATCTCATCACAACTCTCTCTTCCTGTCCTGTCAGCTACCAACAACACCAACGCCATCGCCATCGGGTACGCAAACGCCACCACAGGCCAAGGCACATCGGACAACGTCTATGCCTCTATCTTTGCCGGGCTGACCTTAGCCCGATGTGTGTAGAGACTGTGTAAAGCCAGGGACAGAGAAATAAAACTAAAATGTTCAGGTAAGCGAGGTTCCACCTTGTGGTTTGACGAGTGCATGTTGCGTTACAACGACTGGTATATATTCCCCTTCGTTGAAAGACTGGGTTATTTCTATTGGACGAACCCAAAAAAAGTGACAGATCCGGATCTGTTCGAACAGTTAGTTTATAACAAAACAACTAGTGAAGTGATCCCGGGAGCGGCTTATAGTAAGGCCGGAAAGAGGTTTGCAGTGGGGAAGGCTAAATTCACGAACTTACGGACCCTATACACGCTTGCACAGTGCACGCCTGATATATCACCCATAGAATGCAATAGGTGCCTTGTAGGATTAATAACGCAGGACTTGGATTGGATGGGCAACATGATAGTCAAGGAGGGAAATTCGTGAATCCTTACTGCATGATTAGGTATGATTTGGATCCTTTTTATAATGAATCTGCTGTTGCTGTCCCTGTTCCTGGATTACCAACCGTCCTTCTCCCACTCCTCCACTTAAAGGTAATGTCAGATTTTTTTTTATTATCGGTTATGTTAAAGGTTGCTTGGGACAATCGTTGATGTTACTAAATTTTAAGGAATAGTAACTCAATTCTTGAGATAATTATCGCAAGTTTAACCAGGATTCAATAAATAATTTCAATTCTTGAAATTGAACCTTAAGATTATAAATTTAAAAGGTCTCATGCCAAGATAAAATTAGAAAGACTTGTCCTCTATTTCAGTTCTGAAGCGATTGCTTCGGTGAAATGTGTCAAAACAACATTCAACAATTTGAGCGAACGTAGAAGTAGAACCATTAGAACAAAGTTTTGTAGGAGTATGTTAAATTAACACTTCCTTGAATTAGGAGCAACTACTGATTCACTACTACAGATATACCTTTAACCGGCGGTTAAAAAATTTTGTCTTCCATAAAAAATAAAATTTTCTCTTTTAGTATCCCATCCAACTTGTAAAGGAAATATTAGAAATGATATATAAGGCAATTTAGGACTTGGATGCATCAAAATTTGAAAACTTTCATTAAGTGTATAACACTTTAAGTTTTTAGGATTTCCAAATAAACTTAGGTAATAAGATCACCTCAAACATTCGTCATACGTAATTTCAAGAGAAGCTAGAGTTTTTCAATAGAGTGAAGTGAAAAAGAATGGCTTTAAAAGAAATTTTATATTTAAAAAAGATAAATGTCACATTTTAGTATTTGAACTTTGCTAATTTGTGCAATTAAATAATCTGAGTTTTAAAGTATCAATTTACTATCTTAAAACTTTTTGAGCTTATTATAGCGCCTAGATAAGTTAGTTAATAGCAAGATGAGTAAAATTCAAGCAAGTAATTGCAAGATTGGCAAAGTTTATTATATTTAATTAAAAATGAGCAAAGTTTAGGTACCAAATTAAAACTTTCAAACTTCATCTAGTTAATTGTAAAAGTAGCTAAAGTTTAGATATCAAATGTGACAATTATTCCATTAAAAATGTCGCACCATAACATGCAAGAACTCATCTTAACAGAAAGAAGACGGTCTTTGCAAGAGTTTCATCACTGTGGCTGTGGCTAAGCTATTGCAATCTTTGCGATGCTTTGTTCCTTGGACGTTATTTCTTTGGACAGAGCATCAAGCCAACCTGGTGCTCTTGTCATCCATGAAGATGATGGTAGCAATGGAATTGCTTATTTAATTACACATTTCCCAAAACTAAAGAAGCTAAAAAAAAAAAAGCATTGCCTTTTTCCCTATGCAGAAGATGAGGAGATGACCATCACCGAGTCATTGGATTTCAATTTTAGCATGATACAAGCTACAACAAACAATTTTTCGAATGACAATAAGCTAGGAGCAGGTGGATTTGGTGAAGTTTATAAGGTATGCAAGCACTAAAATATAGAACAATATTGAACAAATAACAGTTGAAGAAATTTAAAAACTAATGTATACAAAATGGTCCATCCCAAACTAACTGTAATGCAAGTTGGCACAACTTGATACTAGAAGAATGTGGTAGCTTATATCCATGCCCCCATTAAATGGCAAGGATAGACATCTAATTTGGTGGATCATTATATGGTATATAAACTATTTGGCTAAAGAATTACCATAGAGAGTAATTCTCTATAGTGTCTTTAGATAAGTTGTTTGTTTGATTTTAACAACTCCATAGAGTTCTGAGAATAAAATAAAACCTAATGAGAAACCCAAACTTAATAAAAAATGAAAAAAATTTATATTAATGCCTAAGATAAATAAAATTATTAATGAAATATAATAAGATAATCATTTATTCATTTCTCTTAAAAAAAAAAAAAAAAAAAAAACCTTAGCCAACATAGCTCACTTTCCCTTCCTCCCAGTCATCTTCACAAAACCACACCATCCATCATTACCTTTAGTCTCACAGTCTTCATAAAAACATTTCTTAAAGATGCGACAATGGGATCATTATAGAAAACCAATCAACTCCTCTTGAAAATTACCTTATAAGATAATCCTATGAGGATTCACGATGAGTTTTGGTATGGTTTGAAAACTCTATAAGGTTCTCTATGAGGTTATGAGAAATACCTTAGGCTATTAAGGTGCGTTCAAGTTTATAAAACCCCTCTAGAACCGGTCCCAATTACATCTTAAGGATACATTGTCGAGCCTGGTTTTTTCGATTCCTTTAATCCGATTCGTACTAAACCCTAACCCATTCAATACGAATCCTCGACTAAGAATTAAAGAAAATTTTGAATTTTTTAAAACATTTTGGAGTCGCCACTCGACTAAAGTCGAGAAATAAACCAAAACCAATGGGTAGGTTTGATTTTGGTTTTGCTACTGATCTGCGAAAAAATCGTTTTTTGAAAACGAGAAACAGAAAATAACTTGAGTTCGGGGGCTAACCTACTAAAACCTAAACGGTTACCACTTTAACTTTCCATATTTAAATTGCTTTCTTTTGAACCCTAATTTCAAAATCTAAAATATTTATCAAATCTAATTAACTAAACATATGTCTAATATGCACAAAAATACTAATAAAATTCCATTGATAATCATATATAATCTAAAAACTCGAAATATTCAAATTAATCAAATCTTATTAAATTCTATCATTATTCATATATTCTAAACTAAACTAAAAAATCAAACAACTTCACAAAAATAATTTTTTTACATATTTTAAGTCGCTCATTTAGGTGCCTACGTACCCGCTAATCGGGATCAGACCACACGTAGTTCTTTTAGAAAAATTTAATTTGTTGGTTAATTTTAAAATTTTTCGAAATCTTTTCGCTTTAAGTTCATTAAGTTTGTTAATTTTATGAAAAATATATATGTATATTTTGAACATGAACCCTAAATCTATTAAGTTTGGTTTTAGCAATTTTATGGAAAATCGGATTTTTCTAGGTGACAAAAAATTTGAAAAATATATATATATATATATATATAACCACATATCATGCATATCGATTGATCATACATATCATCAAGAATAAAAATATCATAAGGAATATCAATATTTAACAAGCTAATTTCAACAAAGCAATATCATGGCATAATCAAGATTTATATATCATTGAAACTACATTATGAAGGGCACGATTTTAATATGGTTTCATATATGGTGAAATCATAAAATTCAATATATTACAATCAAGGTCATCACTATATCATGGCATAAAAGGGAATATTAATGACTAATCATCATACATGATCACACAATTTCAAATATTATAAACCTAAAAACTAAAATTTCATATAATTCCTTATGATTAGGGCATGATTATAGGTATATTATCAATAACAAGATTTTAATGTAATTCTATGAACACATACCTAACATGATATATATAAAAAAATTCAATTTTATCACAAGAAAACAAAATCATTACTATATAATGCAAAAAGGACCATCAAGTATGTTTTAACAAATTTATGAGAATTAACTTTTCTAAGTGATAAAAAAAGGATTTTGAATAATGGATTAAAATTAAATTATATATCATGGTAATTATCAAGCACATTAATTAAATCATATATCATCATATATAAAATTAATAAAAGATATCAATGTTAACAAAATGAACTCACATTCAATAACGTAGGTAAACTTCATACATGATATTAACATTATAGAAAAGTTTCTAATTACATTGCATATTGATAACGAAATCGGTTCTTTTAATCATTTCAAAATCATGGTATAAACAAACTTTAGCCAATCAAGATTTTCATCAAGTTATCAATACAATTTGTATGTCAAATATTTGCAATATCTCTTATTCGAAATTTGACAAAATCATAATATTACAAAACGATATCACAAAGAAAAGGTGCAAGGATTATAAAGTATCATAGCAAGATCGATCATATAAAAAATAAACCCTAAATTCAATTTAATATTTTTTAGAACAAGACAATTTCATTTATTGACAAAAAAAATTAATTCTAAATGACTATACTATCATGATTCAAACTAATACTAATTTAACATATTTTTGAAAAAAAAATTTTATATTCATGACAAATCATATACTAACTATTTTCATTTTTCTTATTTTTTAATTTCCTATTTTTAATATCATACTATAGTCATTTATTATTATTATTATTATTATTATTATTATTATTATTATTATTTATTATTATTATTATATTATATATAATATGAATTAAGAAATTACCTAGGAGAATGAATTCGCCTGGGAGGATGAAATTCGCGTCTGGAAATTGACGAATTGGCCGACGACGATGACGCGCGCAGGGAGAGTTGAATTCGCGTTGGAAATGGCCAACAACGACGACAAGGGAAAATGGCCAACGCGCACACGGAGGAAAACGGCCGAGGTTCCAGCGGCCAAAAAAAATGGCAGATTCCGATCAAGTCGGGTCGGGCAGCAACTGGAGTCTTTCCGTACCAAAACTCGAGCTTTTCTAAAAAGCTTAAAATCGAAGTTTCTAAAAAAAGCTTCAAAAACCTAAATCATAAGAATGGGATTTTTTTGTTTCTTGCTTTGTTTTCGTGTCCTCTTTTCGTTTTTTTTTTCTCTCATTTATAGATCTAAATTTGGGGCTTTTTATTTTTAATCCGAAAAACAAATTACAATTATTAATTAGTTGTCATTAACATGAAAATAGCTGTCATTACCGTTAGATTTTGAACGTTAAACAACGAAAATCTCGGATTTTGCCTTTTTTCCGGAAGCTAAAAATGAGTTTTTTTTTAATTTTCGAATTCAAATTTGAAACCCTTTCTCTTGATGAAAACAACTGAATTTTATACCAATATAAACTACTCCGTGCCTACTTTTAAGAAACGTGCTTGGTTTGTAAAAAACGGGTCGAAAACTAAGCCAAAAAAGCTCTCAAACTTGGCCCATCGGGCGGCCAAAGCTGGAAGACGATGAACAGTAAAATTAATTTTTTTTTTTTTTTACGAATTTTCGAAATTACATTATACTATATTAATTATCCATATTACATCTATTGTATTTATTTCTATTAAATTGATTCATTATTATTATTATTATTTTTTTTTATTTTTTTTTATTCCTAGCTTTAACATTTATAATTTGCAAAATTCAATTATTCTAATTATGTATATACTAACCTAAGTATTTATTTTGACAAAAAAAATGTCAAAATGAGATGTCTACAGCTGCCCCTCTTTGTGATGAGGTTTGTCAAAACCTTATCACAAAGATAAAGTAGACCTCATTTTGACTTTACCTCATTTGGAATTCCTACTTCTTGAGCGGGATGAGAGCTTTTCATGTTCTGATATGCTTATTGAATCACTTCTTGGGCAAGGATGCTTCATGCACTGAACCATCCTTTGATTCAGGTCTCATGTACTGAGTCCTTACTTGAAAGAGGTTGTTTTTTGAACAGAGATAAAATTGTTTCCTGAGCAGAGATGAAGTTATTTCTCGAATAGAAATGATTCATGTTCTTGAAGAGAAGGATGGCGCTCCTCTGAGCTAGCGATCCTTAAGCTTGAAAGCAAAGAAGGAAGGCGCTCCACTGAGCTTGCGATCCTTAAGCTTGAAAAGACTCTTGAAACGTTTCACATGTTCTGCGGATATGCTTCATGTTCTGAACTGCCTTTTGAATTGGATTGCTTCTTGTGCTAACATTTGTCTCATATTTGATACAAGTGCGCTCTTTGAGCTGGCACTTAATTTGGATAAGCGCTCCTTGAGCTAGCATTTGATTTGGTTCAAGCGCGCTCCTTGAGCTGGCATTTATTTTGGATAGACGCTCCTTGAGCTAGCCTATGATTTAGATTTGATACAAGCGCGCTTCTTGAGCTGGCACTCGATTTGGATAAGCGCTCCTTGAGCTAGCATCCGATTTGTTTTAGGCTCGCTCCTTGAGCTAGTACCTGATTTGGATAAGCGCTCCTTGAGCTAGCATTTGTCTTAGATTTGATTCAAGCACGCTCCTTGAGCTGGCACTTGATGTGGATAGACGCTCCTTGAGCTGGCCTCTGATTTGGTTTAAACGCGCTCCTTGAGCTGGTATTTGATTTGGTTCAAACGCGCTCCTTGAGCTGGCATTTGATTTGGTTATGCATTCTTTGAACTGGGTCTCATGTTCTGATCCCCAAATCTCATGTCCCGAGATCTTGATTTTCTCATGTTTCGCATGGCTTCTAGAGCTAATTTCCTGAAAAACTTAATTCTAGCAATATATATTCATTTTCATTTCATTTTTTTTTTTCAAAACTTACCAGATTCTTATAGAAGCTTCTAAACTTGTCAGACCACTTGGTGAAGTCCGCTCATCACTAGGTTTATTCCGTCAGGCTAGAGCTCTTCACAGTGGCTATCCTTTGAATTGAGTATCTCTGTTTGTCTTTTGATGGTAATGGATTCTTTTGATGGTCTTGACATCGGAACATACGGAGATGGTTCTTTGTATCTCCCTTACTTTGCAGCTTGAACTTATCGACTTCTTAGTATTGGTCTGAAATAGGTATTTCTTTAAGAAAAGATCAAATCTCAAAGTATTAGAATGTTTTTATAACTTTATCAATTGCTCAAATCTCTCTCTCACGGTACACTCATGTTTTAAAAATTTTGAGAGATATAAGGATGAAAGAAAGCTTATCAATTAAAGTGGATGGTCAATGACTGATCTGATGATTGGGGACCGCTAGAGATATCTTTTTGTCGATAGATAACAAAATTAGATCACACATAGACAAAGTAGTCAACACATTTCTGAACTTGATAGAATTTTCATTAATTTCTCAAGAGTAGTACAACTTGACCGCATCAGAATTTACAGGGTCTTTCAAATCTGGACCATCCACTCTAGTCAAAATTAGTGCACCACCAGGCAACACCCTCTTTACTACATATGGTCCTTCGTAATTAGGAGTAAACTTTCCTCTAGGATCTTGAACATTCGGGAGTACTTTTCTCAAGACTAAGTCTCCTTCTTGAAATTTCTCGGGCGAACTTTCTTATTGAATGCTCGAGCGATTCTTTGCTGGTAAAGCTGACCATGATATAAGGCGGTCATCCTCCTTTCATCAATGAGATTTAACTGATCAATCCTATTTCTTACCCATTCAGCTTCATTCAATTCGTTTCTGCCAATATTCTGAGTGATGGAATTTCAACTTCAACTGGCAAAACTGCTTCTACCATAACTAATGAATAGGGGTTGCCCCTGTTGATACTCTATGGATGTTCGATAGGCCATGAGTGCAAAGGGTAGCATCTCGTGCCAATCTTTGTAAGTGATAGCCATTTTCTCTATTATTTTCCTGATGTTCTTGTTGGCTGCTTCAACTGCCCCATTCATTGAGGTCGATATGGGGTAGAGTTCCGATGTTTGATCCAAAATTTTGGCACAATTCAGACATTAATTTGTTATTCAAATTGGTACCATTGTCTGTAATGATTGTATCAGGGACTCCATATCTGGCTATGATATCTCTCTTGATGAACTTGACAACTACTCCTTTGGTAACATTAGCGTATGAGAATGCTTCAACCCATTTAGTAAAATAGTCGATCGCCACTAATATAAATCGGTGACCATTTGAGGCTTTTGGCGAAATTGGTCCTATCATGTCCATACCCCACATTGAGAAGGGCCAAGGTGAAGATGACTGCAATTCTTTAGGAGGAGCATTCATCTTGTTGGAGTATA
This sequence comes from Combretum micranthum, assembly GCA_024138025.1. Classification (NCBI taxonomy): domain Eukaryota; kingdom Viridiplantae; phylum Streptophyta; class Magnoliopsida; order Myrtales; family Combretaceae; genus Combretum; species Combretum micranthum. The sequence goes on along the minus strand of JAMXBD010000985.1, from coordinate 34,351 downwards.
TTGGCACAAGTGGCAATGTCTCACGTGTTTAATACAATCTGATTCCATAGTTATCCAGAAGTAACCCATCCTCATAATCTTTTTAGCTAGCATATATCCATTCATGTGAGGTCCACATATCCCTTCATGGACTTCCCTCATCAACATATCTGCTTCCGCCTCATCTACGCATCTCAAAGAGTAGTATCAAATGATTTTTTGTATAATGTATTACCACTGAGCATGAAATGAACTGCTAAGCGTCTTAGTGTTCTTCGCTCCTTAGTTGAAGCATTTTCAGGGTATTTGCCATCTTGGAGGAATTCTTTGATATTAGCATACCAGGGATCTTTCCTTGGGACTTCCTCGGTATTCAAGCAAAATGCCGGTTCTTCCTCAATGCGAACCTTTAAGGGCTGGATCTCAACTCCATCAGTGATTTGAATCATAGATGCTAATGTGGCTAATGCATCCGCGAACTGGTTCTGGTTTCTTGGCATATAAGTGAATGATATTTCTTTGAATTTCTTGCCAATTCTAGTAAATATTGATGATAAGGCACCAATTTTGCATCCTTCGTCTTGTATTCTCCTCGTGTTTGAAAGATGATGAGAGAGGAGTCTCCATATACTTCAAGATCATCTATTCCATGTCAAGTGCCATCTTGAGGCCCATGATGCAAGCCTCGTATTCTGCCACATTATTAGTATAAGGGAAAGTCAATCTTGCTGAAGCGGGTATTGTTTACCATCTGGTGATATTAAGACTGCCCCAATTCCACATCCGCATACATTAGCTGCTCCATCAAAGTATAACTTCCATTTAGGAGTAGACTGTTCTGATTCTTTATCTGCTAGCAATATGCCTTCATCCGGGAATTGAGCTTCTCCATCAATCACATTCTTCAACCGGGTTTTCGGCTAGTTGATCTACAAGTGCTTGACCTTTAACTGAGTTTTGATTCACATAAGTGATATCAAATTCTGATAACAACATCTGCCATTTGGAAATTCTCCCAATCAACCCTGGTTTCTGAGCCAAATACTTCAACGGATCATGTTTCGTATAAAGCTCGATAGAATAATACAATGTATATTGTCTCAGTCTGTGCATGATCCACACCACGGCACAACAGGTTCTTTCCACTTCAGTATACTTCTGTTCTCCTTCAGTGAATTTCTTACTCAAATAGTAAATAGCCCGTTCTTTCCCATCTTCATCTTTCTGTCCAAGCATACCTCCCATTGATTCAGGAAGTACCGTCAAATATAGGAAAAGAGGGCGACCAGGTGTTGGTGCTACTAACACTGGTGGATTCATCAGATATTGCTTGATTTCATCAAATGCTTCTTGACAATCTTTATCCCAATCAATAGCTGCATTTTTCCTCAACAATCTGAATAGAGGGCGACATTTGTCGGTTAATTGAGATATAAACCGAGCAATATAATTCAAGCGTCCCAATATGCCCCTGACCTCTTTGATCGTCTTCGGGGGAGGTAATTCAAGTATGGCTTTAACTTTATCCGGGTCAACTTCTATTCCTTGTTGACTGACTACGAATCCCAACAACTTCCCTGAGGTCACCCCAAATGTACACTTTTCGGGATTCAACTTAAGATGGAATTTCCGTAATCTATCAAATAATTTCCTCAATATTTCCACATGATCCTCATCTTCCTTAGACTTAGCAATCATATCATCTACATATACTTCGACTTCTTGATGCATCATGTCATGAAACAAGGTGACCATCGCCCTTTGATATGTTGCCCCGGCGTTTTTAAGGCCGAAAGGCATGACTTTGTAGCAGAATGTTCCCCAAGTAGTAATGAAGGTTGTCTTAGTTTTATCCTCTTCTGCCATTTTAATCTGATTATATCCCGAAAAGCCATCCATGAATGAAAATAGATGGTTTCTAGCCGTATTATCCACCAAGACATCTATGTGAGGTAAGGGAAATTATCTTTGGGCGTGGCTTGGTTTAAATCGCGAAAGTCTACACAAACTCTAACCTTTCCATTCTTTTTAAGTACCGGACCACATTAGCCACCCATTCAGGATAATCGGATACCTCTATAAAACCGACTTCCAACAATTTCTTTACTTCTTCTTTAATCTTGAGCAAGATATCTGGTCTAAATCGTCTTAATTTTTGCTTCTTTGGTTTGATATCTGCTTTAGTTGGTAATTTATGAACCACTATAGAGGTATCCAAACCAGGCATATCTTCGTAGGACCATGCAAACACGTCTAAGTAATCAGTCAATAATCTTATCAATCTTTCTCGTTGCTCAGCGGATAAGGTGGTGCCTATTTTCAAATTTTGGCTCATCTTCAGTTCCAATATTCACTACTTCTGTAGGTTCACTGATCTCAATTCTTCCTTGTTCATATTTTTGCCAACTTTTCTCTATCCCAGTGTGATCACTAATGTCATGTTCAACGACTAACTCATTAGGGTTAGAAATGATATCAGTATTTTCGTTATCTATCGATGCAAGATATCTCTTACTTTCACCATTATCATCAGATCTGAAAAAAACAAGGTAAAGAAAGAGAAAAACGAAGAAATGTGAGAGAAAAGAGAACAAAGAATCTTTATTAATGACTATGATTCATGGAGTACATTTGAGCAATTGATAAAAGAAACAAAACATAAAACCCTTCATGAATTCAACCCTTACTCAAAGGTAACCCTAGAGTTATTAAGGGGATAGTGAACCAATTATTCAACTCCCGAACTGGACGGGAGCTGCAAGAAGGCTCCAGAACCGATGCAGTATCTGGTTTCTGGACATGAGCCGGTTGTGGGAATGTGACTTTGATATCTGGAGACTCGATAGGGGTATTATACCATTCTTCTCCTTTCTTCTTTCGGGCTTTCTTTTTCATCTCTTCTATCTCAACCGGAGTAGGGACATATCCCAGTCCAAATGTCCCTAAATGTCCCTCTTTTGAATCATATTGGCTTCTTCAAAGATTTGTAAACCAAAGTCTTCGGATCCTTCTTCGCCAATATAGGGTATAGCAGTGTCTTTGAAGATAGCATGGTCTTGTTCTCCTAACCGTAACGATTTGTCCATTTGTTATAAACTTGACCATCTGATGCAGACTAGACGGTATTGCCCCAGCTGAGTGAATCCAAGGCCTTCCAAGCAACAAATTGAATGATCTTGGTATGTCTAGAACTTGGAACGGAATAGTAAAGTCTTGTGGGCCAATAGTAACTTCCAAGTCTATTTCTCCTGATATGCCTCTCTTGATCCATCAAAAGCTCTAACAATAGTAGAACTGGACCGGAGGTTAGATGCATCGATACCAAGTAAGTTCAAAGTAGCCAATGGACAAACATTCAAAGACGACCCATTATCGATGAGGACTCGGGCTACAATCATTCCATTACATTTGGCCATTATGAATAGGGGCTTCGTGTGTTGAGTGCCTTCTGCTCCCAACTCATCAGGTGAGAAAGAGATTTGATCCAAAGCAAATACCGAATTTACTACATGTTCCATTGTTTCAGTAGCAACACCTTCGGGAACCTTGATTTGTTGGAGTATCTTAAAGAGAGCCTCCCGTGTTTTTCAGAAGTCATTAACAAACCCATTAAGGATATTTGAGCCGGGACTTTAGCGAGTTGATCAGCAATCTTATAGTCACTTATCTTCATAATCTTGGTCAATGCTGTTTTCTCATCAGATTCCTCCTCCTTTTTCTTATCTTTTCTTAGTGGGAAGAATTCCTCTGCTAATGTTTTCTCTCTTTCGGGCTCTGAAGCTTTCCCAAGTTTTCCGACCATGGGCCTAGGAACTTGATTAACAGCTTGATAGTTGAACGGGGCGGCTTTATAGTCTTTCGGTGCAATGGGCACATGGAATTGATACCTCATCGATTTCACCTCATATGGGGCTTCTTTCTGCTCTCCTTGACATTGGATAACTATCTTCTTTGGATTGGACTGGATCATTCCGATAAAAGGCTCGGGTTCTTCAATCGTGATCATGTTGATCGTGGGCCCATGGTTTGGGAGAGGATTGGTGTTGACATTAGGGGTCGGGGTTTCAATGAAATCTAGTTGGACCAATTTAGCATCAATGAGGTCTTGAATCTTGTTCCGAAGCCTCCAACAATAGTCAGTAGAATGACCTATTTGCCCCAAATGATAATCGCATTTTTGCTCGGGGTTATAATATCTGGGTTTGTAGTCTTCTCTAGGTGTTTCAAAGGTGATCAGATTGTCAGCTCTAAGCCGGGCTAGAACTTGGCTAAGGGGTACGGAATTTTGGTGAACTGTCTTCTGGTCTATTGAATGGTTGGTTTTGGGATTGTGGTTGTTGTGACGGGTGAAGGGTTGATTAGTGTTTGGGGTTTGTTGGTAGGTGTAGGATTGAGTAGGTTTAGTGTATGGGGTTGAGCTGACTACACTAACAGTGGTATCCTTCCCTTTGTTATTGTTGGAGTACTTGAAATTTGTAGCCTTTTTCTCCACGTGGATCCTCCCGGTAATAATGGCACTTTCAATTCTACACCCGGCCAATACTATCTCAGAGAAATTAGCAGTAGTGTGTCCAATGAGATGAGTAAAGAAGGTTCTTCTAAAGTATTGATGAAAGTGAATGTCAAATCTTTCTCCGGGATAGGGGTAGATACCATAGATGCCATTGATCTCCATCTTTGAGCATATTCCTTAAAGGACTCATCTTTCTTCTTCCTCATATTACTTAAATCCCACATAGAAGGGGCCACTTCAATATTGAACTTATATTGATTGTAGAAAGCCCTAGCCAATTTGTCCCAAGTATTAATCTCATCAAGATCCAAATGAGCATACCATGCTAAAGCTGGACCGGTAAGGCTATCCTGAAAAGTTTGGATCATGAATTGCTCATATTGAGTGTACCGGCTCATCTTCCTCACATAGAGCCTAGTATGCAACTTTGGACAACCAGTACCATCATACTTTTCAAAGTCGGGAATCTTGAACTTCTCGGGAAAGCTCCCGCTTCGATTGTAGGAAAGCTTGTGATTCCAGTTTGATCAAATCCTTCCATTTTCTCAAAAATTTGAGTTTCTCATTGAATTGAGAAAGAAGCCTTTTCTCCATTTCTTTGTTTTGAGCCTCAATTTCCTTCTTAAACTCAGAAGAATCGGTTTCGACAATGGCTAGTGGTTCATGATTAATTACTTGTTCCTCAATAGTTTGACTATCAGTTCCTTTCTTTACCCCGAATGTCCTGCGGTAGTATCTTGAGGGGCCTTAAGGTTTTGCGTGAGAAGATTCATTTGCTCGGCCATTCGGAATACCATTTGTTCCAAAGTAGTGAGCCTTTGCTCGGACATCGATTAATTACCAGAATTATTGTCGTTGTTGCTAGCCATTCTGGATTTAGACCTAGTGATGATCGGACTTCGAACCGGGTCTGACCGTTTAGGAGCTATCTTTTAGAAACTGATGTTCAAAAACAAAATTTCCATAGTTTAGTGAAGAAAATGTATATATTATTATATATTTATTATATGATTCTCAACAAAATGAGCAAACGGTTAGCGGTTAATATATACACAAAAACAAATAAACGGGCAAAGAATATACAAGAACATAGAGACAAGAATATATATATGGAAAAGAAAAACGCATGCGCATGTAAATTGAGATGATGATGAAACTTTGTAGCAAAAAACCATTTTATTTCATTAAAGCTGAATTTACTCAAGGAGTCAAATACATGACCTAAACATGACAAAACCGAAAAGCTAAACAAAGAAAATCATCCTAAACCAAACGCCTAATCTTGCTAGGACACTCTGAACGGTCCCTTCAGCTCCTCAATAGTCCTTTTTGCCATCCTTGGTTGAGCTTCAAGTGCTTGAACCTTGCCTTGAGAATCTTGAACTTCCTTTTCCATCTCTCGATCCTTCTTCATCATCTCGGAGCTTGAAATTCCAACTCGTTCACTTTTGCCCTTTGGCTGAGGATGTATTCTTTAGTGGCTCGGTATTTCTTCGTCTCAGTATTAATGGGGTCTATCATGTAGATCGTCTTGATTTCTCTTGTCTCCCATTTGGCTTGTATCGATCCTAGCCTTCTCTCCTTTGTGCCAAAGGAACACTCGGGTCATCATACTCCATAGTAAACTCCTTTAATGATGGCTTGCTAGTTATATCTTGAAGTGCTCCATATTGTCTTATCACACGAGCCGGATAATATCCCGTGGACCCGGTCAAACCAATCAAGGAATTGCCGCATATTCCCTACATTCGGTTATTGCCGTAGGAGAATGGAACCATTTAGCAACCCAAAGGAAATTGTGAGCTTCTAGATCTTGGAGTAAGTGCACCCATTCATCGGTCCTTGGAAGATCTTGAATGCGAACTCTTTCACTAAAGCTTAAAATAAGATCATAACTATCTCTAATGTGGCAAGCTGGACTCAAATTGCTCCCATAATCTCTAGTGTGGCTTGCAAACCATATTATCAAGAGTGCCATACTAGACTTGAACTTCCCATGGCCCTTTTCTTCAAATGGTTGAGAGATCTATTTTGTTCAGCGAGCAAGGCCGGGATATAAGACTTTCCCTAAAATGGTCCACTAATTCCAATACCGATAGTGGATGAAAAGATCCCCATTCGGGAAGAGGATAGTACCGAATACGGCGGCTATAAAGGCGTTGATGCGATTTTGCTCCCATGCTACTACACCTCCACAGAAGATAGGCTTATTGTCCTTGTAACTATTTGGAGATCCAAACCACTTGAATAAATCGCCGAATGGAGAACAAATTGCAATTCTTGAGGGCTTTAGACACATCGGTCTTCTTAATTCCTAAAAAGGAGTTGAACAAGTTGATCGGCCCTTTACTAAGTTGAGGAGCATATATTCCCGCATGAGTTGGTGGAGCTTGAAGAAGCCTCGTGTATTCCTCAATAGTGGGACTCAAAGTGTGCTCACCAAGGCAAAAGGCGGCTTCATCAACATTCCATAAGTAAACCAAGGCCCTAAAAAGATGAATGGGGACCTGGACCTTTGGTAGAGAAAGAATAGGTCCCAAACGGTCTTCAATAAATCTTCTTTGTTCTGGCTTGAAAGTTTGTAACCACTTGCTCAAAATGGGCATCGGACTAGTAGGCTCATGAACATGGATCTCGGGAGTAAGACGGGCCCACATACTATCTGCCATTTCTTTATTCTACCTATTACAAAGAGATGTGTTACAACACGGTATATACATTTACATGGTACACTAAACTGAATACAAATACAAAAACGGGTTACAAGGATTTTACAAGACACATTTACATAACGGATTATAAGGAAAAGTTAACTCCTATAAATTCAGCTTTTGTTTTGTAAAGCAAATTTTGAAAAACATCCACAAAGCTTGATCATCATCTCCTTCATGTAGTGGATGCAAGAAGGGCGGGTTCTAAAGGTCCCCCAATTAATGGACCATGGCCCACATTAACCGGAGTGGAAGGCTAATTCGTGTCTTGAATGGTGGGTAACCACAACACCCGAGACCTACTGGTGCCTCTCGTCCTAAGTTTACCTAAGGTGGCCCGGGTTTGACCACATCTAGCACACATTTTTTTTTTTCAAAAGTAAATATCCCCTCCAATAATCTATATAGATAATATCTGCACATAAGCACACGGTTAGCACAAATATCTACAAATATACAAGATATTAAAAAAGAAAGCAATTTATATATGAAAAGCATAAAGTGGCTAGCCCTCTAAAAATGGTCCCCAGTGGAGTCGCCAAGCTGTCGAGCCTGGTTTTTTTCGATTTCCTTTAATCCGATTCGTACTAAACCCTAACCCATTCAATACGAATCCTCGACTAAGAATTAAAGGAAATTTTGAATTTTTAAAATTTTGGAGTCGCCACTCGACTAAAGTCGAGAAAAAATAAACCAAAACCAATGGGTAGGTTGATTTTGGTTTTGCTACTGATCTGCGAAAAAAATCGTTTTTGAAAACGAGAACCAGAAATTAACTTGAGTTCGGGGGCTAACCTATTAAAACCTAAACGGTTACCACTTTAACTTTCCATATTTAAATTGCTTTCTTTTAAACCCTAATTTCAAAATCTAAACTATTTATCAAATCTAATTAACTAAACATATGTCTAATATGCACAAAAATACTAATCAAATTCCATCGATAATCATATATAATCTAAAAACTCGAAATATTCAAATTAATCAAATCTTATCAAATTCTATCAATATTCATATATTCTAAACTAAACTAAAAAATCAAACAATTCACAAAAATAATTTTTTACATATTTTAAGTCGCCCATTTAGGTGCCTACGTACCCGCTAATCGGGATCAGACCACACGTAGTTCTTTTAGAAAAATTTAGTTTGTTGGTTAATTTTAAAATTTTTCGAAATCTTTTCGCTTTAAGTTCATTAAGTTTGTTAATTTTATGAAAAATATATATATATTTTTAACATGAACCCTAAATCTATTAAGTTAGGTTTTAGCAATTTTATGGAAAATCGGATTTTTCTAGGTGACAAAAATTTTGAACAAAAATCATAACCACATATCATGCATATCATTGATCATACATATCATCAAGAATAAAAAATTATATAAGGAATATCAATATTTAACAAGCTAATTTCAACAAAGCAATATCATGGCATAATCAAGATTTATATATCATTGAAATACATTATGAAGGGCAAGATTTCAATATGGTTTCATATATGGTGAAATCATAAAATTCAATATTATTACAATCAAGGTCATCACTATATCATGGCATAAAAGGAATATTAATGACTAATCATCATACATGATCACACAATTTCAAATATTATAAACCTAAAACTAAAAAATTTCATATATTCCTTATGATTAGGGCATGATTATAGGTATATTATCAATAACAAGATCTTAATGTAATTCTATGAACACATACCTAACATGATATATAAAAAAAAATTCAATTTTATCACAAGAAAAAAAATCATTACTATATTAATGCAAAAAGGACTATCAAGTTATGTTTTAACAAATTTATAGAATTAACTTTTCTAAGTGATAAAAAAGATTTTGAATAATGGATTAAAATTATATATCATGGTAATTGTCAAGCACATTAATTAAATCAATATATCATCATATATAAAATTAATAAAAGATATCAATGTTAACAAATGAACTCATTCAATAACGTAGGTAAACTTCATACATGATATTAACATTATAGCAAAGTTTCTAATTACATTGCATATTGATAACGAAATCGGGTTCTTTTAATCATTTCAAAATCATGGTATAAACAAACTTTAGCCAATCAAGATTTTCATCAAGTTATCAATACAATTTGTATGTCAAATATTTGCAATATCTCATTATTCGAAATTTGACAAAATCATAATATTACAAAACGATATCACAAAGAAAAGGTGCAAGGATTATAAAGTATCATAGCAAGATCGATCATATAAAAAATAAACCCTAAATTTCAATTTAATATTTTTTAGAACAAGACAATTTCATTTATTGACAAAAAAATTAATTATAATGACTATACTATCATGATTCAAACTAATACTAATTTAACATATTTTTGAAAAAAAAAAATTTATATTCATGACAAATCATATACTAACTATTTTCATTTTTCTTATTTTTTAATTTCCTATTTTTAATATCATACTATAGTCATTATTATTATTGTTATTATTATTATTATTATTATTATTATTATTATTATTATTATTATAATATGAATTAAGAAATTACCTAGGAGAATGAATTCGCCTGGGAGGATGAAATTCGCGTCTGGAAATTGACGAATTGGCCGACGACGATGACGCGCGCAGGGAGAGTTGAATTCGCGTCTGGAAATTGGCCAACAACGACGACAAGGGAAAATGGCCAACGCGCACACGGAGGAAAACGGCCGAGGTTCCAGCGGCCAAAAAAAATGGCAGATTCCAATCAAGTCGGGTCAGGCAGCAACTGGAGTCTTTCCGTACCAAAACTCGAGCTTTTTCTAAAAGCTTAAAATCGAAGTTTCTAAAAAAAGCTTCAAAAACCTAAATCATAAGAATGGGATTTTTTTGTTTCTTGCTTTGTTTTCGTGTCCTCTTTTCGTTTTTTTTTTTTCTTCTCTATTTATAGATCTAAATTTGGGGCTTTTTATTTTTAATCCGAAAAACAATTACAATTATTAATTAGTGTCATTAACATGAAAATAGCTGTCATTACCGTTAGATTTTGAACGTTAAACAACGAAAATCTCGGATTTTGCCTTTTTTCCGGAAGCTAAAAATGAGTTTTTTTTTTTTAATTTTCGAATTCAAATTTGAAACCCTTTCTCTTGATGAAACAACTGAATTTTATACCAATATAAACTACTCCGTGCCTACTTTTAAGAAACGTGCTTGGTTTGTAAAAAACGGTCGAAAACTGAGCCAAAAAAGCTCTCAAACTTGCCCATCGGGCGGCCAAAGCTGGAAGACGAGAACAGTAAAATTAATTTTTTTTTTCTTTTACGAATTTTCGAAATTACATTATACTATATTAATTATTCATATTACATCTATTGTATTTATTTCTATTAAATTGATTCATTATTATTATTTTTTTATTTATTTTTTATTATTATTTTTTTTTATTCCTAGCTTTAACATTTATAATTTGCAAAATTCAATTATTCTAATTATGTATATACTAACCTAAGTATTTATTTTGACAAAAAAATGTCAAAATGAGATGTCTACATACATGAATCTATATTGTGATGATCATTTCTCTTGTGCCACTTTATTAGTAAGTATTTAGCACTTGAATTTTTAAACCTAGTTTTATCATAAAAGGTGAGCAATGATGTCTCATTAAACACATCTCTAAATTATAAAGTACATAATGCGTATATAACACATAAAACTTAATGCAATTATTAATTTTTAGGGTACTCTCTCTAATGGAAGGTTAGTAGCGGTGAAAAGGTTATCTCAAAGCTCTGGGCAAGGCACACAAGAGTTCAAAAATGAGGTTGCCTTGGTAGCGAAACTTCAGCATAGAAATCTTGTAAAATTACTTGGATTTTGCTTGGAAGGAGAAGAAAAGTTATTGATATACGAATATGTTCCCAACAAGAGTCTCGACTACTTTCTATTTGGTTTGTTTCAAATTACTTTACTAAATGCAAAGGGAAATATTAACATGCTAGCTTGGTTAGGGCTACCACCATGTACCAAATGCTTGATTTTTCTAATTATGCAGATCCTTACAAGCAAATTTTATTGGATTGGTCAACTCGTTACAAAATTATGCTAGGGGTTGCTAAAGGAATGCTTTACCTCCATGAAGATTCTCGACTTCGAATTATTCATCGAGACCTTAAAGCTAGCAATGTGTTACTAGATAGTAACATGATTGCAAAGATATCCGATTTTGGTCTTGCAAAAATTTTTAGGGTTGATCAAACTCAGGGAAATACAAATAAAGTTGCTGGCACATTGTAAGTATAGCTACCTTCTATTTTCTACACAATTTTCACATAGTAATATTAGTTCTATATGCTATATTCATTGGCATTAATGTAAACATTGTTAATGTCTCTTACATATTCCTTGGTTTGAATTTCTTCTAATTTTTAATGGCTACATGGCTCCAGAATATGTAGTGGAGGGAAAGTATTCAGTAAAATCGGATGTATACAGCTTTGGCATATTGCTTTTGGAAATCATCTCTGGAAAGAAAAACAGTTCCTTCTCTGCATCAGGTCCACAAAGTGTTGCAAGCTATGTATGTATTGTCATATCATTTGGTGTTTATTGTTTATACTTCCAAAATGTTAAGCTTTTGAGGGTTTTTGCTTAATAGTTATTCAAAGAATTTTTCTTAGGCATGGAGAAGTTGGGAAGATGGAACATATATGGAATTATTAGACCCAACACTTGGGGAGTCAGTTGAAAGGAGTGAGGTCAAGAAATGCATCCAAATTAGTCTCTTATGTGTTCAAAAGGATCCCACAACTCGGCCTTCAATGGCCACAATTGCTCTCATGCTTAATAGTTCATGGAGTAATTTGCCAATGCCACAACAACCATCTTTCTTATTTCTTAATCATTCAGAGGGCATAGTAATGGATATGAATAAGATAAACATGGATGAACGCTTGAATGGTAAAGAAGTACCACTAACAAACAATGAAGTGACCATCTCAGAATTATACCCTAGATAAGGTTGGCATTGTATTAGAATGAATTGATGTATCAATTAATTTGCATTAAGGGAGTGTCATCACATGAGTAAATCTTATATACTTTTTTCTCAAAGTCGATTCTTAGTTTCATTTTGTTTGTTCTTAACGTTTAGCCTTACTTTGATGTAACATTACACAGGAGTTGTTTGATAACACTTTATTTACTTTTTTGAAGTACATAGTTTCATTTGGTTTCTTCTTTGTGTTATGTAAAACCATGAAATTGTGTGATGAATCTTTATGAGCCATAAATTTTATTGTTTGTTACTGGCATTTTCTCTCTTTAGGTCCCCAACATTAAGGCTGACCCATGAAGTCTTTTGTCATAAGTAGATGAAAAAAGATAACACACTAGGTGGCAAGTAGTCACAGGACGGCACATAATCCATGTCCACCTCCACACTTTCTACTCCTTGATAATCATGGTACATTTGCAGTAGTGGATCGTAAGGAAGTGTACCTAACATTAAATGAGTTTACACTTCCCTCTACTATAAATTTAGAAAGCACATGAGAAAGGATCCTTCATCTTTGCTACCTTAAACCTCGTTGATGGCATTTTTCCTCCTATGTGTCAAGATCAAGGCTACCAAAACACTCGTTACTAGCATTCAAATAAGGTTCCATGATAGATGGCAAGAAACATGGAAAAAAGATCACATATCTATGTCTCCACACCATAGACGGCAAGAAACATTAGATTTTCTATAATATATGAAAAATGAGTTATTGTAGAACTTATTATAATCTTGGAAGTTTTTTATTCATGCAGCTCTTCATTAGTAATACACTTTTAGGATACATTTTTCACTTTAGGCTTTTTATTACTATTGTCTTGAAGCTTATGTATTAAAATTGTATTATTTGTAATAAATCTTCATCAACAATGCCTTTTTTTGCCACTAAATTTTCAAAGGAGGTACGATAGGTCAGCTTAATACCTTATAGGGGCGTGTTTAGGTATAGTGAGAAAAATCCTATAAGGTTTACAAGTTGGTTTGGAAGACATTATAGCAAAATAGAATGAGTGGTTTAAGTCTTACATGATCGATCCCAAACCTACCCTGGTTGTTTCCCTAAATGAACCATACTAAAAAGAAGTTTTCAAATATCATACACAGGATCTTTAGTTTTGATGTAATAGTTGTCATCTCAAGGACTTTTGCTATATATTTCATAACACTGCATACTTCATGGTCATGAAGCTAGCCATTAATGTACCAATAAGGAGTTAATCTACAGAAGAGAAACATTCATCCACAAGTTTGATGTATTCTTTAGGACTTGCAATTTGTAGGGTAGTGGTGTTAATGTTGTTCACAATAGTAAATCTTATGAAATTAAGGCATAATTTGTTAGACCTATCCTATGCAACTCTTCTATTCATGTTTTCAAAAGCAAATTTTTCTTCTAATAATACTATGTTAAGGTATAAAATACCTAAATAGAAATTGACTTGCTCATGCCTTTTCGAGAAAAATTAAACCATTAAACATGATAAACGAAGAAACATTTGAATGGCGAGAAATAGTTGCAAGTACATAAATGCTCAATAAATTATTGAATCCAAAGACTTAAACATTAAAAATATACTACGAGTGTTAGTGATTGTGTCCTAGGTCAATTACTAGATATTGTCATTATATATATATATATATATTATTTATACAGAGGTATTTCTATTTTATTGTTTGTCAGTTTACTTTATAATAGAATCCACAAATAATTTAATTATTATAATGTCTCTAGATGCTCATTATTGTGGGAATGATAATACATTAAATGTAGTATGAGTTTTGTTTGATTGTCTTGAAATGTCTGTTTGTATGGAGATAGAAATTAAAATCATAAGCACATATTAGAGGACTATATACTGGATTGACCCGCTATGAGATCACTACATGGGTTAATGTCATAAGTGATTCTCACAATAATGGTGTCAGCGTATCCTTAGACCTGAAACCACCATAGGTTCCAACATGAGGAACATTATGATTCAACTCAATCAAGCGTTGTCTTTAATCGGATAATTATAAACGTTGTGATTGGGTATAATGTAAATCATGTAGAGGAAGTTGAGTGATTAAGATGAGATTTGTCCCTCTCATTATGAAAGAGATATCTTTGGGCTCTTCAATAAGTGAAATTGACAAATACATGGTCGTGTTCAAATGAATTTGGTAGTGTGATCAATTTCATTTGTTTTATCAGTTCACTTGGAGATCGAGAAATGATAAGATTGAATGATATGAGGGTGATACTATCCATGCCTTATGTTCAATCTAGATATTATGTGACAAAAGGATAATGACATAAGTTATGGATCAGTAAAAATCATATCATCGATCTTCACTTAGTTTGGGTAAACATAATGTTTTGCTAGAGGCCGCTTATGTCTTATTGACCAAAAATGATTTTAGGTCAATAACCAACATTAAGCGAACCGGGCTACACACATACAACAAAAAAAAAAAAAAGAGCAAAAAGGATCATGAACTAAATTTAAATAAGTCCAATGGGAGCAATAAATTTATTTATTATTAATCTTTATTTGTTAAGAATAATAAATAAATATAATTTGTTAAGAACAATGATAATTCTTAATTAGACTAGGAATTCTTATGTTAATAAATTAATTTATAATTAAATTATCCCTAATAAGATTAGGGGCACTAATGTCATTATTCATATTAATATTAGTACAAATAAGACATAAGAGATTTCTTTTAAGGTTAACGACATGTGTTACCGATATTAGACCTGTAGAGAAATTCTGTAAACTCTAAAAGAGAAAAACATGAGAGTCATAAGTAATTTTTTCGATCAGGTTTAGAAGTGTTCTAGATAGCGCGAGTACACAAAATATCCTTTAAAAAACATGTTCATTTGTGTGAATACCGTAGAGGGGATTGCGAATTCGTGGCACCTACAGATTTGATCTACCAATTGATTTCAAGCTTCAAGGTTAAAGGTATAAATTTGAATTATTTCTTTTGTTTTATCTAATCAAAACCATTGGATACTGGATTAAGGTTTTTTTTTTTAATTTTATTACAAAAGATTTTATCTTTATAAATCCTAAAACCCTATGGAACCCAACAACGAGTGTCTTTAAGTAACCTCAACAATATATTATCATAAGTTTAATGCCATACAAACTTAAGCATGTAGTTAAACTTACCTCATTAAATGTAATTAATATCATTGAATAGACAAACAAATTCGACAAGCAAATGTTGATTTCCTTTCTTCTAATTATTAGTCATATAATATAATTAGTATCATCTTACCATATAATTTCAATAATAGGAATTAACTATTTATGTATAAATAACTATTTATTACATGACAAAAGTTCAATTAATTAATTTAGTCATTTTAGTGACTAATATACCATCCATTTCAAATTAATGTCGTGCGTAAATCTAATACATAACACATAATTTCAATTTCAATATTAACATAGAAATCTCTGATGTGAGATCATTAAATCATCAATGAATATCATAACATGGCCATAAAAACAAATTTAAATGTGGGAAAATTCTATGGTCCAATGTTTTTTTTTTTCAATATGATCAATCTCGTATGATCATTTGAACAACTCAAATGTAATTCACTACAACAAAATGAGCCTTTGACCATGTTTAATAAACGTGGCTAAACACTAATTAAACATGACCAAAGATTTATAGTCACGTTTAATACACGTGGCCTATAAATGTCACGATGGTTTCGTTGTAGTTTAAATAAGTTACGTCAAAAACCAAAACGTCGCTAATGCGAATTTGAGCACCAAAAGGCCTTTATTAGGCAACGTTTACACATGGCCTATTGTCATGTATTGAACACACTTATGCGTAGTTAAATATACTTAATTCTTATCCTGCCTAAAAATACAAGTAGTAAAATTTAAGTTTAGCGATGTTTACACATGACTAAACATTTTTATTAGCAACTCATACACGTAGATAAATTACTAAATTGACGATGTTTAGACGTGGCCTTATAGTTTGAATAACCTTTACATATGGTTATTGGAATAAAGTCGCGATGTGTAAACGTGACAATTCTCCTATTTCCCTTGGCTTAAACGTGGCTATTCAAATATACTAGCAATGTCTATACACAAATTTTCAATGAAGATTGTAATTTTTAAACATAGCAATGTATTTAAATTAGCATTGTTTACACGTGGCTATTCAATTTGAGAAGGGATGAGCATTTCGGTTTAGGTCAATTTGATTTCCCAATGTATACATATTAATTGTGCATTATATGGACAATTAGTCATATAACCTGTTCAATCATAATATAATTCATAGTTGTTATATGTAATAAGATTTCAATAACTTAGATAAACCTTAAAGATCACCAAGACCATCCTTCTAATAAAAAAAGAAGACAACATTGAATAATATTGTTTAGTGTCCTTCCAAGAAACACAAGAATAAGCTCCAAAATAGATCAAAATGAGCATGAGTGTACACTTCACCACATTTGACTCCATTCATTTCAATTGGTTCAACCAACAAGAAAAAACAAAACAAAAAAAAAAAAAAAAACAAAATAGAAGACAAAGTCTTTAATTTCCTTCCTTATTATCTTCACTATCATCACCATTTGATGGATTTGGCAAACAATCTTGTGTACTTATTGAAGGATCTCCTTGATTTAGATTTTCTATCACACAATATGTAGATATAATTACTAAATGATTAAAAAAAATCATAAACGAGATTATAAAAAAAGATTCATGACACCTAACCTGAACTACTAGGAAAACTTGAGACAAGTTGAGTTATCTAAGCAAGTTGGAAACATCATTGAATAGAAAATTAAATTTAAGAAAATAGAAATAGAAGAACTCAATAATTACACTTCCAATCCGTGTGATTAGAATTCTCCATTTATGTGTTGACTGCCACAATTTTGCAAAATTTTTGTCAAAGATACATGCAAGAGAAATCATTTTGACAGACAAAAATCAGTTCCACCATCAACACAACTCTAAAGCTTGCAATGTTTATAAATACAATAACCTAAGTTATGATACAAATGTTTCAACAATATTTCTGCAAGTTTTGCTCAGTGAAAACTCAATGAAACTAGAATGAATATAGATGCTTCATCAATTGAGAAAGAAAGAAAATAGAGAAGTGAACAATACTTTATCGATTGAGTTGATTATTACATACAAAAAAATAAAAGTATTTATAGTTCATTCCAACAAAATAGGAAATAAATAAAATTAGCTAAACCTAAACCAGTATAGTAAAACTAATATAACTAAACCTTTACAAATATATTACTTAATTCATAGAGTATATTTACTTTTCTATGCCTATATCATAATAATATAGAAGGTTGTTTTTTTTTTTTAAACTATGTACTCATGACGTATAAACCATCATACGAAGACCCATTATTCGAGACCCACACATCAGAAGTAGAAATTTGATTATGGCCTTATTTTTCATCTCATGCAAATGATAAAATTATAAGATGCAATTATTTCTTTAAAAAAACTAAACACAATAATAAAGAACTAGTTGGAAAGAAGACTTCACATATGAACATCTTGAGATACACTATACAAATGCATAAAGGTAAGTAGGCATGAGAATTGACATGAAATGTGGATACTTGAATGTGAACTCTCTTTTCTTTTCCATTTAATCAATTAGGCAATATAGTATAGAGTAAACTAAATATATAAACCCCGGTTTTCCTAGTAACCAAGTAAACTTCGAAAACCGGAAACCAAAACCCTAAACTGGATTAGTTTAAGCTTGTGAGAGAAACATAGGAACCCTGGATCCGGCTTTCCTTTGGTTTCAAACTAAAAGAACTTTTGTAAAATAATTTAATGTGGAATATTGTTTTAAAGTATATTTCAAATCATAAAAAGTTCTAATTTCGAAAAATTATCTATTTCGGGCCTTCCCAAGATCCATTATGGAAAAGCGAGCCCGAAAGTAGAAAGTCGAAAAAATGTTCCGGAATACTCTTTAGAACCAAATTTAATAAGGATTTCAAATATAAGTTTCATAATTTTTCGGGTTATAAAAATTACAGATATAGCTTTTTTCTCGTATTTTCTTTACTACCGATAAAGTAATTGTTTATTTACTATTTATTACTATTCACAAGTACAACCTACTACACTCACAAGCCATACCCTAGTCTTACATCCTTACAAACACTCAATTACATTTTCTTTTCCAATGAAAATTTGTCTCTTAAAAATTATTACAAATTAAGACTTTTATTACATTAATTACAAAACAAAATAATTCAAACTCTCTCTCTCTCCTTTCCACTCCCCAAACCGGTGCACAAACCCCCCCCCCCTAAAATTTTGCCTCAATTTGTTTTATTTTATTTCCTTTTTATAATTGAAACAAAGCTAATTTACTTACTATAAATAATCTTTTACATTCTCTCTCCTTCATTTACTTCATTTGTTTCAAAAAAATTACACAAACCCTCTCTATTCTCCCTCTCCTTGCCGTGAATTTCACCAGCACTCACACAAGTTCATTTCTTCTTCATTTCCCTTCTATTTCAAGCCTTAGGTGATGAATCTTTAACTTTACTACCATTAAATCTTGTAATGGCAAGATTATTCATGATTATTTTCACTTTAAGTCCCCACGAGCACTTGCTAGGAACAAGAAAATATTACTACATGAATATCAAATCATCATAAGAGTGGATCTTGTGTTTAAATGTGTTTTCATCAAATGATCTTCATGTTCATGCATATAATAGTAGAATAAAATAGAGAGCTTGCATAAAAATCCATTTTCATGCTTTTAAACTTCATTTCATGCATCATAAGTAGTAGATCTAACATTTAGATGTTCATGATATACTTGACATTCATGATCTCATGAATATTTTTGTTTTAATGCATTAATACTCATAAAGGTTTGGTCTTGTATATATAAATATGGTAGTTAATAGATCTTTAGTTAAGATGAGACAAGAAACTTAAAAAGAAAAACTTTTGTTTGAAATGTCCAAATGAAAAATTCGTATGACTTCAAAGCCATGTTTTAAAAACCCTTTTATCAACTCTAAAACTTATGTTTTGTATGAAAAATGAAGGGTAGGTAATAGATATCATTAAGTAATGATTTTTATAAGTTGAAATGAGATTTGATGAGAATAATGTGTAAAACGAAGAGTAGAAATAAGATAGGAAATTTTGAGTTACTAGTCCACTTAAGAAGTTCGTAATTTTGGATTAAGGTCATAGAAACACCTATTTTTCAAACTCAAAATAAAAGTTTTAATTAAGAAATGAAGTCCTTAGGGGATAGGTATAATAAAGCCTTAAATTTTAATGCATTAAACAAGTTTTTCTTAAAGAAAATATTCAAAAACTAAATTTCTAAAAATTCGGATTTTGGAATGGATCTTACTTGAAAACATGTTTACAAAGTATGAAATGGGAATTTTAATGTAGAAATGAAGGTCTTAAGTAATAAATATTATGAAGACTCAATTCTAACAAAGATAACTAGAATTCCTAAGAAATAACCCCAAAACACAAGTGATTTATCAAAGTTAGGAAACTAGCTTTCTTAAAAGTAGTTATTCTTGAAGTCTTGTAAAATGAAGAATTCTAAAATTTTCTTTTAGTAAACATCATCAAGATCATGCATACATTAAACTCATAACTTGCCATTCATGATAGGAAATCATTAATATTGCATGTATAATTGATTTATAAAGTAGAAACATTTCAAACATTTACAAAACTATTTTTGGATTTGAAAATTGTTATTGATCAGAAGTGATCCTACTATTTCGTGACCCAAACATTTTAAAAACTTGAAAATAATATTAGAATTAGGTATATCTTTCGAAGTAGATGGAAATCGATATATAATTTGTGAAATTCTAAGTTAAAATGACCAAGTTATGGCCGTTTTAAGTCGGGACTTCCGTAAATGACGAGAATTACGAATTTACTAAGTTTTGATATATAGATTGGATTAGTTAAGTGATGAAATACTTATTAAGGTATTTCTTCCTTTTTTAGGTGATCCTGAAACTGACGATCTCTACTACTAGATTATTATTACTAAAAGACTGGTGATCCATGGCCGAGTGAGTACTACTTCCGATTTCAATTATTGCATGTGTTTGTAATGATAGTTGCACTAGATATTTGGTAAAGATAAAATGGATATGCATGATGGGGATGAATGGGAATTTCGTATGGTTATCGTTGATATGAGAAATTAAATATAAGAATATCAAAGCCGAGTGATTAACTATTGCTTGTATAGATGAATTATGATTGATTGTCTACGATTATTCATTGATCACTTAAAGAATTGGTATAATTGACTATTCGGATTGAAAATAACTATGGACTCATTCATATCATAAATGGGCATGGAGCATTAGCATTGGTTGGTTGTCTGTGATCCTAAACGGTGTAAAAGTTGGTTAATCGTGATCCATAAATGAATTAATGAGTTGGTTAATCGTGATCCACAGACGAATTTATAAGTTGGTTGACCGTGATCCTAAACGCATATTGAGTAGTACTGCAGTATTCGTTAATCTGCTAACCCGGGATGGAGGGCACAAGTCCATCCACATATGATTTCCAGCTAGTCATATGTTTGATGCATATCACTTGTCTGATTAATCACTTGTTTGATTGATGTGTTATAATTGTGATCTTGGAAGTTCTCACTCACTAAGCTAGTATAGCTTACGTCCCTACAGTTTTTATTTGTTGCAGCACAAATTCATATGGCTTAGACCGAGACAACCTACAGCTCAGGTGCAGGAGCTAAGCGTTTCCTTTAGAAGTTGTATTCAGATTTGTTTAGACTTCCGTAGGAAATCAAGAGACTCCGGATGACTTTAATAGATCTCTAGTTAATATTCTTTTATAGGGGAGTGCCCTTTAGATTTTGCAACTAATTACATATGTGTTTTGATTTATTTTCTAATGCTATTGAATGTCAAATTAAACTCTTTAACTCCATTGGTTCGAGTATTCTATTGTCGTAAATGTAGGCCTTACATCTATACAAGACTCTCGAAGGACATAGATAGTGATTTGTGAGTCTTATATGGCATGTGGCAGACTGTTACGTTTAGGGTACCCCTAGGGGCGTGACAAAATATCCTTTCATCATTTTCCATTTTAGGATGAGGTTTGTGCATGGACCAGATTTTATGTACTAGGAAAAAACCAAGATGGAGGCTTGAACTCCAAATAACTACATCATAGTGGAATCAATAGTTTCTTTAAGTTAAAACTAAACTGAGAATTATGCCAGCATAGTCCTAGGAGCTCAAACAAAAAATACCCTAAAGACCTTAAGTAGTGATGAATGAAAAAGGTTATCAACAGATAACTAGGATAGATGTATGACTAGTACAAAAAGATGAAAAATGCAGTAGATAATATAGCCATTATGATTGACTATCACTGGAAACATAAACCATCTTACAAGACTTGTACATCAATTAAGATAGCCCTCCAAACTTTCTTCACGACTCTAGTATTTCTTTGCATTGTCAGCAATTTATCCTTCATATATCAAAGATCATAAGAGTACTGAGAGATTAAAAAGAATAGCAATTTGTCCTTCAATTTGACCTATTAAATCTATGAATCGAGACTAATTTTTCAGTCTTGACTTCATCATTAATTTGGTGAAATCATGGAGTTAGTCAAGTAAAAAATGGCCATGAACATGGTTGTATGAGCTTATGCACGCACAAAAAGTGGAGGGGATAGAGGTTGAAGATGCTAACGTCATTACTAATGTCATCGTGCTGGCCAATCAATGCATGCCATGTGCATGGAAAAGATAGGAGGTATTTTGCCTCATTTAAGATTCTAACCTGGTCCCCTATATGCATGTTGATTGACTTATTCATACAGGTTGTTAGTTGTGTCTCGATATAGCTTGCACAAAAAAAAAAAAATTAAGGCTCTAACATTTATTTTCATAGAAAATATAATATTTATTTAAGATTCTAAACTTATATATATTGTTTATTTTTATTTTTTCATAGAAAAAAATAATTTAAGGGCTTAATATAATATTTATTTTCATTTAAAGCCTTAAATGGGCAAAAACGGGGTGTCTATAGACCTCTTACATAATGGAATTAAGGAAGCCCCTGAAGGTTTAGACAAATTGGTTGATTTAACCTATCTTGACCTTGATGAAACAACTGTTAAAACACCTCAAAGTTTAATTCTTGGGAACTTGGTGAAACTTCAACGTTTAGCTTTGCCTAATAATACTAAAATTATGATAAATGATGTGAAAGAAATAAAGAATTTAGAGGTTTTCAAAGCAGTGTTTGCATATTGGAATAATTTCACTAAATATGTTAGTTCAATGGTCAATAGTGAATGAAAATTCTTTAGATATGACATCCAAGAAAAGCTCACATTGTTAGAGCCTCATCCGTGTCCAAGTCATACAAAATTAGTTGGGGCAACGTAGGAAAAAGAATAGAAGCTTTGTTAAGGATAAGAGGAGACCACGACACAAGAGGATTCAATTGGTTAGCTCATGGAGTTATAATACAAATTCCTTCACCTAAAATTGTTGATGCTTTATGCATCAAAGAAATGAAAAATAATTGTTATGACCTTTCTAAACTTGGTGGAGAAGCATTACCTAGACTGCACATGTTGCTTACTCATTTACATCAAGGACAAACTAAAGAAACTAGTGAATTAAAGGGAATTTTTTATGCTGTATTGCTCCTTGCATTTTTAAGTCTTATGCACTTAGAGGTTCGTAAGTTCAAGTTCATAGAGGAGCTTATTTCAACATCTTCTTCAATAGGAGAGTCCAATCCTTCTCTTACAAGACTTAACATTAATGAATACAATAACTTGGTGATGTTGATAGACCTCAAAATATTGCCTTGCTTGCAAAAGCTTTTAGAGATTGAAATTGTAGACTGTAAGAGCTTAGAGATTATAGTATTTGCATTGAATCCCATAAAAAATGAAGATAGCAACATTCTAATCAGTTTTTCCAAGCTACGTGAACTTATTCTCTGGAACTTGCCAAATTTAAGAAGCATTTGTGATGGCATCCTTATTTATCCCTCTATCGAATGTATTAAAGTCAGAAGGTGTCTGTTAAAAAGACTTCCACTTTCCCTTCCCTTATTTTCTCTGAAGAAAATAAAATGGAAATCAAAATGGAATCGTTGGAATTGGATCATCTCCATGCTAAAACTCTTCTTAAACCCCACTTCAAACCAATTTAAGGGTTTGTCTTCTCTTTTGATTTGATTTTGAATAATTAATTGTTAATCTTCTTTTTAGAATAATGTTTAGGTATGCTTCTATTGATCTGATATCTCTTTCTTTCTCTTAATTATGATCCCATCTCGCAGTTTGTTCAAATTTGTACCATATTTGTAGAACTATCTATAGATAAGTTACTTACAATGTAATCCACACTAAAATAAATTGGAAATAGCTGGTGTAAGATTTAAATTTAATAAATTAACTCTACTTTCCTAACTGCCGTTTTCTTTACAAAATTCTTTATTTTCTTTCCTTTGATTTTTTTGGGTCAATTTTCCTATCATGTAATTACTACTTTTGCAATTTTTTGGGTCTTGTCCTTTTTTTCTTTTATCTTTTTCTTTCCACTTTCATAGATAAGTTATGATACATAATCCATCAATACTATCATTAATATATGCTAGTAATATCTCTGTATAATTCATGCAAAATGCTTTCACTTGAGGAATTGCATTGGACTAGGTTTGAGTATTAAATAATACCTTACATTCAATAATGGAAATAAATTTCTTGGCCATAACACTATTGTTCTACTTATATAATAAGAATCTTGAAGAATGATCGGCAATGAATTGACTTCATAATCATGTCACTTATGTAGAAATTTCCAAAGTAAAATTATGAGCTTAAACAATTTAATATATATATATATATATATATATATTGTTTACGTAATGGCAGCAGTTTCTTGTGATTAATGATTTGGTGATACCTTTAATAATTTTTGCATGAATACCAACAAGGAGAAGCAATTTGCTAATCACATAATTTTCATATTTGGTATTCATATAATGTTCATGTTTCATCTATGGAGGTGATATCAAATATAAAGGTGTTCCAATCTACATCTTCATGTAGTTTAAGTATTTAGTTGTTCACATCTTTGATAATGAGATGATGATATGTGATTTTGTTTTTTTATAGCAACATTTGATCATGTATTTGAAGGATTCAAGGCATTTTATCACGTATTTGCAAGGATTAATGAGGCTGAATCTGCTACAGTTGGATAGGTTTTATACCCTGTTTCCTTTAATCTCTTAGCCTTTTAAGCACAGATGTTTCCTTTCTTTTCACTATATAATGACTCAGGATTTAGGTTTTAGTTTTTCCCAAGTACTCATCCATAGTTTGAGGCCAGGGGATGAGGCAGGCTCTTCATTTGAGAGCTAATCTCTTAACCTAATTGCTGTGTATGTATGAGCTTATGAGTGTCAATAATACACAAGTGGCAATTAAGATTATGAAGGTAGATCAATTATGCTTACACAAAATGCACAAATTTTTTTACTTTATTATTTTTTTCTTATGGAAGCAGTTACTAATTTGTACTTCGCAAGAGAAGTCAATTCATTTATCTAATTTCATGATTGTAATATTTCACTAGGCACAAAACCTTAACTGCATCACCATGGTGAATAATTGTTGTAAAGAATTTGTTGAAAGAATCGATCCATCCATGGTAGTATGCAATACCATACCTAAATTTCTTATTTGAACTGTACTTCTCCATATTGAGCATATGTAAGTTCTACCGATGAATGTCAAGATGTAGATTTAGTTGTTGGAAGCATGATTTAGGATCCAGGTCGAACAATTGCACGTTTGTGGAGGATATGTTACTGGAAATGATAAATCGGTAAAAGCTACAATCATCTTGTTTGTTTGTATTTATGCCTCCCTTGAAGGTTTGTTTTTATCACCTCAAATGATTGGTGAAGCCATCAAAGTACTTGACCTTTTAGTTGGTTCATTTGGTATGGTGTAGTTATTAAAGTAGTATCCTTCAGGATACACATACTTGAAGTCATTAATCCCATGTAATAAATGGGATAAATATAGTAGAAGTCCTTTGATAAGTACTTTATGTTTTCTACAAGTCCTTTGGACCTTCTATGTTAATTGGCCAAAAAAGAATCTTCTATCTTAATGCCAAGATTTAATAAGGTCCTATGAGTTTCAAGTAAATCATTTAAATACTTTGTTTGTGTTTAAACCAACCAAGTTCCTCCTCCCTTGATTGAAGTAGTTACGAACTCAGATGAATATAGAGCATTTAAATAATTTACTTCAAATATAGAGGACTTGATTGAATTTTTATATAAACATTGAGTGCTAAAATCATTTACTTGAAATATAGAAGATTAAATTGAATTCTAGCAAAATCATAGAGGACGTTCAATTTATTCATTTTTGAGATAAAATAAGATGCTATAGATCTTTTTATCTTTGATGGGCATACATTATGGGTGCGTTTGTCTTATGAAGTGACCCTTGCTGGCAACTGAGGTCATGTTGTCCAGAGGTTACAAGGTGCAACCACTTTTGTGTGCTCCCATCATGATAGACTGTAGGTAATAGTTAGGAAGTGTTTAGTTGTAAGAACTGGACAGGACAAGAAGGACCGGATAGCACAGTACAAGAAATACTAGATGATACAATTCTCTAATACCATGTTTGGTATGCATGGTATAGGACAGTAGTGGACAAAAATTTTATTAAGAGACTTTATTTTTATCTAGTTCTAATATTGTTGTACCATGAAATATAAAGGAAAAGAATTTTAAGTTTTGTTTAATCCCATAGAGAGAATTTTGTATAATTCCAGATATATTTTGTAAATTAAACATGGTATAATGACTTTGTCAAGTCCAGTACCACAAAAAATTATGTAACTAAATACGACCTTATTCTTGAATTGTGGTATGCATATATCTATCAATCTTGCAATGGTACAAGATAAGTGATATACTAATGTTATCATATTTTCATTTATTTATACAAGGAGATGGTTTTATTTAGGCTTCTTTTGGCTAATAAGTGCTAGATGTCTTATGTTAATCCATTTTCAGGCTGTCCAGCTTGGTCGCCGTAAGCTTCTCCTTGGTTTCTATAGGTCGTTTAGAGAAGCTCCCCTGTTTCTTTGCTCACAAAACCTGTGGCATGAAACACTTCTGGTTATGCATCAAAGGTACGTATTTTTTTTTTATTAATTTTCCCTTGCTTGTTTGGCGCAAATTTGAGGCAATTGTTTTTGTGATTAGGACCTCCTTAATACAATTATAGTTAGATTTGTGGTGTGATAAAATTAACATTGGTATGTTTGAACACACTAACTTTTTCCCTCTTGCTACAACCAAGGCATTGAATAAGTTTATTATGTGGAGCTGATTCAAGAGACAAACAAATGTAAGATTAAAAATAGCAAAACATAAATAACTTTAAATTTTGATGTAGACAACAACCAATCGGTTAATGTAAGTTTGGATGTCAAAAAACGGCTTTTCAAATGAGTGACTAACTTCGTATATGTACAAGAAATTCAAATGTTGAGCTATTCTAGATGATACCACAATTGAGTTATTACAAAAGTTGTTGGCCAAGTCAATCAATCAAGAGGCTATCATTCAAGGCTTGCAACATCAGCTAACTCAATTATTAGAACCATCAAAGAATCGTCCTCAAGATACTCTTCCAAGTACCACATAATACAATCCTAAAAAGGAGGTAAAGGCAATTACTCAAAGAAGTAGGAAAGAGCTGAACAAGAATGATTAAAAGAAAAGTGAATTGTTTATACTGAATTGATCATTGATCACATCATGTGCCTTTTTTATTAGGTGATTTATGCTGATGGAACTTCATTGATGGCATTACAATTGAGCTCTTTCACGATGGACAACTCTAGGCAAAAGTGAATTTTTGGATGTAGATGAAAAAGTAGCTAATTCAAGGTGAAATTTCAATTAACAATAAAACATTTCAATAGCAAAGTTTGTTGTTGCCATTAACATTTTGCACTAGAATTTAGAGTTTATTTAGGTCTCCTTTGGGAAATTTGTTTTGAATTTTTATCAGTGATTTTCTCTGCAGAAGGAATGCAATTATATACACATATCTTAAAATTAAATGAATGAACATGAAGGAATATTTTAAGATTATGAGCCTAATCATGTACTAATGAGAATCCTAATTATATTAACGCCTCTATATATGATTTTGTTAATAGATGTTTTGTGGATACATGCTGAAGAAAAACCATGCTAAAGAAACTTTTTTGTACTTTTTAATATTGAATATGTGCATTATAGAAAAAATAAATATTAGGAAAAAAAGGTAGTTGAATATCATATGATTATGTTTCTTCAGACCACTTATTTATATTTTCCTATTCCAACTTATACAGGAACATGGGCTTAGGCTTGGGCTTGGATTCTAAGGTCCATCACTGTCTTAAACTTGAGTTAAACGAAATTCGATTAGTCATACCAGCCATAAGCCCATTCGCTCTAATTAAGCAAACTTGCTTCCAGCAGCTTAACTTGTAAGAGTTGACCTCAAGTCAAATCAACTACGTCTTTGGCCATAATAATAACGAAGGAGTGGATATGAAGGCATCATCACCTCATCCAAACTCTTTAGTCATCTCTTTCTTTCTATGTAGTGTTGTCCCTCCGATATACCACCCATAAATTAATATAGGATTTGCCATTGCTTTGTTTGAGGTAACAATTCATGTTCTATGTTGTTTATTCTATTATTCCTTAACCTTGATACATTTGTTGCAAAATTTTTAATTCTTTCATGTTAAAACTTATGATCGGACCAGTTGAAGTTAGAATTTACTCTGACTAAAGAAAAGTTAATATTCGGTATGGGGTATTGCAAAGTGACCATTACATCAAATTTCATATATATATATATATATGATTTTGGTCAGGACTAATAATATTTGTCTACCATTACTAAAAAAATTTTACCAATATATACAAGTTGAATGAAACTAATTACCAAAATTTTGTTATAAAATCACGTATGTGAAACATGATATTGGATTTCGTATACAGACCATGTAAATAAATCGTCATATCATGTTTCAGTATCATATCTATATCAATGTGACAAAAGCAAGACATATATCTCCTTTTTCTGATGTGATTGGCTCAACTATTTGCCATATACATCGCTTGATTAAAACATGATATCAAATATTTATCGTTTCGTGCTCTAATATTGATATCCCGACTCAAAATTGTGCTTGAGGTATGATAATTTGGTAATTATTTTTATATCAATTTTATCTAATAAATTAATTTCAATTAATATTCTATATAAAATATAACATTATTTTCATCATAACTAATTGATTGCTAGAAAACTCCTTATGAGCTATATAGCATATGGTTTTTTTTTTTTTTTTTAGTAACAACGACCGTACAGACTTGCTATAATTCTTATGGAATGCTACTTTATTTGTTATCATAATCTATATATTCTCATGAGGATACTAATATATATAGGAGTATTATGAACTTTCAATTTAGTAAAAAAGCTTTTAACTTTTTTATCATCCCAACTTTTTGTTAATAGACAATAAGTGAGGTTATTATAAAAATATTGGAGTGGTAATGAAAGTGGAAATTCATGAACTTTCTCATCATCTGAACTGTACGTATTTCTTTTGCGATGAACTTTTAATTTTTATCTGAAAATAAAATTTTGAACAGAATAAAAGGATTCTTAGCAGAAAAGAAACTAACCAAAAATAGGAAAAGCAGATAAAAGATAATATATATATATATATATATATATAAAATAGAGAGTAGGTATGTGTTCTTAAATTTTAACTGCATATAACTTTATCTATGTTTTGGGTAGGCCTCTCGGGGTAAAAAAGAAAGATTTCCAGGCACTTATTCATAACTAACAACTCACTATGACACATGGCATGTTTTGTATTGCTAGTAAAGCTTTTCTACTTTCTCTATCAAATAAAGGTAGCCAATTATATCTCCATCTACATAATAAGTATATAAAAAACCTAGAGATATTTATTAAAAAATAATGAAACAAATCATATCATCGAATAGCTATTTTATAGATGAATTATTTTACATAAAAATTTATGTGTAATTGTTATTTAATATCTAAAATGCAATTAATTATCTGTCGTAATAGCAATTTTTCATATGAAGAAGGTGATGTGGCGTTGTGATTGCAAAAGAAAATGATAAAATAATTTATAGTTATGACAAAATAATTTAGTGTGGAATTCATGCAATGGAATATTATAAATCACCGATGTGAATGCTGGCTGTAGGATTGCTTCCAGAATATTTACAAAAGTTTGTTCGAAAGATTCGACGGGTGTGATCTAATAATAATCCATTTTTTTCCCAATCTTTCCAGCAAAGACAATAATACAATTTACACGTGGAACACGACAAAGATTATGAAATATTAGGATTTTTTTTTTCATATCCAAATTATAAAAAAAAAAAAAGGCCATTGGGCTTTTTTTTTTCTTGACTTAACAATTCCAACTAGCCGTGGACGCAGGAAACCATGGCCCATTCATTTTAACTGTCCATTTCCATGTCCGACTTCCAGAAGAGAAATTGTGGGGTTTATGGTAGTGAAAATTACGAGTGAATTTTTAATTTTATGTCTTTTTTTAATTAAAATAAATATAAAATTATTTAGGTGCAGATTTTTTATAAAATTATTAATTTAGATGTACGATTCTACAGGTTTACAATTTTACCTGTTATAGACGATTTTGTATGATTCTATTAATTCTATATAATCCAGTGAATAATAAAATCACGATTTTAACAACTATAATCATTCTGTAATAGTTATATTGTATTACTTCTATTATATTATTGTACGATTAAAAACTATTTCACTTTTAATTTTTTTCTCTATACAAATGATTTATAGTTAACTTAACGATAAAATTATAGGTGGAACAGTCCGTCATAGCCTTCACTAATTATTCAACTTTGGCAGCTTGACTTGTAACAGGAGACCCCAAGTCAAGGTCAACCAATCTGAAGGTGAAGGCATCATCTTATCGGATCAACGATCATACAGAGCCTTTCGTTTTCTCTCTCTTTATTTCTTATGGAAGATAATCAACGAAGACTGTATCATCTGGCGATCATCCGTAGTGCTCTTATTATCTCTTTCTTTCTAGTAGAGGATGTACCACTGGTGTCCCTCCAATGGCCATCATACATGATCTAAATCTGCTACTGCTTTGCTTCAGGTAATAGTTCATGTTCCATGTGCTTTCTTTTATTTTTACTACTTTTTCTAGTTCGTTAAGCTTCCTAGATCGATTGAGATATGCTAGTTTCATTTTGTTAAAAATTCTAAATATAAATAAAAAGGACATATGAGCTTGCTATAATTGTTATAAAGTAGTCTAGTGGTCTAGATCATTTTTATTATGTTCAAGATACTAATAAATTATTGGGATAATGTCATGAATCATACTTGAATTTTAGCAAAATATACAATTAGGTATCTAAAAAATTTAATATTTGAACTTTGATATTAATTAATTTAGTACCTAAAAAATTTTAAAATCGATTAATTTAATACTTAAAAGAACTTGATGGAGTGTTTGGCATATATGAAAAATTTTTTTTTTTGATCATAAGTTAATTAATTTTAAAGTTTATGTACCAAATACATAATTTCATATTTTATCAAAGTTCGGGAACCTTTCATAACCCTAAATTATTAATATTGTGTTTGGCTAAGAGGAAATCATATGAAAGTGAATGAAATGGGATGAAGTTGTGGGTTTGGCTATTTTAAATAAAGATGAAATCGTATAAAATCAAGAGAAGTGGAGGCAAATTTGAGGTCATATACTTTCCTTCCATTTGTGACGTGAAATTAGGAGAAATAAAGAGAAGGCCCCTGGTTTTCCAAACACAACGTAGAGGAAGAGCTTCAACTCTGGCCCCCTTTTCTTCCCTTTTTGTATCAGAAGTTTTTAATTTTTAATTTCACTATCTCAACTTATGGAGAATAGACAAACAAGTACGATTTTGTATAAAAATAAAATAAAATAAGATAATAGCTAAACTTTTATATTTATTTCATTTTGGTGTCCAAATATTGTCCATTTCTTTTGTTATGGAACCTTAGCTTTTTTAAGCTAAAATTGCTATTAAAATAGCCAAAAATGTTAGAAAAATGGATCATTAATAAATGAAATTGAAATTGATAAAATTAGAAGGAAAATAATAATTTTAAATTGGGAAAACACGGACATCTTTTTAAGAAAACGGCTTATGAATTTTGAATTGGGAAGTTTTTCGAATTACTATTTACAATAAATAATACTTTATTTACATATGTATTATGTTTTTCATAAAATTAATTTCAAATACCAAGAAAGTTATTTCAACATAATTTTAAAAAATACAAAAAAATTATGAAAATACATCATTTCAAAAAATAATTTTAATAGAATATACTTACTATTGATGAAGAATTTTTCTTAAAATAAATGAAATTTTATATTCTATCCATCGACTTTTCTTAGTTTATCCTCTTAATGGATATATATATATATATAAGGGTAAATGCCACTTTAAATATCCTAGTTTTTATTCTACAGCAGTTTACATTAATTAACATAATAAAATAGCATTATTAAATATATGTAATATAACAATATGATAAAAATTATGAAATTAACAAAATGTAAGAATAAAGGAATTCCTTAAAACAAATGGCCTTGTAACATATTGATATCATCTTATCTTTCGAGTGAAAGGTATAGGTTACAGTCCCTCTCTTATTGTAATGACAATATATATATAATATATATATCTCTTTAAAAAAAGAGTAAAGAAAAAAAAAAACCTTTCCACACCAGTCATTTTTAGGGATGCAATCGAGCAGGTTGCTATGGTGTTCCCAACGTGCTTGACAAATTCGATGGATACTGATAATCCGGTACTATAATTTTAAAAAATAAATAAACAAATAAAACCATTACTAAAGGGCAAGGAGAAGAAAGGAGACACCAAGAAGTTACCATCTTTTCTATCTTTTAAATATATTTTTTCTCTTATGTTTACTAGATTAGTAATGGATTTTAGAACTTTTCATTAAAGTTTTAATATAGACATGATAACAAACACATTGCTGAACAAGAAAGATATGTCAAAGAAGTCGAAACGGAAGCTACAGACCAGAGAGAAATAAAAAATAGATATATATTTTAGATAAATCAGATTTACATAAGTTTAATCAAGTCATCATAATCTTATTAAGTTTTGTACAAATTATGTTGAAATGATGGTTGGGTGAAACTCAAATTTAAAATTCCTACCCGAATTTAAGCTTAATGTTTGTATTCTATAGTATCTATCCAATTGGACTTATGTTCTCTTTTTCTTTTCAACCTAAACGTCCATGAAACTTCTGTCCTGACTAGAAACAGTACACTTCTGTTGATGTCCAGCTCATCTGCGCTTATGAGAGTAAAGTCATAACAGGACAATTAACATCAACACCAGCCAAATTCTTTTTTATTCTCTCTCTATCTTTATTTCCTCGTCGTGAAAGATAAGAACAACAAAGACGCTATCGGAAGGCCTTAAAAGTGGAGACATCATCGGACGATCATCATCGCAGTGCTTGCGTTATCTCTCTGTTTCTAGTGGACGATGTACTGTCGTGTATGATCAACTACTGCTTTGTTTTAGGTAATAATTCATGTTCTATGTTGTTTCTTCGATTTCTACCAACTTTTGTCTATAGATCTTGCTAGATCTGCTGCAAAATTAACATTTAGTATGTGTTGAGTGATTACTACGTCACATTCCAAAATATTTATGTATTTCTTATTTTGATACGTTGAGAACTCTAGGACTGAAAATTTCTAAATTTATACCATAAAATTTCTATATTTTCATTTTGGCCCCGCTAGATTTCATAAATTTTTATTTTGGCTGGACGATTTAATTTTCCCAAATTAAACCTTGAAATGATTGTAATTAACATCCAACTAATACTAATTACCATATTGCGTGTAAAAATTAGAGTCATTCACACATCCATGTGTAGACGTCGTCACGATTCGGTTTGGGTCTGGAACCGGAACCGGAACCGGACCCGTGGGAGGTGGTCCGGTTCCCAGTTCTTAGGAACCACCGGTTTCCACGGTTTGGTTCCGTTCTAGAGGAACTGGGAACCATGAAAAAAAATAAAAAATCAATTAAATAATTTACTTAATTTAATTAAGAAAAAATGCACAATAAATTTTTAACTTGAAATAATATTAAGCCTAATAATAATTGTTCATAGTATTAGTTAAAAGAAATTATATAATTATGTATTTATTTATATACAATTTCTTGCACTTTTTTAGTTGTTATATTAGCAATGTGATACTATAAAATATCAAAGATATAAATAATTCTCAATAACAAAAATGAAGCACACATTGTTAAGAAAGAAAGTCTACTTTGATTATAAGTCTACATAAATTTAACAATATATGATTTCAAATGTATTTATTACTTGTGTTGTTAATAATAACACATTAAATATTGTGAATAGGAAATGAATTTTTTATTATTTATGCAAAAATAGTTTTAAATATTCATTTTATAATTACAATTTTTATAATTTTCTTTTCTTTTTTTCTTACTTTTTTTATAATTTTTATGGTGTAGAACCGCCGGTTCTGTTGGTTCTTGAATCGACAGTTCCAAAACCGCCGGATCATGCGGTTTTTAGGGATGGAACCGTAAGGACCCGACAGAACCGACTGGTCCTTTACCGGTTCAGACCCGCCATTGCCGGGCCGGTTCCCGGTTCAGGAATCGCCGGTGACAGGTTAGGTCGGTTCCCGGTTCGGAACCGACCCATGATGATGTCTATCCATGTGAACTTAGAGTTCGGGGGATTTAAAAAAAAAAAAGTTGTTGTTGGAATTTTAACTATCTAACCATGCAATCAAAGTTGTAATTAGCTTATAAAAAAATTTTCATGT